>OU611889.1:13622500-14222500 GCA_914767815.1 Eupsilia transversa | reverse complement strand
CACGTACGCCTTTGAACAAAACACTAGAAATACAATTGTAAAGCGAACGCGTAACTTGCGATGTGTAACTCTCATTACTAATCATGGTCCATCTAATTACTGCATGAACCCATAATTACCTACTTACAATCCCCATATAAAGCAGCATGTATCGAATTAAATCAGGTAACATGCAGATCTCGATAGCACAGTGCGGTGCACTCCATAACGATGGGTTGCTGGCCATGCAAGCATGGATCAATGGCATTCCCTGGCGGTGGCTACTGGTTTATGTGCTGGTAACACGCAGAGCCACTGCGACCATCATTGATAGGACTGAATCACTGATTGAGTTGTCAGTGACGCTCGTGTGAACTTTGCTTTAGTGTTGCAAGACAGATCACACACGAATGCTCATTCTTGTTTAGTTGTAGCTAGTTAACATAATTGTCATTGTATGCATTTGAATTTTTTATTGAATCATTCCACTATTTGTTACTGATTGATTTGGAAAAAGTTATGACAACTGTCAAATTAAAATTCATTTATTTGCCGGAATGTAGGTTACAATGTACGATCTTAAAAACTATAATGGTCCCTTTACATTCTACCATTATTTATGGTGTGCAAATATTTAATTTTATATTTCACAATGTTATTATTTAAATTAAATAAAAAGACAGCAACAACCAATAGATGTATTTGTTGTTGCTGTCTTTTTATTTAATTTGCATTTGCATGCAATAAGATTTATGGAACAAATTAATTAATTGATGTCAAATTTATACATAATATGTCAGTTCAAGATATAAAGTTTAATATAATGTCCGATTATGATTATAAAAAATAATTGTAATTGATAAAGTCATAACTATAATAATTTCAAAGTGTAGATTTGAACATGAATTATTTCTTATAAGGTATATAGCAATAGTATTGATTTAATTTTCCGTCTCCGCGATCTGACAAATGTCAATAGAGATCAACCATTTCGTTTTTGGCGATTTGGGATAAAAAACAAAAGTCGGCGGCCAGGAATGAACAACATTTTATTTGAATGGTGGTAGAAATATTTATTTGTATGGCGTCAACGCTGTAATGAATTTGTGAACAAAGATATACAACGATCTTTAAATGACTGACATTGAGCACAGCGAGAGTTTTTCTGCCAGCAAGACATGTACAATAATAATCTCAGTACCATATTATAAACGTAATAGATTTGGATTACTTATTTACTCTTAGTCAATAAATAATTCTACTGAACTAAAACATTCAGCAATTCTTCCATTTTTCAGTCTAAAAAGTTTAAGTAGCCCACTTCTGTCTCCATAAAGCCACATTCCTCGTACCAACAGTCTATAAGTACTGGCGACTGAGCCCAAGGCTCAGTTATATCATGCTCCGCTGCAGTAAGTAAGCCTGAAGGCCCTGAAACGCTGCAAGTTAATATATTAGTCTGCAATGTCAAGAGTGCGGCAATGCAGATCAGCTTGTATTTATGTGCAGTACACTCGCTAATGGTAACGTTATAGTGTTGGCCCTGACTTTGGTTACATTTACCTATTAATATAATACTCTTTATTATGAACACCATACAAATTAAAGATACATAAATGTAGAAATGTTACATAGGGTGACACAATACACGATCTTATCGCATAAAGCTATTTTTAAAGACTATTATTATATATAGGTAGGTAATATAACAATATTCAATACTTCTTACCTTCATAAATGCTTTGCAAAGTGATACGCGATTTGATTATTCTCAGTTTGTTGGCTGGCACCGATAGCACACTCCGCTCCCGCTCCATGTCAGCTAACTTAACTTGCTTTTAAGGTTCTATTCAATTACTGAAAATATTTTAAATTACTTTTGCTATCTCAAACTTCGTCGTCCATCATCTGAAATATTTAGTTAAAAGTTTTCCCTTAACACATAACATAACATCACGCCTGTATTCCCGGAAGGATTAGGCAGAGGTGTACCTAAAATGCACCCACATTTTCCCAAGAAAATTCCATTCTCCCAAAGAAATGCCAAACTCCTTTACGAACTACATAATTATTAACGTTCATGTGCATACTAAATATCGTTACGTACTCACATGACTATACATGTCGTTTCTCTTGCATAGGTACCATTAACTTACAAATTACGCAACTTATCACACAGATCCTTGTCACAGGTTGCGTAACTACAAAGACATTATCAACATACACTTACCTACATAATACCTAGTCTAAGTAATATACTTATCTGTCCAAGTAATATCGATGATTCACCGCCAGATGTCGATCAACCTTAGTCACATGTATGTTATCGATAAACAAAGCACAACACTAGTCACAACATGATAGTGGTTCCCATAACATCGTTAGACATGTGTCAAGTTGATAGATCCTGAAAAATAACGATCCTGAAAGTGACTGATACATTTTTCAGGATACTAATTTGGGGAATTTTAGGTTGCTCTACTATAATATTACGACTTAAATAGAATATAACTTTGAATTGCAATTCTGAAGTCATCCTACATAATAAGTGACTAAATTATGAAGTTTTGATTTCTCATTTTTCGGAGCGAGGCTAACAATGATTAACTTCCTGCTTCAATGTCATCAATGTCACCAGGAAGAAATGATTTCTGAACTACCTACGATACCTACTAGAGCCTCTCCATCTTTTAAAATAACCTTTTGAAGAAAACATGACAGGTTCATTCAAAAGCATAATTCAAAGCACCAACATCAATGTCATCATGTATTTTATGTCTGTAATTTTTATGGTTTACATAATAAAGAGTATTTTATCCGTATATCTATCGACATCAATGAAAATTATAAAAACCTCTTAGAAAAATATCATAAAACTTACTTCCCAATACAAGCTCGGATAACATAGGTACTACAAAACAAAAGTAACGCAACGCCCCACTAGTAGCACCGTAGTCAGAGCAACAATAAAACGGTTGCTAGTGATAACATCGCTGATAACTCGGCTCCCAGGCCCCCAAGTGCTGGGAGCCACGCGACCTGGCTCCCTGCCTATCTGCAAGATTGTCCCACGGGGAGCGGCTACTGTCTGCTGCGATTTAGGCTACGAGTTGCTATGGAGTTCAAAACACTTAAAGAAGGGAAAAAAAACATTTAAGTATTTTTGCAAAAAAAAAAAAAAATGTAGTAAGTATTTTATTGGTGTTAATAAGTTTGGAGTTAACACAAGCAAATTTTTCAAACAATACAATTAAAAAGTTTCTAAAACAACTTAGTACAATAGGTTTCAGCAAAGTGGAATGAACTATTAATTATGTCATTAACAACTGAGATAATAACTTCAATGAATGAAATATGACTACGTCAAAAAGAACTGTATACTTACAAAACGTATGTATTGTGGAAGTTCAATGTCATTGATAAACAATCAACGTTTAAACATCAGCACCGAATACATAAAATAAATACACACGATTAACCAAAATACTAAAACGCCCACAATTTTAAATACGATAAGTTTAATGTAAAATCTCAAAAACTTAACTTATGTTATGAATAAAATAAAGAATATAAGTTACGATCAAATATTTTATAGATGACAACACTTTAAAAAAAGGCTTTTAAATGCTCAGCATGTAAGCCTATCAAACAATGCATTCCTTCTTACATCAGACTCACAATAATAACCCAATTCACCCGCAATTGCACCAACTTGAAGAAACAGAAACACGGAACAGATCCGAACATCGAACAATCGCAGTCCAGCATGGCGGCGTGCATCCACGACACAGAATACCGTTTCTGAAATATTAATAATGAGTGAATAGTCCACTAATGATCATGAACAAAATATAACTCGCGACCGTGGGAGCCGCTCCCATGCCATTGTCGCGAACCAACTTTCTTGGGGTCGTCAGCACCGGCTAGCACTATGAATAATAATGCCTAATTAAACCGTGTTTATCCAGATAATTAATTAAATTGAACCGGTTTACAAAAATATGGTGTAATTGAATATTTGTTTGTGACGATGACATCCTAGTACATGTGTGGTGAACACGAAGTACAGGCTGTTGCAATTAATTAATTAATGTTCACTGCTTACTGTGTAATCCGTCCGACATACATTTGTAACCTCTTTTGTATGGCCTCTCTGCTACGAAGATATTCATAATCATAAGTCATAGATGCTAAACAGCTAAAGGTTCGTTGGCTTTGACGACACTGTAACTATAGATGTTCTAAAGTATTCGTCGAAACCCAACATAGCCCAGGTTCCAGAGCAAGCAAGTTTCCGCCAAACTTTTCAAAAAATAATTTGCCCAAATTCAACTTCTAACCATATTCCTCTTTGTCCCCAGATAATCTTAGCAGACGAGTGCACGGAAGCAGAAGGTCGCGCGTGGCACATGAAGCACTTCGCCTGCGCCGAGTGTGCGCGCCAGCTCGGCGGGCAGCGGTACATCATGCGGGAGGCCCGCCCCTACTGCCTGCCCTGCTTCGACAACTGCTTCGCTGAGTACTGCGACGCCTGCGGGGAACCCATCGGCGTCGACCAAGGACAAATGTCCCACGAAGGACAGCACTGGCACGCCACAGAACGATGCTTCGCCTGCCATACCTGCAGAGCAAGCTTATTAGGCAGACCCTTCTTACCACGAAAAGGAGCGATATACTGCTCTATAGCGTGTTCCAAAGGTGAACCGCCCACGCCGTCGGATTCCTCAGGACCTGGATCCAGACCGCAACGTGTGCCAAAACCGAGAAGAATGCCGTCACCTAAGTCCCCACCTAGATCACCGCATAGAGAACCCTCGCCTCACAATATAGACGCGGATTCAGAGCCGAGCGAGTCGCTGATACGTGAGTCTCCTCCTCCTCCTCATCCGCCACCACCACCGCACGCATGTCTCAGCCTCGACAGAGCGTTGGCAGACATACGACTAGAACAGTCTATGACGGAGCATCAGATACAGCCCACACCGACGTCTGAAGACCATAAAGACGAGTCCCCCGACAACTGTAAGCCTCCGCACCCCGTTGAAGCGCAGGCAGTCGTCACCCCAGGACACTCGTCATCAATGCCTGAACTAACATTAGTCGACGGTAAGAAGTCGCCGCGGAAACCGAGAGGAGGACGGACGGTGAGGTTTTGTGGAGATGACAACGAAGCGTTCGAGCCCGACGAGCCACCGCGGAGAGAGAAGGTGAGAGACGAAGACGCCAGCAGCTACTGCAGCACGTGTTCTTCTTCGTCATCATCAGCAGAGTCCTACACACTCCCCACGAGACGAGCGTACGGTGGCGTGCGCATCTCGTACGTGCCCAACGACGCCGTCGCCTGCGCCAAGCGAGAACGACAGAGAAAGAATGCTCAACACGACAAGAACTGCATCATCTCGTGATCCTGGCTCTTCGTAGTGCCTCCCCCTCCTAGTGAACCGACCTCCGATGTAAAAGACTGACTTTTTGATAGTTGTTGTAGCCCCACGCCATAGTATTGTTAGATAGATTACAAAAAGTCTTCCTTAGCTGCTTTGATATCTTGCCACGGCGGGCCTGCTGCAAAACGCGCATAAGTCGCGAATAATAGAAACCAGGTGCACAACGCGTGTGCGCCTGCTCATGTTGTGACGTACACAATGTAATAATCGTTATCTATACAAAAGGCTTAAATTGTAAAGGGTTTGGACAAATTTATGTCCGTACGAGTAATTTGGGATTAATCGGTTTAAAATGAGACGGTTTCATTCATTTATTAACACCTTTGCTGGTTTTATTTGTAATGGATCTTTTTGCCTTGCCATTCACCGCGCACGAAACCAAATGTTGGTTGTAAATGAAAAAAATATGCGCAAAACTTTGTAGTTTTATAAAGGAGTTAAGTTGATATAACGACGTCAGCTTTAAATTATTTCTGATATAATATATGCGTAGACATATCGAATGCTTTCTGTAGTTGATTCTTGTTCATGAAATGATTAATTTAAGACATATCCCACTTTGCCACTTAGCTGATAGCTCGCTGTAAGTGTACTCTAAGTTAGAAATAACAGATTATTGTAACATACAAGTACAAATAAACGTTATTTTGTTACAGTTTTATACTTTTGGAATGTGTTCAAAGTGTAAATAAGAAGCAATGTAGGACATATAAGAGTTGTAAGAATCTTGTGTTATGCCGATACTCTTGACAAAGTCAATGTAAACTAATACCAGTGGCTATAGGAATAACTATCATATTTCTCATACTCTTTCTGAATGAACGTAATCACTAGTACACAAGTATATTGTCTAATAACTGTCAAATTCCATAAACTGGTCGTTCATAATTATAAAAATGGAACACACCGCCACATTTTCCATGAATAGCTTCTATGAATGTCATGAATAATTTCACTTTACTCTTACTTTATCCATATAATACTCGGTCACAATAACTATAGATCTAGATCTTATTTCAATGGTCTTTCCTAATAACATAATACTCAGATTCAAAGAGAATGCTCATAAACTTGCATTTGTTCCAAAAATATTGTGTATTTAATATTAAAATTAGGCGATAGTTTTATACAAGAACCACAAATATTGTACAAATATATCGAAGTGTAACAATAAATTAATAATGTACGTAATTTTATAAGTAATTTGTAATAAGAGAAGACGAATAAAATGATTTGGAATAAGTTGGTTTTTACTTTGACCGGAATAGTTACGATTGTTATCGACCACGCGGAGTTTCTTCAAGCTGACAGACTTTGGCAAGTGGCCAGGAATAACTTAGGAAAATGGGGAAGTCTTAAACCATTTTGTAGTATGATACTGCTTTCACAATTATTGAACTGTATCGTTTAGCAAGTGACTAGTCCATCCAATGATATAAATTAAATTCTGGTTAGTAATAAAATATGCACTTAAATTCCAGTTATTAGGTTCCAGAGCCAAAATGAATAACTTGTAGACAATGTCGTAGTCTAGCATTTTTCTAGACGAAACATGAGAATCCAGCGGCTAGTGCAAATCTGGGGGTTCATTCGATTTATCGAGTCTGGTTAAACCACGCTGGGATCGGTGCAATTCATTCATTCATTCATGATTTCTTTCTGAGCATGATTTCATTGCATGAGATCTTGAGTTCGATTCCCAAGTCGGGCCATGCGTTATCGGGTTTTATCATCAAGAATTCTCAGCAGCAGGCTGAGGATCTGAGCCCGGTTGATGACAATAGACTCGCTCCCTATAACCTACATGGGACTTAATAATTACTGGCGAAATGTGGGTTGAAAATATGGAATCAGTTATAAAAGGCACAGACTTACCCGGGATGACTTACACTGATATATCCCAAGTTTTAGTCACCATAGACACTATGTCTCCCCAAACACAGCGCATATCCTGGAACGATCAGTGAAAGTGTGAACAAACATTATCGACACAGTGAGCGATGTGGGAAAACGCCACCACCACCACAATGCACGTGACGACGGGAAACGCATTGTCTTAGAAAAAGTTATCGCGCTGATCCGACAATAGAAATATTTAGATTTGATGTCTGATTGAGTATCTGTCTTACTGTTTCATTCCTATGGAAATATAGAGCTTCTATATTCGTTTAAATTGGAAACTATGGACCGAATAATTTTCAAACCACTGCAAGCTGTTTATGGTCACTGTTTACACCCCCTGTGGATTACGGAACTCGGCTTAGAGCGTCTCTGGGAGATGGCAGCAAGGGACAGGCAGGAAAAACTCAAATTGATACATTTCCTGCCAAATAATATTTACTACTCAGAGATTGAACCCACGGCCTGCTTTAATTCGTGTCGTCATTTCCTCTTTCCCAGCAATGCAAGAAAGAAATGCTCAGATATCAGATTGAATGTGTTTCTATGGTGGTCATAGATTAGCAGATAGTAACTTGTCATGTGTGTGATTTATATTATGAATACCTTAAATAACTAGTGAATGAATGCAGTGAATAGCTTCCATTTGAGCTTGTTAGGAATATTTTAGATTCTTTCACGCCAGAGTACCCAAGAGTAACAGAGTACTAAAGAGTAATTAATGGATAAGCTATTAGCTCTTATAGCACAATTAAACACACAAGTACCTTGATTACTAGATACTCCTCATAGAGAGATGAGCACAAGTTTTAAGAGGTGTGACCATATAAATATCTATAAGTCGAAAAAAAAAGGAGGTGTGAAACAATGCCAATCTGTGGCTAGTTAAAAGAAACTTTCCTAACATTTTCCAGACAAAGTAAGAACTAAAAAACCTAGTCTATCTAAATCAGAGTCCTCAACCACTAGAACAGCATAACAAACTTAATTATATCCTCCAAACTACTCGAAACAGATAAAACGCTCGAGAAAACTATAAAAAGTTTTCATCTAAACACGACGATGGCGACATAAACCTCAAACAGGAATCAAACTCCCTACAACTTCGCTAACTGCCAGTGTACAATTCTTAGCCGAAACTTTGGCCGACAGTCGCCGACACGTCGCGCGTGGCAGACAGACATGGCCGACAGAGTTTCGGCTACAATGTTTTTATGCGTAAGACTGTATACAGGGTGTTTGTATTCATTTCTACGTTCTTACAGCATTCTTACGGGAACAGAATGCAGAAACACTAAGTGTGGAGACTAGAGAGGTAGCTAGCTACGAGGTAGACTCAGAGGAAAAATATAATAAATGGAAAACAAGAATAATGGTAACACTAGCTTTTCGCTTAAAGTAGGTAGCACAATCTTTTATCAAAACGAAGTGAACGCTCAAAATTGTTCCTTATAAATCGGCCGCACTTTCAGAATCAGGATCGATAATCCAATAATTAGACGAGACCGAAAGTGAGACCACTAATGGCTATCAAGGTACCTATAATAACAAGTAAATCCGCAAAAACATAAAATAGTAATGATTCATAAAAGAAACATTCAGCCTGCTATCAATCCAACCTGTATACGAGCCATTACATCCAGACTTGTCACAACAAGTAGGCACAGACGACACAATGCTAGACCTAGTCGCGTCTCAGTGCAAGCAGACAGATACCCTTGCCAAGGCTACGAAACTATTAAGACGGCTAGACAGACTAAACGAGGCATCATTCCAGTTCCTTATACACTATTACATTACACTGGAACATTTTGGTAGGAGGTTTTAATGTAATTTTATGACTAATAAGCATCTAGTTGTAAAATGAATAGTTTTAATATTGAATGTATGTGGGTTATGTCTACTACGATACTAATAACGAGGGGTAATTACATAAACGAGGTTTCCTTAGCCTATCAGGGTGCTGGTAACAGCTGTTTAGAAAGCATATACAAATATGGCAACATGTCTCGCGTCATTATTGAGAGATTGCGCCGCTGTCTACAATTCTAAATACAAGTAGTAGATACTTGAATAAATTAAATATGATTTGCATGCCCATGTCACGGTAGAACATGAAGGACTATTATTAAAAAAACAGCTAAAAACAAATTTAATTAGGTACCCATGTTTGCCAACTAATAGATGATTTCATTTGAAGACCAATATTGCTGTATTGGTCAGATTACTTCCCGTGTAGATTCTGAAAGTTTGGAAGTTGAAAGTCTAGAATTTAAAAACGTAAGATGTGAAAAACTAACCCCGTAGCTGTATCCGTAGCACTAATTCTCGTAGTACGCTACGAGGAACTACGAGTGTTATTTCATAATATTAAACAAAAGTAAAATGATTAAAAGGGCATTTGTACAAAACAAATAACCCTTATTTAAAAACCGTCAATACATTTTCAATAATATGTATATCTCTATTTAGCAACGCATTACGGACCCTTGCACTGACAACCTTAAAATTGTGACCCCAAGCGAAAATATCAATTAAACATACTTAACCCTGCGCGCGGTCGTTACCCATAAGTTGTGTGTCTCGGTGATTACAACCATTAGGGGTGTATCAACAGCTTGATTAATGAACTTCACAGCGGCAAGGGAAGGGTTGACAAAGACTAAAAAGTTGGTCGTTTTTTCCTGGTATTAGTCATTTTGATGTCAAGGGGCGGTTGGCAAGTAATGTGATGACAAATTGCTTTCTGTTATCCGGGAATTTCTTACCCTTTCGAAGTAATTTTGGTAAGTATGTTTAAGTTGACATGGTTTATGTTGGTGGGTTAAAGGATTGCTTGACTGTTAGGCGATGAAAGCTTTAAGCTTTTATGACGGAATAAAGGCTCGTTCACACCGGCGCGACTTGTCGCGCGACGCGACTTTAACAATACAATTTCTAATAAAACTTCACGATTGAACAATTGCCGGTGTCGCGTCGCGCGACAAGTCGCGCCGGTGTGAACGAGCCTTTACCAAGCGATCCTAACAAGGTACCTTGTAAAGTCAAGGAAACTAATTGACTTACCTTAAATTCTGCGCTAAATATATGTATTTTTTTTAATTCTGTGCTAAATATATGTATTTTTTTTAATTCTGCGCTAAATATATGTATTTTTTTTAATTCTGTGCTAAATATATGTATTTTCTTTCTTTGTGATTCCTACTGATTGTTACAAGTGTTATGTTACAACAAGTTAAGTTAAGTTAAAAATATTTTTCTTCTTATATAGGCCAACATTTATTGGAGTTTTATAGTTATTGATTTATTATTAAATATTTTAAGCACACACATTTACAAAGGCGGACTTAATGCCATAGGAATTTTCTACCAGATGATACAGAGACGAACAGTGGTGGGTGCAATAGCGAGAATTGAGACAAAAAATATTTAAATATAAAGTGTAAGTCCTAATATTTAAATAAATATTTATAACCATTTAACATAACTATACGTAAAATATACAATGGGTACGGATTTTATATTAGACCACAAATTAGCTACTTATGTAGATCATAATTATGCCGCAGCCTGCCAGGTGATGATACTATTCACTATTCTACACACGATACACATTTACAGTTAAGATAGCGTTAATTTACTTTGAAGACACCTACTGTGCACAGGAACAGTAATAATATTAATGAAGAATTTAATAATACGTGTGAAGATTAAAACAAGATGCCGAGAATAACATATTAATAAATACTATCATAATTATGTAAACAGATTTAGACAAGGTGTTACTTATAGTCAGCAAAATTCGATCTTTAAGACCAATTGTCGATAGATTTAGGAATGTTTTAACAATTTTATTGGTTTTAACGACACCCTAATTGCGTAATTCACGATCTATCACAATCTGGATCAGTTTGAAACAGATTGCTAAACCATTGCTTCATAGGTTCGAAAAAAATCTGCTCAACAACGTAAATAACGCAATGAATGTTATTGAACTGTCAAAATAAAACGGATTAGTGGGAATCGTTTACGAAAACGTTTTACGCAATTATATAGCAGGCGGCCAGATTGTTATTTAGAAAGAGAGAGTATTAGGATCGACGCGCAATCTTTACCATGATCGGCAATTGATTTGACCCCACACGTTATTTTTTTTTTTTTTTTTTTTAATTGCTGTTCACTCATAGTCAAAATATATGGAACAGCTGAGCTTCAACGTTGGTAGGTCTTGAATCATGTAGGAACTGAATTAATGGGAGATAATTAAATAAAAAATCGTAGACAAATTATCACATCTACAATTATACTCTTTGTCCCCAACACAAGGATAGTACTAACCCCTCAGTAATTATTCAGTCGCCAGTGCTCACTGCTCACTGCTCAGTATTTAAGTATAACAATTATTCTGTTCAAGTCAGAAAGGTTAATTTCATTTATCTTGATGAGTGTCGTTTTTTTCAGCGAACGTATTTTTTTTAAGTCAGCTCAGTTGGCTATGACATGAAAATTAATGCTTTTTGTTTATAAGTCTAAGTAGGTAGTATTTATAAACAATAAGGGTAAAAAGGTATTTATTAGGGTTCCGTACATCCGAATGAAAAACGGAACCTTTATAGGATCACTCGTGTGTCTGTCCGTCTGTCACAGACAATTTCCTCCGAATCTAATGGACCGATTAAGTTGTTTGGTACACATGATTTTTTGTATAATTGGGGTATTGCTAGCACACGATAGCATAAAATTTTATGTATTTTTTCACCCGAGGGAAATAAAATAGCTCGGAGTATCAAAACGCATATTAAATAAATATTCCTTATTGTTTATTTAGGTATCATTCAACACTTCAACACCAGTAGGCGATGCAAGTAACAATAAATAAATAACTAATAATTCATTGGGTCTGAGTAGTCGACAGACTTGAGTAATTTTAATGATAAATGTTAATTAATATTTTATTATTTCTGTAATTTAGTTTTACAAAAGCACTCTTAACACTTTAAATACACGTCAAAAAGAAGATGTTTTAAGACTGGATGAGGTTGATAATGGAGCTTAAACATCTTTGCTTATCTGAGGGACGATCTGACATGAACTAGTAGAAACAGCTACAATTTACAACCCACACTAGAAGCTATCTCAGTTACGTCAGCAGACTTCCCAACCTCCCCTCTAAATCAGTTTATCGTCTAATGACTGGCGGTGGAAATCAATAAACAGTTCAGGTGCGCCCGCGCCGCGTGACGACACCTGTGCTTCACGCTCGGCGTGCGGGGGACAGGCAGACTGGTCGGCAAATTGCAATGTAATGATGCTAGCCGTGGTTTAGGGGTCGCTGGAGAAGGTAGTGATAGTAAAACCCTTAGAAAGGTTTAGGGCTTTCTGATTAGAAGTAAATTAAAGGACCTATTTATAGATAAATATTGTTATTATACAAAAGAATTCAGCTCTCATTTAATTTAACTCTTAGAACGATCCGGATTTCAGTTAATCAGTACCTCCATGGCAAAAAAGGCAAACCCAGTTCACTTTGTAGTCTTGTAACATAAGCTACAATACATGGAGCTGGTAGAAATACAAACGATCATGTATTTACTGGTGAACCTTCAAGTTAAATCCCTAAGGAACCGTTTCAGTACATTTATTCTAATTTTTGGGTCCTTTGTTACTTAAAACAGAATTACCTACCTACACAGACACTTAAACCTACTGAAATCGCTGAGGTCATTTCCCAAAGGTAAGACTGTCCGGCAGCAGTAAACCATAAAGGCTCGACCAGACTGGAGCGAGTTTCCGTTTTGGCAATTTTATTAAAGAATAAGTACTCAATAAATTATTCTAGACATTGCCAATTGGAGCACTGCCCAGCGGTTAGTTTTATAATAATAGGTAGTGTTTACTATAAAGTATTTGTAGGGTAAGAAAATGTATTGGTGCACGCTTTTTCTATAGCCACTGAAAGAAATAATCCTCTGTAGTTTTCTTCTATAGTTTACCAAAATCGCAATGCAATTCTATGGTGTACTTACAGAACCACGTTATAACTAAATATTTCAATAACAGTTGATCAATTTACCCGTAATTCATTACGAGCGTGAAATTAATGCTTGGCCAACATTTTAATAAACGTGAACTAATCGATTACGTTCACATCACGTTATTACCATTAGTTGTTGTTAATCTAGTTTAAATAATTAGGTAAGTCCGTCAGCTTAGTTTGTAAAAGCAACAAGATTAGATGTTTTTTTTTTTTTTTTCGATTTCCTTTGCTAGTCTTGACAACTGCGAAGAAAATAGTTTTCAAACTTTTCGTAAAGACTTCTTTTCTACACTTTTCCTCGTAATAACGTTACATCTGTCAAAACTAATCAGCATAGATCTTTATACAACCAAACTAGCGATAATTGCACAATTATCGTACAACGGTCGAATGTGATAAGTGTTGCATATAAACGCTCTAGTTTTTTTTTACTAGGCGCAACTTCGCACTACTTTCTATGTAGCATTGAACATTGACTCGAGGCAGATTTCTTGTCAAAACCTTCGCTTCAACCGAGAAAACTCACTAGTTTAAGACATCGTGCGTCCTTCTAATAAATATGTACATGCATAAATTCCCACATACATAAACTCACGCCTTCTTCCCATGAGGGTTGGCAGGAACGCAAACAAATAGTAGCGTTTTATTGGCCTTTATATCCCTGATTCAGCTATCCTACAGAAGAAAAAACTAAATTAATAGGTAACCATCAAAACGCACTCTCAAGCCCTGCTCCACTTTTACTCACAACTCGAAACCCCATACATCTACGGGACCCGGTCGATAGTCGTCATTGGCAATAAAGATGTAACGACGCTCGCTATAAAGCAACTGCTTTACGACTGCGATACAGTTATATAATAAGCACACACGTCACCAACATTCGGCTATGGAGTTTTTATTATGAACGTTCGCTTTGGTCACGGCAGGGAACATGTTCATCCTGTAGGATTATTGAAGATTTTATGGATATTTTCGTGATAATTCATTACACTTGTTAAGTAGAGAGACATCTGTCCCTTCTAAAGGTTTGCTAAGGTTGTTAGGGTGAGCGGGAAACCGTAATGTAACTTTATGCAAACATCAACGTAATCCGTCTCTGTACCTAACTGTAATCGACCCCTGATCTATATATTTTTTTAGTTTTCTAATACTTGGTTCAGCTGCTATGTCAAAGCGGCCGGACCTACTAACTCCATAATGCCTGACCAGTGAGACTAGAAAAGTTTGGGCCTTACACATAAACTTCGGTTTTGGGACGAGTAAATTATACTCCTTAATTAATGTGTCCTCATCAATTCAACAATCACTTCCAAATGAACAAATCACCAACATTAGCAACAAGTTCAATTAAAGTAAAAGCTTACTTAACTTGATAATGAGCGTATAATCGTAAAATAACACTCGTTTCGAGTTAGTTTTGTTTACAATCGATACAAAGGCGTTACCCTTGCGTAACCCGACACTCTCGTGGTCACAACCATGTGTGTAACGGGTTTTAGGAACCATTTCCAAGTTCTACTTACAGCATTGGTTAACGAAATAGAATTAATTATAAGTTTTAGTGTTTTACAAGTTTACAAACGAGACTTGTCCTAGTACAATATTTTTATTTATAATTATCGCTTTAAGCTAGATACCTACCTACATCTGTCAAATTTATTTTTAAATTACAGTTTACCAAAAAGTCTACACCTAGTTTATTTTTGGTTTTTGGTAAATTGAAATAACACTTCTTCAAACTAGTTTCCCCGTTCAAGCTCAATATTTCGAAAGCCTCAAGCATCTTTTCCAATGTATCGTCTCAGGCGAGAAAAATCATGCTGCCCTTGATAAGTGCAATTAACGTGCAAGTTGCGTAGTATAACCTATTGTGGATTCCATTTAATTACAATAACATTAATTGTCAAGACAAAGTGAACTTTTCTTACAACTGTCAATTTATTTATCCGTGCAAAGTTATCTATGCTATTGTACACAGACATGACGTCACGAGGGAACTTCATGCGAGATTCCAAAACAAACTGCATCTTATGCAAGTATCGCGAATGCCTCCGTAGTGAATCATAATAGATAATAAAACAAAGTTCCTGCTGCGTGTGATTGTAAACAGTGTGGAGCCCTGACACAGTACGCAAGGACGCGTGTTAGTGACTCAACTGAGTAAACATTCAATAAACTTGTAGAACTTACTTTATCTAGTTTTTTTGCGGTTCTAGTCGGTTAAAGGCGCGGACTAGCGAGCGACAGGTCTTCAGATAGACCTCACATTCTCTACAGGCCTACAAGTGAGCCACTCATTGCACTATAACATTTTAGCACAGTAGGTGAAAGGGTTAGCAGGAATGCTAACTAATCACGTCCAACACACATTGCCCAAATAACCTTTGGCAGATAAATCGGAAAATTTGAAATTTTTAACGTGAATTTTCTTACAAGAAAATGTCATACCTATTTACCCCTCGAAATAATACAAAAGGATTGGCTTCTTTCTAGATCATTTCGTCAAATAAAATGTATGAACCATGCAGCATTCATTCATCAGAACAGACCTTTAACATTTGAACGATTAAAACAAACAGGCCCACACATAGTAGGTATTTGGTGCGTCAGTTCGCGGGAAAGGCCGCGGATTACCGCGAAAAGTGCGACATTGAACGTTTGTGAATCATTTCATTCAACGAAATGAACGAACTAAAGTTGGTATGCGGAATGCGTTTTTGATCAGTGCGTTAATAGTTTTTTTTTTTACTTTTATGGAACGAAAGCGGACTCTGTGATTCACTGTCTGACTATTTTTATAAAAAAACTGGTGTAAGTTTCTCAGACATATGGTGAGCACCTAAATGTACACCAGAAAACGAATGGGGCCTCTGGCTTTTCTACGGGCCAATATTTTGAATCGTCTTTTAACTATACATATGGCGCCGGCGCGCGGCGCTTGCTAGCTGACTGATCCCTAAGAAGAAATGCCGAAACAAACTAAGATGTCATGGTATCTTTTAAAGTTTAATCATTATATTTTATGAGATATTATCCGCGTCTTAGCATCATTGAAGAATGATCTTAAGAGGATGGTTAGGTCATAGATTTTCCACGTAAATAAATGACGCAATATATACAACACTAATTGAACAACGATAACTGCCGTTGCAATTATTTATTTTTAAAGTAGGTACCTACTTAGGTACCTGCTAAGCAATTAGCATTTATATGGAGCAGGTACCTGCTCCATATAAATGCTAAGTCCTGATACATTACTTTGTCTTATTAATACTAATCTGGAAAACACAGACTGAACCACACGCTGACGGTTAAAGGATTCATTCGCTTTTGAAGTTATCGTGTGTATTATCATGTCAAGTTACAGCAGTGCTGCTACTTACGATTACGATATAAATAATACTCTGATTTAAATCTAATTATGTACCTAACTATATTGTCATGACAGTGTTTTAAGTTTTTCAAGTGTTTTACTGAAAATTCAAGCATCCACTCATATTCAGGAATTCAGAGCATAGTACTACAATGCTAGACAGTGCCTGTTGTAGCACTACCGGCGCCCTGGGTGATATTTCTGCGGCACTCCTACAATACTCTTGGAGAGTAGAAGGGCTAAAGTGTTTAGTCTTTGTTCCTGTGCACTAATATAGTTTGACAGCCTTACATCAAGACTCAATTGCATAAATAATTACATTGTAAACATTTATTCCCACATTCCTCTATTTTTGTCGTACCATCGACGAAGACAGGTCTGAATAGAGGGACAGTTCATCAGCTCATTACTTCATTCCGTTCACTCGTAGTGTTGTACCCAACAATTAGGCTGTCTGCAGATGCTTGACGCGTGCTGTGTCGCGCCGCGCCGCGAGCCGTCCGTCGAACCTGTCATTATATTTGCCATTTCAATAATTAGGTATCTGTGGAAATACGTACTTTCCATGCAACTGTAAATTAATAGTAATATTGCGAAGTTTGTTGCTTAATTTACTTACATTAACAGAACTACGTAGGTACAGCTTCTCAAAGACAATTTCTCCTGCATGCTTTGCACTCTACTCTAGCAGCAGTACCGGCATTAGGGAGGGCGCTACTAGGCGACCGGCTCCTTTAGGTCGCCCTGGTATCCTACGATCTCTGAGTTCTCAAACTTTTCTGCATAAATCAACAAAGTAACTCCTTATTCTGTAAGAATCAAAATAAAACCTAAGCTTACCGTGACGAGGTGCTAACATTTTAGAGCTCGCTTTGCTTGCTCTTGCATCCTGCGTTTTCCTAATATACTCTAACGTTCAAAAGAAAAATTTAACATATCCGAGGAGCGATCCAAAATATTTCGAGCTCTCTTCGCTCGACCTGCTGTCACCCTTTTCTGCGTAAACAAAGATCTCTTATTAACGAAGGTAATGTATGTCTATAGTTGAGGACAAGGACTAAGGAGGTTCTTAGTCTTTAGGAAAGTCTATAAAGTACATAGTTCTGCGTACAAACTACGTACTGAACTAAAGAACCTCAAAAGAAGAAGAAGAGAACGACGTGAATGGACGATTTAGTATCCCATGTTAACTGTAAACCTGAAAGTTTACTTAGTTTACACATCATGGGGTCTTTATCGAGCTCTAGGCCTGGAAGTTGAGCTAAGACAGCCTAGCAGCTGGCCTATGGACATCTTGTCTCACACATGTACACTTGTACTCATATCGAGCTTAGTGACAAAGTAAGTAACTAAGGAACCTCCTCACCTCACATTCAAGACGTCTATGTCCTATGGATTGCGATTGTGTTTCGATGACGAGTAATAAGTAGATCATCATGAGAGGTAAGACGTAAAGCCACACAAATATACCGCAAGTCCGCCATTCCTGCATGTTAATAAGAAGTGTTTCCTTCCACCTTTGATCGTGATGCATCTTAAACTAAGGTAACTACCTACATCAAGGTGTGTTATTCCCTAAGGTAGCTGTGGGTTTTTCATTTACGTAAAACATCTTAGTGTGACCTAATGACTAATTAATTTTGAGAAATTGTAATTATTTATTAGAATGTTGAATAATTAATGACCCACAGATCATTTACGATGTTATCTTAGCTAACTGTACTTTAAGGACTGTTACAGTGAACAGAACAGAGAACCAAGATATTGAATCACCTACAGTACATATACATAGGTATGTAGAACCCATATTATTATTACTTATTTTATTTTGCAAATCTTGTAAGTAGCAAGCAAGTCTTGTAGAAGGAGGCGTAGCTCAATAGCTCAATAGCTTAATAGCTCTTACTTTCCAATAACTGCCAACTGCCAGTTGACAAGGATTATGCAATCAACGAGAAACAAACAGGTACACGAGTAAGTACATACATGCAAAAAAATGTGAGCACATCGTCATTTTGGTGAAAATGAACCTTCGAGAAAGCTACAAATCAAGGTTTTGCAATGACTCCAAACTAACCATGTCGGGTAGTGTCGACATGTTATCTACCTAATAGATATACTATCTATGTATCTCCTTTCTTTCCCCCACACATCACACCTTCCACCACTCAGACATCCCCACCAAACTACGAGGAAAATGGAAAATACCCGGTGAGTCACACGTCTGATAAGGATGTCAGGGCACGGGCCAATCATGCAATCATGCGCAATCATCCAATAACAGGTACGTGCGCGTGCGACGCCGCCGCCGCCCGGTGCGTGGCGCCAATTCCCACTAATTCGCTTTTTGTTCACGTTATAGCTCGTTTTGCAAGTCTTAAGACGTGACAAATACCTAATATACTATACCTAACATGAAGTCTAAATGTCAAAGTGGGCAGAAATGGATACATTGTAGGTATTTAGCTCTTGGATGAAGGTGGAATACCTAATGGTAACTGTCAGTAATAACACTTATAGCTTAACAGATGGACACTTACTATTTGTACATAATTTGCAGTGCATAAGTAGGTAAGTTTCCTGTTATAGTAATTGTTGGAGACATGATCTATGACAAATTCTAAGTATGTACCTAACTGAGTACCAAATGATTCGCATGAGTACTAAAAAGTTTTCAAAACTTTACGGTTTTTAGCCTGAAATCAAACAAACAGCGGAATAATCAGCATTAATTCCACTTTGATTTATCTACAGTTTCTGACAAGCTCACGTCTGGGAAATACCCGGAACCTGTTGGTTCCGTGACGTCTGTAGACATCATTGATCTGTCACTGCGGCCCATCGGCACTCGATTTTTGTTTTCTGTCTCTTTATAAACCGATTCATAACCGAAGAAACCAACACATTGGCGAATGTAATCTATGGAAGATTGTAAAAATACAAGATGACATGAACTTAAGCGTAAATGGCAACACTGCTAACAAGGATAGACAGGCTTAGGACAAATTACTAGTTTATTTAACGTTGTATCTAAATATTATTACTAATTCCTAATGGACTTTTTTTTTGTTTGTAAATCATGTAACTAAAAATTATTATTGAATGACAATTGAATATTTGTACACCAATATTGTGGTAGAATGTATAGGACTAACAAAATTTTCAACACCATACTATGTAAAACTACATTCTGACAAATAAATGAATTCTGATTCTGATTCTGATTCTGATTCTAACCGAGCCGCATTCGGAAACATAACATAACATAACGGCTCGAGCAGACCGGCGCGATATCGCGCCAGTCTGTACGAGCCTTAACGCCTTGTTTTCCCGAAAAGTTGGGCAGAGCAATACTACCTATACCTGGTCACCCACATTTCGCCATTTATGTTTAAGTAACTCTGATGTTATAAGGGGCGAGCTTATTGCCATCAATCGGGTACAATTCCAGACTCCGGGCTGCTACTGGGAAAATCCAGATACAAAAACACAAAAATACTTCCCGACCTGGGAATCGAACCCGATGATACAACGCTCATATTTGTCGCTTAAATGTGGAATATATATCATTACATGCCTATAAAGCTAGAATTATCTGCTAACACTAATAAAAGTTATCGTCCATTACAGAAAACCTATGACGTAAGCACGTCGTCGGTCACTTCCTGTAACGTGACGCAAATGGTTCTTACGTCAACTAATGAGTTTTTCACTTTACGACATTTACCTACCTAACATGGAAATCTGTGAATTCCGAGATTTGCTTGAATATTAAAGCAGTTTCCCGCCCTATTGGAACCGTCCAGTTTTCATTAACCCTTGATCTGGTCGGCCCTAGATTGGCCTAGATTGAAGGTCCCCGAAAGGATCAATTGCAAAAATTCACAATTTTTACGTGATTGATGCACAAATTGATCGTCTACCAAAATGCAATTGAAGCGATTGACAATTTTAGGTACTACAATACAATTGCAATTGATCGTTTCGGGGACCCTTTATAAATATCTAAACGTGTTTTCTTCGCAGGAGTGAGCTATCAGATACTTCGTATTTAAACGGAGATTATTCGTAAAGCAGCTTTCATTTCAGCGTTTATTATAGAGTAGGTATTGTTCAATATTGGAAACTCTTATCACTATATTATGTATAGTGACATCACATCGTTGTTACAGTCCCGGTTAACGTAGGTTTAAAACGAATTGATAACTCTAGGGTCACCAAATACATACACAAATAAGGCTAGTCTCCAATCAGAGTAAAGTAGTGCGGCTGACCAGTTCAGTAACCATTTTGGAACTATACAGTTAGGTATGTTAGCCAGAACCACGACTCCTATTGGAAAATGTATGGGAACCAGCCGCAGCTGAACATTTCCTAGATGGCTTCCGGACGAAGTAAATGTTGGTTTCGCACAGGTAAGGTAGGTAAACATAAATTCTACGATACTACGGGCCTATTATTATGCCTTTACTAGTGACCCGCCCCTGCTGTGCACGGTTTTTATGACTTGACAAAACATGGAGATTATTTTTTTGTAACCTTCTGGAATAATTTCTCTCGGAGAAAACTGCATCGAAATCTGTTGCGAAGTTTAGAAGAATAACGCGGTCGTGAGACTTCGCTTCAAATACTAAATTGCGTTTTGTGTCTGTCTTAGACACAGACAGGCACGAAAAGTGATTCTAATGTATATGTCGCCTTAAGAACAAAGTATATAAGTACACAACGATAACTCACAAGTGGGTCATTTTCCAATAAAACATTATAAAGAGTTGCGTCGTTATGCTTGCGCTGACGCATCACAAGTACGCACCTTATCTATGGCACAAGTGACATTTACCACAATTTCGCCATACATGGACATTATGTTACGTAAAATAATTAAATCGTAGGAACCCGTTAAGTTAGTGACCATTTATGAACATCAAATTATGTTAAAGTAATGTATATTATGCCTAGTTGGTAGGTACTAAGTAACGACACCTATATATTGGCAGTTTACTGCAACAACCTGACAAATTAAATCGTGTAGCAGACAGCTCAATTGTTACTAGCACACCATCATTCGCTTGCCAATTCAAATTGCGTCGTCAGACATTTATTGCAGCCTGTTTCCTTAAGCTTTCTAAATGAAATCAAAAGTAAAGGGTGGGTAGGTAGGTACTCATTATTCAAAGTCAAAGTCAAAAATTCCACAGACAATAATACGAATACATTTAAATAGGAACTGTTAGTTAGTCTTCGATGGCACGGGCGGTCTCCTTCTTTCAACCTTCCTTAAGGGTCCCCGAAACGATGAATTGCAATTGTAAATTTTTACGTGGTTGATACAAGGTGATCGTCTACCAAATGCAATTGAAGCGATTGACCATACTGATACAATAGATTTGCTAGCAATTGATCTTTTCTGGACCCCTTACACTGCTAGGCATCTACCTATTGTGGAAAACACTGATCAAAATCACTAATAACATGGTTTCAAAGGGTGCTAAAAAGTTTTAGGATTATTATACTTTTCGAACCGGCGCGTAGCGCTGTCTGTTAGTAGACTCGGTAGTCGGTATATAGTGACAGTTCTTTTGCGTGATCAGCGAATGAAAGGCTAAATGACAGTTATTTTTTTTGGCCTTTATCCCGATGGAATGTAATGGGAAAACGATTAATGAAACCGGAAGATGGACTGTGCATTTTGCCAATTCAATATTTATTTTTATAAAATTTTATAAAAATGAAATTTCATGAAATTATGGATTTACTGAGAATTTTACTCTAAATATACATTATTGTTAAGGTAATGGAGAATTAAATAATACCTAGTTAAAACAAGAATAATATTATGTAATGATTCATATTTTAATATGAAAAACCACAAACATAATAAATAATTAATGTAGGTAAACAATAAATCCTATACAGGCTGTAATTTTACGTAAACATACCTACCTATTTATAGCAAATTATTCTGAAGTACCATACTATGGGGAAACTGGTCCATTCATAACAATTAAAAGGAAAACAACAACATATGTACTCAGTTTTCATTGAAGTCTGTAGGTATGTAAGTACCTACATACCTACAGAGTTCAATGAAAACACCTATAAGTATAGTATGGTTTTGTAAGAATTAATATGAAGGTACACGAATGTTAAACAAAGACAAACAAACAAACAAAGGTTAGACAGCTACACACAACACCTCAAAAAGTTAAAAAAAAAACTTACAATCTATGACAAATTGCTTGTCACAGGCGGAAAGTCAGTTCTTATAATTATTATAATTATGAAAGATCGCTGTAACATACTTAAACGGTGTACAATATTCTATTGAAAACCAAAATTTATTTTTAAAATTTCATATTTTAAAATGTGGCATAATGTAGGCTAATAAAAAAAAATAAAAAAAAATGTATCTATACTAAAAAGCATAAGTCAGTTTTTCTTTATTTCATTCTTTTCTTTTTCTTTATAAATATTACAACTAACTAAAACCAGCAGAAATTATGTTTATCCCATTCTACAGGTAAATAAGTTAAATTATTATAACCTTATTCTAATAACCTACATAGTACAGATGTTTTACTTGTTCATCTTTATCTATAAAGCTAGGCAGAACGGCTTTTGTCCTTTCCATTTTCGTAATTGTAGCTAGAATAGGACAAAGTGTATTCAGCCTATATCCCAAACAGATGGCTAAAAAAAGGATCTATATCATTGTTAGTAGGTATTAAGATAAGTAGAACAATTCATTCAAAAATGAAACACGTGCGAG
Organism: Eupsilia transversa; assembly: GCA_914767815.1. Taxonomy (NCBI): domain Eukaryota; kingdom Metazoa; phylum Arthropoda; class Insecta; order Lepidoptera; family Noctuidae; genus Eupsilia; species Eupsilia transversa. The sequence goes on along the minus strand of OU611889.1, from coordinate 14,198,996 downwards.
AGTTTAGAGACCTGTTAAATAAGGATGACCGTAAGCTACAGGTAATTACTAAATGGGTGCAGATAAGAATGTGAAAAGGCGGCAACATTGTTTTTGTTTAGAAGATTCTGTTCCTAGATTTACGCACAGATGTTTGTTTTTGTTTTGTTACCCTTCTTTACGATAATCGCCAGATAATTATTTTGTGGCCTAATATTCTTAAGTTTAGCGTTAATCTCCTTAGCAACACACAATTTTTTTATTGCCTGACTAAATGTACTGTAGATAGGTCAATCAATCTGCCTAGGCTTTTCCCTATAGATAGGTATTGCTTCCTAAATCATTCATTCATGACAGTCTTTCATTCGATCATTCAGTCAGTAAATCAACACTAAGGGCAGGCGCGCACTAGGCAGCCTGGCTGCGGCAGCCAGGCTGCCTAGTGCGCGCCTGCCCTTACTGTGATGGTACTAGAGTACTAAGTTACGTAAACATAAAACTATTTAGGTGTGACGTTCTCTAGATTAGCTGTTAATGTGAGACAATCCTTTTGTTTGTGTCGCGGGACTGGCCCAAGATAACGCGTGCCGACCGTGGGAAACTCATGACAACTCGGAAAACTGACCAGGAATGTCGCCAGTTTGCTGTAATTTCCTACTTTCATAATAAATTTTCCATTGCGTTAACGGACTAGTTAGAAGCAGATGTCTAGCGGAGGCATCTCTCATCAACATCAGCATCATACGTTTTACTTGTAAATGAAGTGGCGCAGACGGGAAACCTCGCTTCCGTAAATAAGTGAAGCTGAGAAAATCACACTATTAGGCAACCCTTTACTTACCTACTAGATTATTATCACTCTGGCTAGAATATAAAATAAAAAAAATGGATATTAACGATATTGTGTTCATAAGTGTTAACTACCCAACTATAGGATTAATCACCAAATAATTAGGTACTGTTATGTGTAACCGTTCACCGAATACCTAAATATTACCGAACAGACTGTTATCTTCTATTTTCAGCAGTATTCGTAATCCGCTCATGACGAATCTAAGCCAATATTTAGGATACCTCATCGCTAACGAATTATTTTCGTGAATGAGTAACTGAACTTTGAATGAATCAATCACTGCGCGAGAACATCTTCTCTACTTAGTCTCTCATCTTATTACGACATGTTAGTAATATCCATGATTCACGGATCTACGTATATCAAATTTTTCCGAAAATAAATAAGAAATCAATGAATCGCGTTTTAAAAATACACAAAAAAACGTAATGTCAAACACTGATGCAACTTCTATGAATTTTTGAATGTACAAATGGGTCATGCATTTCACTCTTTCGGAAATTCTCGAACTCCTAATTTGAATTTTCGATTTCCCCATGTGTATTAATCTGATTCCTACAACCACAAAAGAATATATTGATTAAACTATGCGTACCTAGTGCCATTTCATTTCCGGTCAGCATGACATTGTATTTCGAATAACCACATTTTAGTACACTACCGCAAAAGGCAAGGCATTAACATGAATGAGTTCTGTCTCGCAGATTATAGTAGGAGGATATTCAAAAGAGTTCAAAGTAGGTAGTTTCTTGCAAACATTGATTGTCTTATTTATGAATGAACCTTTATAAGATTATGAATGAAGCTATGAAGGTGCACCGTGCGAACGAACTAGACTAACTTTTTTTTTTGTCTTTTTACAAAAGGATTTTTATTTTATGACAAAGGTATTGACACCTGTAGAGGTTTACAGCCTAGTTGGGTAATGTGCATTGTTCATTACAAGATTTTTACAATTGTGAAATAGTTTTTGCGAAAAAAATGTTGTCATTCCCGTGAGAAAATTGAGTTTTTGTTTGTAATCTTCTTTTTTAATTTCAGAACGTTCATTCAACTCAGAGTTTATTATTTTTCTTAGATTTCAGCTAGAATACCTAACAAGTTGGAATTTTGAAAAATCGCAAATGTTTTGAGTTTAATTAGCCGCAAATTATTTTAATTCATTAAAATACAATTCTTGAAAAAGCATAAAAAAAATCGTCCCTGTGTACGAAAGTTCACGACAGAGTTCACAAGTAGATAATTTATTCACCTTAGTAGATAATAATCTAACCTATTAACACCTCACATTCTAGTAAAAATATAGCTATATTATTTATTTTCCAAACCATTGATTAATGCCCACCTATTCATCAGCGCACTATTTACGCAGTATTAGTCCAAGTACGTGGGTACATTGTACTCGGCTCGTGCCCACTTGACCCACATCGCTAGGAACAACGCGCCAGGTCGCCTATAGTCTAGACTAGGCACTAGGCACGCGCTAAATACAAGACACGAGAGGGATTCATATTAATTTCATTAGTTCAGTTCACGCACCTTTTCCACTGACTAGTCTTTTAATGGCAAAGTAATAAGCTAAAGCAAAAAGTTCATATCAGAGCTTTTCTTCAGGCTTCATACAGTAAGTAACTGGTATTTAGAACACCATTCATTGAGGAAATAAACACGTAAAAGTATTTTTTCCTACAAAAATATTGTGTAATTATATACCTAATATCACTGCACTAGGTACCTAACTTAATGCCTATAACACAAACTAACGTATAATATGTGCGTACTTATCCGTATTAGGACATGTGGAGTCATTATTTTTTTCATAACCTAGTGTTGACGTGAGCCTCAGCACACAGACTGCTGAAACAGTTCTAGGTCAATCACAACCAAAACACCATGTTAGGTATGTAGGTGTATAGACTTGGAGCTTTAAAACTGTCATTCGTCCCAAACGACCTGTGAGGACAAGTGTGTCCTGGCAATCTCTTGGACATCATCTTTCAACTAATTGCAATTAACAGGATTACAAAAAGCTTTGACAGTTCACACTTTGTAAAAATCTATTCTTCTCAACCAACCCTTATGGAAGGAAACAAGCGTAGGAGAGATCTCTCGGCAAAAAAGTATAGATTTTTCTAATAATTGACCCTGTAAACATTAAAATGAGTCAAGATCGACTTTACCCGAAAACGACATAAGCTTTCCTTGTTAGAGTTGAAAAAAGAAAATCCCGCAGTATCACTGTCATGACGATATGAATCACTACATATACAATATCATAAGTGGTCATACATTGACAAAGCGGTTCAGTGACAATAGTAACACGTCATCTTTAACTAAATGATAACACATTTCCTTCACTTTGTAAGCAGTTCTAGGAATATAGGAAGAAACTACTTGAGGACTAGTTAAAGTATCATAACACATTGCTGAACATCCTTGAAAACCTTCCTGGCAAAGCTAGTCATCACGAGATTTGTGACTTACTACACTATCTAAAAGAGGGATTATGAATAACATATTAGCCAGCCTTCCAAACGAATATAAACAGACGGTTAGTTATATGACGTGTGTAACCAGTTTTCAAAGCATCATCTGGCAAAAACCAAAGTCCCCTAAGAGTTATTCAAAAAGAGAAGCATTCACATTTCACAGAAAAAGGCTCGTGCAGACTGGAGCGATGCAACGGCGGATGCGAAAGCATATGACAAAGACTGAACTTTCATAAATAGCTCGATAATCCACACCGTCCCAAACACTATCTGACTAGCATAATTGGTCATTCAATAGTAGAGTGAATTCCTCCCCATCCACAACAGAAGCTAGTTAATTCGCTAGTATCCGGACTGTACAAGTGCTGGACGTCCTAGCGCCAGGACGCGCCCACTCCTTCCGCCGGCATGAAGTCATCCGTCCACTTGCGAAACTTGACGACGAATACTCATCTCGTGTCAGTTTTGTTATTTATGTCTTGAACACAGGGACGATGAAAATTCTTCTGAAAAAATAAGTGCCCGAAAATAATCGAAGAAAAAATCTATTATTTTTGATACCTTTAGCAGTAATTAGGTCAACCGTCAAAGGGATACGAGATAAACGTATAGCAAACGAATGGGGGGTTGCCAAACTAGATTCTAGAAGGAGCGTCGCTCCATTCTCCCCCAAAAGCAAATAAACATGCTTTTGGGGGAGAATGGCGGAAAAATTCCAGTTGTTATCTTTCTCCAAGCATCCTTTCTTCCGTCTTTTCTTGACTGTCAAAGCCAGCAAAAGACGCACTTTTATATCGCTACTAGAAAATGAATGAAAGCACGTAACAATAACCACAGCAACATTATGCCAAGTTGGAATACGTTAACATTACATAAAACGTCGGCTAACATTACATGCTCTTTCACCGATGTCCCCATCAATCCACAACTAAATATTTAATGTGACCACATGACAGCTTTAATTAATCTATCACGTTGGACCGCCGCGCGGCGTCGGCGGCCATCACTCACTTCGCGTCACTTTTGCGCGGGAAATGCCGCCATTACCAATTGCTTGAAGCAGGAAATGACTGATTTGCCTACTACTGCCACTTCTCACTGAATCACGATTAAATTTTTGGCACGAGAAAATTGGGGAAACCATAATTGGACGATTTAAAATCGCAGTTAAAAGGACAATTTTTTAACTCTAATCTGACCTGACCAATCATCTGTCATGTTGATGATGTTATGTGAACTCTGATTGGTGCAATATGTCGAGTTAGTTTTCACAATGTATTGTTGTATGCAGTGTTCGGCCGACAGATCGCACTGAAGGATCAGATGGCCTAGTTTTTATCCATCATTATTACTTACGTAACAAAAAATATGTACCTACTACATTGCAGGTTACACCATACTTTATGTTACCTCGTATATTTACATAGTGGCTTCAATGAAAAGAAAAGTCCTATCAAATCTTTTACTACTGCAAAAAATTTAGTATCTTCTTATCTCGAATCTTCACCAAAAAGTTCTGGATTAAACACATGTTTTAGTCAGACAAGACACATTTCTGTTTATGGCAAATAGACAACATTTGTTGTTCAGTAAAATTATCGAATGACGCGGGAAGAGTTGATTTTTGGGCCATAAAAGCGAAGTACACACGTCACGAACGTCATCCGAGCCCGATATTGCCAAGTGGGCTGGTGGTGACGTCACCATACCTTCTGGGGTCGAGCCCACGCTCCACGCTGCTCGTAGGTATATTAATAATTCCGAGTTAATACCGATACAACCATTCATGCGATTAAGACATTCACAGATGTTGTGAATACGTACGGTACAGTCAGTAGTAGTAGAAATTCTGGAGATGTTCCAGAAATTTTATAGCTTCCAGGATTTTTTGTGTTGGTAGTGTTTCGTTATATTCCTTCCGTTTAATTACACTTTATGTGTAACACGATTAGCCTTATTAAGACTTCTAGATGCTTCTAGTTCAATGCTTCGAGGACTATTGTAAGGAGTCACTGCATCGAGAACCGTAAAGTTATTGGCAAAACATTTGATTCTCATTTCTCCATATAGTGCATGCACTCTGCCATTTTGGCTAAGATGCCAGGCTTTCCCGTACGCAAAACGTTTAAAATTTTCTCTCATATTCTTAAAACATTATAGAATCAAGTAAGATAATATTTCATCGTCAAAAGAATTCAAAGATTTCAGAACACCAATTATAAATGATTCGTTTTAGGTATTAAACTAAAAGTCCAGTGGGCGAGAATTAAAACAATAGAGAAGCAAATCAAGACAAGCTCTCCAAAACGGGAGGACCATGTAGTATGTCGATATGGTATGTGATATTTATATAGACTGTCTATGAGCTAAGCAACTAATTAAGAGCCGGCAGACTGCCTGACCCCAGACCTTATCAGTTTGTGCAACCGGAATGTGTGGAGTGTGGTCAAGTCCTCGAGACTGAATGTCCCCTAAAAAATGTTTAATTATGGAGGGCCTAAGTGCCATTCGAGGCCAATATGTTGAATAGACAACTTTTAGATCATTAGTTCGATAGATCAATTACCATAATTTTTGGGGTCAGGTTATGTTTGTTTGGTGTTATTTTATACTGCCATCGTTTCTACTCATTTTTATTTTCCCCTAAAGCATCCATATAATCATCTATATTACACTATTACACTATGAAACCTTCATTTTCATCTGCCATTATTCCCATTTTAGCACTCAAATCACATTGTAATTTCGAAGAACTCCTATATTTTGGTCATGGCCGCCTCACATTCCAAGCCATTGTCCATTCATTCGTGCATCGGCATGTCATTCATAGCACATGTCCTAAACATGTCCAAACCTGAACGAATAGTGTGAGAGAGACAACGATATTTGGTAGACGACTCATGTTTTTCCACTAATGGGAAATCGAGAAAAAAATTTCCTTGATTTGGTGAAGCTTAAACCAGCGACCATCCATCTTGCTGAACCATCCACGTGTTTTGACTGTTGTCCATATTAAAGAGTTATTATAGACAGTCACAAAAAATTAAATATTTTAGTTACAAAAATAGCCCAATCTTCTAAAGATGGCTTATTGTGTAAACCTTGTCTGCCAAAATCATCGATGTTTTCTTTCTCCTTTCCTTGTTTACTTACTTTCTAAGTAGCCAAAAGCCATCTCCAAATACATTTGTATCTCCCAAACTTGCGGCAAGTCCCTTGCACTGGCTGGCAATAGTAAAACCGGAAGGCATTAGTATCTAGATTAGGACAAACCCGTTGGCGGCAGTTAGCATAATAAGAACATTAGGAAAAATGGCTGCTAGTAGATTATTATAATGACTGAGGTCTGCGAAACTAATCCAGATTTTTGGACATTTTTTGTTACTATTTTCATCAGTATCTTGCCCTTAACCCAATTTATTTGGGCTCGGCGCAATATGTCATATTCTTCCATATTTCTCTATTAGTCGTCATATCGTTAGGGGTGACTAAAGCCATAACATGTTTCACACAGTCCATCCATCGTTTCGCGAATGATAATTGCAATGCTTGTAAAAGGCCGCTAAGTCATAAGCACTAACACAACATAACACCAACACACAATTAGTTCGCAATAAACGTTTTGACTTTGACTTCTACCCTACTCCGTACTGCCATCCACATACCCAACATTTTCCTCACGTCATTTTCCTAATTCCTCCGCATCACACATTTTGCATAATTTGGATATGATATGAGGCAATTACTATCCGCCTAATCTCGCCAAGAATATGGTGGCATCATTTTTTATCCCAAATTCTTGACCTTTTAATATAGCGGCCTCAAAGGACTCCGTTAACAAGAATGAGCTGTTGAAGACTACGTACAAACTGATTAAGGAATTTTGAAATTCCTTCGTTATGTAGGACTGAAATTAAAAATTGGTATCTCGTAAAGTGACCCACCCTAATAAAAAAGCAAGGCAATGGGGGAAAGGGGAAAGGGAGGTGTTGAGGAGACTTTTGTAAGGGTTGAGACTAAAGAGTGTACCTATATAATCTCGAACTATCTTTAGTTAGTACGTATTTGGCCAATATTTTAGCCCCGGCCGACAACAGATTATTTCAACAATAATAATTATTCTAAAACAGAAGTAAGTCCCTTCAGCAAAGATATGGGGCTTTTAGCCTCTACAAAGACCAAGAGTGGCGCAAAATTGAATCCATTTCAAGTGCGTGCGATCATTTCCCAAGACCTATAATCTTAAAATCGTCTAGTTCAACATGTTTACGTTACGCTAGACAATAGTGAATGATTGTAAACTTTGAAACAAACGCGAGTGTTCTCGCGCTTGCGACGCCGGTCATGCATTGTGACGCATGGGTCAATCAGCATTGTTTGGACATGTCAAATATGCTTGTATTCGGACGCAAGTATTCAGAGGTGAATATAATCGAAGTGTTTTGGATAGCTAGGTCGATGTGCCTCTATTGTCTTGTGAAAAGTTCGTCGGAATTCGTCAATATGAAAAATGCCGTAAATGGCTTATTGTCTACGACTCATAATAGCTTTTAGCATTTATTTATTCTTGGATCCTATAATCAAAACCAATTGTTTTCTTACAATCGTCAGTATTTGGGATTTAGAACTCCAACGAAAGACTCGTTTGTCAACTTTACCAAACATTTAGACACTACGCTTTGAAAGATGAAAAGACGTAGCGTTAACATTTGACGGGTCGTTAGATATAGGGACGTTGACGTCAGACAACGCCGACTCACATGTCTTCTTCTAAGTTCCTCGTTCCTCCATAATTACACTATCTTTAAATCTCTTCGGTTTGCGAAACCCATCAGTATGAAATGATTATCCATAGATCAGGGTATGAGCGGTGGTGAAAGCAACACGGCCGGCGAGCCATCCGGTCTTATAATTGACACCGTGATGAGTATCGGTAGAGATGCGGCGATACCGGCGGTCACGCGAGCCTCTGAGGGGGCACTACGTAAAGCCCTGCAGCAGGTTCAAACTAACTGTGATCTCACACCAGACTGCCCAGTGAGGAATTGCCGTATGTGATTAAGGTTAAATTTTTTGAAGATTGCACACAAGACAATCCCGTACCGTTAAGGTAATCAGGTTAGGTCAAAAAAAGGGAGATACCTCAGCTTGTCTGTCCTTGACTTCCTTGAGGTTAAGACGTGTACAAAGAAGAGTACCTGAAGAGCCTGTTCTATTTCAGGAACCGCAAAACAACTAAAAGCTTTATTTACATACTTCTTCGTTGACTCCTTCATCTCTGAACTTTACCAAGTCTTCAGATTTATAAGTAAGACGCGCAGAAGACATTCATTCACTATACTCTCTATCCAACAAATTTTTATTCATTATCCTAGGTACATTATCATTAGCTTAATTTCACCGAGTGTAACTTCTTTGCATTTCTGCTTTGTGGGCTAGTGTAGCGCCGCATGTTCAATTAAAAAGATAACACTTGGATTATCTGGGAATTAAGCAAATATGTCGCATTAATATATTTCCGCAGCGTAACGATCGACTCCGTATTATTACACGATAATCTAGGAATTTGTTAATTCATATAAAGACTGAAGCATGACCCTAGACGGGCAAGATTGAATTAGGTACTGTAAATGTCATGTATGTGGCCAGTACATGAGTTGCCTTGGCGTACCTGGAAGTCTTAAAATTAGACTCCGGACCCAGGACACAGGTAGGTCGAACCAAGCAAAACGTGCTTATGTGGATGTTCACAGATGACTCCGTCTTGAAGTGTAAATGTGGTGCTGTCCCACAAACAAAGGGGCACATAACATCAAGTCCAGCGTGTCCTGATGCCTGCACGATGCAGGAGCTGATGGACGCTACTGAAAGTGCCAATCTCGTAGCAAAATTCTGGGCTGACTATATAGAATGCCATCAAAACACTAAGAAGAAGAAGTGCCCAATTATTGTGTGAATCAATCTGCCTGCCTTTCTCCAACTATGGTACCGGCTTCCAGTTTAACCAGATGCAGCTGGATACCAGTATTTTACATGTTGCATTTGCCTATCTGACCACCCAGTTACCTACTGGGTAACACGATAACCCTTGGTAGGACTGGTCTTCAGACTTTTGGGCTTCTGACGACCTGTAATGTCAAAGATTTACGAATGATAGTTAGTTATTACGTGAATATAAAATGTATGATAGTTTCAGTGGCCAATAGTGGAGATGGTGGGAAGAACAAATGAATCTGATAGAATAGAGGTTTTCTTCTATTATCCCACAGAAAGGTTTTGAAAGATGTTTAAGAAACTGCGGCCTTTTTAATAATCATTGCGTGTATTGTAGTTTCATTTACAACTAACTACACATAATAAGGTAAACGCAGTTCTTTTTTCAACAAAATATGCATTTACATTGTTTAAGTAAGTAGTATAATTACGCCAAACTTAACGTTTTGGCGGTAATTTCACTAGGTATACTTATATTGTAATATGAATTCCGTAAAGTAACGCTTGATTCCATTATATAACTATTCTATTTTTCATGTAGGTATTAACATTTTCCAGTTCTTACTATTAAGTTCTGTCTTTGTTATTTTTCGTGTGGTTAGTGACTAACCTGGTGTCAGAGTTTTTATGCCGCCCATGGGCCTCTGACCTGGCTTCACATGCCGTCGAGAAATATCTCTCAGGTATGCCGGTTTCCACACGATGTTTTCCTTCACCGTTTTTGAAGCAAGTGATAATTATACAATACGCACATGAATCCGAAAAGTCAGAAGTGTGTTCGAGACCTATGACTTGGCAGTCCGACGGTCACACCACTAAGCACTGCTTCTACTAAGTTCTGTACTGTAATAGGTACTGATTATTGAGTTAACAGGACTAAGCTCTGCTAACTCAAATAACAGCACTTAATGTTTTACATGGAGCATCTTTTTTCTATCACAGAAGCTCCAATCAAGAATTTAAACGTATTGATAATTCAATAGAATCTTAACAATTGATAGTACAATACAGCGACAGTATCCAGACGTATAAGTCAGTCCTCAAGGCACAAATTACGGCGGCCCGGGCGCCTTCCTTCCGCCACCGCAATGCTTCCCACGATCCTGCTTACCTAACTACGTGCTAAAGCGAGATGCAGAAGGCATACAATGCATTGACAATGGCTGATACATAGCCTATAGAAGAAGCCTTATTCGAAAGAGTTAGGTAATCTATAGTCTATGGTGGTCAGTGATGAAGCTGAAAAGAGGTTGGTGACTGCATTAAAATGGTGGTATTTGAGATGCACATAAACTGATAATAATCATTAGATTTGGATTGGACACGCTGAGTAAACTAAAACGTAACATGATAATGTGTATGAAAGAAGCTTCGGCATGCAACAAATCGTCCTAGAAGATACAGCAGTTCAAAATGTTGAATGATGGCTTGCAGGCTTGTCAGCCATGTAAGTACCTACGCGGGTCGATGGGACGGCCTGAGCAGACCTTCTTAGCCTACTTGCATTGTGATAACTGTGCATCACTGTGCACAACTGTTTTGTAAGCGATCAGAAGATTACTGATGTGCTGTAGATTTAAAGAAATGAAGGCAGTTAGGTTAGGTTATCTTCCGGTAAGGTGAGAGTTCAAGTTAGTTAGGATCTTGGTTCTCTGGGATGACCTATGATTTTAGGTTTTACAGCACAGGGACACTCATGGGACTCTAGCTAGAGCGTAGAGAGGCCTATCTCTATCTGTGGATGTCATAATCAGCAATAATATCCCCATGTACAAGATCACACTTATGATAACCAACAAAGACCACCCTCCCTACTATCGATAGGCACTCAATAAAAGTACTTAACATCGATAATTCACGCTCCTAACACAAAAGAAACAAAAACCACTACCATTACCAAAAAAAAAACCTTTCTAAGGCAGACATTTTGAACTCTAACCTAAACAAAATTGAGGTTAGAATATTTTTTGGCGTGACATGTTTTAAACACATCGTGCATTATACAGCCAATCAAGATGTCTCTGTAAGGCCCTGGAGACAATGACGTGATAAGAGGCAGGTGACACGTGCATTGTGTTTTTCAGCCCACCCCCAGTGCGCAACTGGTTTTAGGAACTTGATTCGCGATGTACACAGCTTGTTATTTTCGGAGATGCGACAGATTTTTGTGTTAAGTCAATTAAGACCAGATACAAAATTAAGAGATTATTATGCACGATTCAAATCTTTTATGAGGAACCGAAGTGCTGCAAATATAAAACATGAACTAGAATGAGACAAATATTTCAATGGTTAAGGACACTGCTTAGTCTGCTTTCCTGAATCAAGAAGTTTTCGTAAAGTTTTGTACCGAAAAACAAAAATGTTTATTTGGGTTTACTATTTCGCCTCAAAACTTATCGTTGCGCTCTCTAGAATAATCCGAAAATGAAAGTTATAAAAATATTGTAATATTTCGTAAACTATTCATTTGGATTTGAATTGAACTAATTTTACGGTTACATCAACTGTTTATCTCGCGCACGAAGTTTAGCGAAGAGAGAGTGTTGGGCTCCTAAAGCCTATAGGTACCTACACGGTGACCTGCCACGACCGGCGACCTGGAGAGGGATTCAATTTGGGGCCAGAAGAACTTTGTGGATACTTGTTGCTCCATCGTTATCTGTACCTATGTCACAGACGTATTAGGTAGGTAAACTAACTTACCTAATAACAGTAATAGTAAAGTAGTAGTAGTATTAATACTTAAGTTCTAAAACTTACTTATCTAGCTTGAGTGGAATCGTCTACCGTGAGATCTCCCTCAAGCAACTCAAGACGACAACTCGAAGAAAAAGCGCGGCTTTTTGGATGCAGCTGCTTATGCCCTTTTATGTATATTCCTAGATTGTGATGTTAGCTATAAAACACGGACTCTTACAACCAGGCATGCCTTCTTTAGAATAACTAGGTTGGATTCATGTTCCAGACTAACTCGATGCAGCTGAACATCAAAAAAGTTTACAAACCACCATGTTCCCTACACACCCTAATTACCCGTCATTATAATTAACATTAACTTAATCTATGACGCGACGCGTGCGTTTTTTACGCAAGCCGCGTCGCACGTGCCTCCATCTGGCGCAGGAAGAGCGCTCGAGTGGAAGCCGGGCTTCTGACGTGACGTAGTGACAGCACAGGTGATATTATCTGTGGTCTTTCAAAGTGTCAAAAAATGAATTTAAAAAATGTTTTTTTTGTAATCGCCTTCTCTGTGCCATTGAGTTTTTGAGTGATGATTTTCGATGAAAGTTTTAATCGATATTGAATTTCGGAAGACCCGATGGTCTGGCTTGGCGCGTATAATAATGAGCAAAAAAGATAAGCACGTGTGTTTAGTCAGTTGAGGGTCCCTAGCCCTTTACTTTGGACAACTGTCTTCCCTACTGCAAAAGACAACAAACCGTATAATTAATATCATTAGAAAAAATCCATAGATTAGAGAAGTTCTCAGTTCCCCGGTTATCAAAAATAAGTTACTACCCAATGATGTTTTAGTAAACAGATATGTTATGAGCGCGCAAAAAGTGAAGACTAGAAAAGTACCCAATTGGGAAATATTGCTTTTAGTCTGAGCCACACACGCTTACGAGTGTGCCGCTCGGCGGGGAACACTTTTTTCTGTTGTTTTGTACGTGTATAACATATCTGTTTATTAGAATATCATTGTTACTACCTATAATCTTTTTATTATGTTCCAGAGCCTCATCGACGCTATTATGACTAGGTACCTACTTTCTTCAATGTGTACTTAGGTATCTCATCAGTTTCTCTTGTCTTGCAAATTATGCAAGTTTCATTTTATTCTGCAATCGCAAAGCTACTAAGTAAGTACATCTGAAAGATGATCCCAGAGATTAACAGATAACATCCACTTAACGACTACCTACGAGACGGCGATGATCTTCTAAACTTATCAAATAAGGTGTTAATTACGTACACGCCATATAAATAGACACAAATCGCTATTAAAAGCCATTGGTATAAAGTTTATTGAATAAAATTAATGCTAGAACTGAGATTATCTGACGGACTACTTACTAATACGACTTCAAATGGGAACATAAATCATTGTTTTACTACTTTGTTTTATTTTAGAGATTGATTTTAATAGGTTTTTAATGCACTGTTTTTCTATATTGACTGGTTGCGCGCAAATAATAAAAGCTTTAATTCATGGCTAGCCATGTCATGGTCTCTGTCATTTATGCTATTTAATTAATAAGATAATAAAAAATATACGTGTCTCATACCGAGACATTTAGGTAGGACCCACACAACAAATTGAAATCAATTTGTCCAAATCCACCAAATCAGTTTCTTCAATCTTCCCAAACTAGTTTCAATTACTGAAATTCGAATACGACGTAGCTGAAATCAGTATTTCATACGGACCGAAGCCACTTAACCCCCGCAACCCAATCATAACAAGCGATCTTTGAACCAATCGCAAAGATTGGTGCAAAGATCAATCAATTGGACAATGGCAGAAACGAAACGACTTAACTGATGATAGCCAAGGAATTTAAAGCTCCCTGGCTTTGAGGATCCCTGGGATTTTCAGGAAAAATCTTTTGTGGGTAGTTGAGTCCAGCATGGATTGCCATATTATTATTATCAAACAAAAGAAAGCAAACCACAATAATTTTTGGGAAATTAATTGAGTATTTTCCCGTATGTATGTACACACTTAGGTACTATATACTACGTACGGTTCGGTAAATACATAACTTTGTTATCACATGTAATCATAGCTGAATCTCGATAATCGAATGATACTGGTAGTCACTAATGTAATGTAATATCCCTTCGGGGTTGAATTTCGAAAAATCCTTCCTTATTCCTTGCCTACATTATAAAGGCAACCTCTGTGCAAAGTTTCAGCTTACTAGGTCCAAGGGTTTGGGCTGAGCGTTGATGAGTCAGTCAATCAGTCAGTCACGACTTTTCTTTTTATTAACATAGATTAATATAGATAGATCAGGACCGATGCGACGTAACGTAAACCTCCAACTATCTGACTCTCCACCGGACTGAAATATCCACGAGGTTTTTAACAAGTTCCACACATTAAAAGGGGAACTTGTTAAGTCCCTTGCAAGTTTCATGAATATTGATGGAATTACCAAGTTCCTTTGAACATTCATATATATGGGCTGATGAGTATATTTTATGGTTTGTAGTTTGTACGTCATAAACTCATAACGTATGGTCAGTATAAATAAGTAGGTATATTCCATTTTCCTTCAGCCGACTTTCAGTTACCATAACAGCTGATACCTGTTTTCCTGTTAATTTCATTCATATTACTGGGTATGAATGAATTGTATTTAAAATATAGGTATTTGTATGCATGTAGTTGGAACTAGGATCTTACTTAGGTAGGTATAGGTAGGTACTAAGTAAGATCCTAGTAGGAAGGTCATAATGAAAATGTTCCACATTTTTATAAGGGAAAAGTTTTTTGCAATTTCTGACTTTTCTAGTACTCAAACCTCAGTTGGTCCAAAAAAGGTTTTTGATCCATAAATGAAACAGGATCGATTGGCATAAAAAATTGTTTTTACGAAAATTGCCCATTTTCCTGCTGACTGTATTTTTTTTTTTAAATCTGTGAATGCAGATCAAAATTTCTCAAAAAGTTAAAGACAGTCTCCTAAGACCATTTTCCCTTGCGCTTGCTGCCCCATCTCAAAAATCGGCCATATATATATATAATAAAAATAATAAAAAAACGAGACACGGAATCGAATACCCAACCTCCGACGCTGCGGGAAAGTATATATGACCCCAGTCAGCCATTGGGCCATTGGGATACTCCCTCAAGATGGATAGTAAATTGCAAATGCTTTGAGATTTTACTGATTGCCTGATTGGAGTGAACAAAAAATATAGATCAATGATTTCTGTTAATATTTAAGAACAATATAATCATGTTTACGTGAAGTACGTAGGTAAAGGTAAAACAGGGAAAAAAATTAAAGGAAAAGTTGTTTACTAGTCGGAATATGAATGTTTTTTTTTTTCGAAGTCTCTTTAGCCCCGGTTGCCCTCCCCTAAATCCGGCCCTGAGTGAAAGTCATATAATATAATAACGTTACGTGACCACATTTCTATATGTTGGATAAATGTCAGGAAAACTGTCTTGATTATACCTACGTAATTAGCTGCCAAAACATTAATTGTATCTTTAACCTATGCAATGTTAGTACAACGTAAGTTTCGTAATATATGAGTATGAGGTAAAAGTTTAGGTACTTACCAAAATATGATTGAGGATATCGTAAGAACCAACCCGTTGTTGGGCAAGGGGTCAAGAAATCGACTAGTAAAAAAGATTAACGAGACCCGTGAAGAGCGCCTCAGAGCTTAAAACCTAACTGTACCTACTAAGTGGGGGACGGGTAAGTAGGTAGGTATAGGAAGGAACTATAGGAAGGTAGATGTAGATCTCATGCTAGTAGTTTATCTTTAGTTTAAATGAACGTTTATAACATGACAAAAGTTCCCTATAAAAACAATTTGTTAATCCACATCTACGATTGCACTTTTCGAAGCCTCATTAAAGAGTGATGGAAGATAGCAACAGTTCAGACAAGTACATACAGACTCATTTCCCACAGCAGACAACCAGTATGACTGGATTTTTCCGGCATCAGTTGCACTTATGCAATCTTTACTAATTCTTTTATTCTCAGAGCACAACGGCCAAAGGAATGTCATTGTTTCCTCCGAAATCACGACGACTCGTGCGACTGCGACGAACCGGCACACAGGCTCCATACATGTCGCAGGAAGATTTTCGCGAGGCAAGGTAATGACAAGTGGGCCGTAACACGTAGGCACGATAATTGGACGCAATGGCCACCGGCCGACGGCCATAAACGAACCAAGCGTGGGTCGAGCGACGCACCGTCTATAAGCTCGGCCAGCGCGCGCGACCCGCTGGCGGCGTGCGCGGCGCGGCGGCTCAGCCTGCCCTGGCCGCGCCAGACGTAGATGTGTTCGTCGATTGTCTGGCTTTGCCTTGACTTGATGTTTTCATTCACAGTGTTTTGCTGACGTCCGCTGTCTAGCTTTGTCTAATTGTTGTTTTGTATCTACTTTCGTTTAATTTCGACGTTACTATCCAACTAGTACCCGATAGAAATTGTTCATCAATAACATACCTACATTAAAATTTCTACTAATCATCCCATTGTTGCTTCGCTATTAAAATAATTACGGTTGGAGTTACCAGACACTTTTCATCTTTGGGATCAGGCTTAGGTATTGCCAATACTGCATTGGGGGAAGTAAAAATCTGGTCAAAGACCTATGCCCCAATGAACCGTTCGTTCAGTTTATGGCTGGTTTATTTGTTAGGAGTTGTTTCTATCGAACCATGTAGCAGTCTTGAAAATTGTGTTATTTAGCATTATGGTTTAGATGACAGACTTAAAATTAGCACTGGGATTGAAGGGTTGACTGAGGTCTTTATCCTACGAGGTGAGGAGGTCAAGTGATAATACTATTGTTCAGACAGTCCTAGTTTTCAATACTTCTAAGAACCAAAAAATCACGTCTAGCCCTTTCCCAACTATGTTCGGGTCGGTTTATTTACAGTCTAACCGGATGCAGCTGAGTACTAGTATTTTACATGGAGCAACTGCCTATCTGACCTCCACAACTCAGTAACTGAGTAACACGATACCCCTTGGTAAGACTGTTTGTCAGACTTTCGGGCTTCTGACGACCCGTAACGACTGTCAAAGATCCACGAATGACGGCCGGGACGCGTGCTTTCCGAGGCATGCAGGAGTCTCGGTATGTAAAGATGGTCACCCATCCATGGACCAACCCCAGCAAGAGTAGCTTAACCTTATGGATCGACCCGTATAGCTGTTATTAGGTACTTAGCCACGAGCTCCTCTAAGAACTTCTAAGCTCTTCTAAGAACCAATGACACGGAAATATTAAACGTCATTCTTCGTAAAATTGATTTCATTTCGGAACACAATCGTTCATGGAAATTCATGTGAAATCATTCATAATAATCGAAAATTGTGACTAAACCCGGCAGAAATGCCTCGCAGACGGCTTAAGGTGACACACTTTTAGCCAACTAGACAGTCGTAATCCGTCCACTTCCTGCACAAAAAATACGTAAGCTCTATACGTACCTATTGAACACCAAAAACGGCATTTAATCTACTCGGGAGTGGCGTCTATTTCGGTCGTTGTCCATCCATCGGGACTCGGGAGCCTGTGATACACAGCTATTCCGGGCGGGGCAGGTTTTCGGGGAATGTCAACAAACGAACGGGCACTCATTCAATGAACTCGGTGCATGCGTCGCCGGTGGCGGACCGGTCCGCTCGGGTATTCATAAAAATTATGCTCCCAGACACGCTCAATGGAGTGCCGTCGCATTGCGCCTTTACATTTACAAAGGTCTTTTATGGCGTACGGATCGGATCACGTAAGTTATTCTTTACGGATTTCAAGACGTGATGAAACAGAGCGCACTCTGCGATTGTTACCGAGTGATAGACTTTCGTTTGCGTGCTACAATATACATAACTGAAATCGATGGGCCATTATTCAATTTCACAGTATACAGATATCACTATTATTTCCGAACTAATTTCGTTGCGGACAGGTGTTTATTGCACAAGTATACGAAAAGCGATTACTGGCGTGGGCGGCATGTGACGTGCCAAACTGGCCACACTACTCGATATAATTACCAGATCATTGCACAACTAATTAATACTTATCTAATCAATAATCGTACATGCTTCAGAGCTTTGTTCCTCTGGCCCAAACTGTGCCGAATGTTATGAATGTTGCTATTTCACGTTATTGGAAACTAGTTCAAGATTATAATAATTAGCAAAAGGTGCGGCTGTTATTCTCAACACTCAACACACAGCAACATCTCAACAGCTTGGTATAAACAATGGCTCTATTAGAACCAGTAGATCGGGCAGCACATTGTGAAATGAAAGATATAGTTAAGGATTTAGTTTCATATAATTTTCTTTAACAAATGATCAATAGAAAATTGTATAATTAACAAGTAGCGTCTTAACAGATACTTCGAAATTATTAGTGTTGTAGGTAATATTATACAAATACTTTGGAATGTTCATATAAACATCTCATATGAATCAATGTACATGGGACACGTTTCACTCCACCGTTACTGTTACCACACTAGCTTATCAAATGCGGTACAATTTATTAGTTTTTGGAGCAGAGCTCGGCGGCTGGACGAAACACAACATACGTCAAACACATGAAACTGCCATAGAAATGGTACGCGGGTCTAGGGTAAAACAAGCGGCCGGCCGCCGCGCCCTGCCGCAGCTCTGTGATCTCACAGCCTATTAACAAATTTGCTATTTTTTTGTGTACCCCTCGCAGTGCCACCGTCTCATTGGCATAAATATTTAACAAGACAGAGAGCAACATACAGACTTTTAAAGAATGGCTGTACTTTTGATTGTCACTACTAAGTATGTGTTTTTTCGAATACCTCAATTATCTAAAACATTGCAATTATGTTTACAAATAAGGAAACATTTATTCTAGTGGCATGAATGATGAATAATAATGAATTATTGAATATAAACAATCAAATATACAGCAGCAACACGATATTAGTGTTGTGGACGGCTCGCACTGCTTAGGTACTGTATTTTATACACCATCCAATGTTATGTTTCAATTTTTACAAAATACATAATGGAGATTCATAATGAGATTACAATTGAATATACATTACGCGAGGCCATGCTTAGCAGGGTGAAATGAAAATACAACCGTTAACCGCTTAGTTAGGCGCCTTGGATGCACTGATCATCGAGATTAACTAAATAAAGCAGTCAATAAATAAACGATCATAAATATCTAATAAATACCTACACGGGCTATATTTACAAAAAAAAGCCTTCCTCATCGACGGCACATACTCAGCCTTTAAACAAATATAATACAGCACTATCCCAGCGGGATAACAGGTATAAATTAAAAAATAAAGCTGCCGGCTTAAGACTTGTATTACAAAATAATACTGACACCAGTAAAATACTCTATCCGCGAGATGGAATGTGCGGGCACTCGGCCCGGAACGGCAATAGGAACCAACTGCGCTACTCGCTGCCTCGCACAAGCGTACAATAAATTCATCACAAATTCTATTTGTATAGAATGGAATATTAATAAATACAATTAACATTGATTCACAATTATCTAAGTATAGCGTCGTAGCGTGCGAGGGCGCCAGTGGAGCCCTACGCACGTCACTGGTACTCTCCGCTACCTCAACAAACAATAACATGCGGTGTGAGCAGCAGCACACACCTCTCCCACACCAAACAGACCAATTCCCGTATGTACTGTTTTGATTATCAAAAGAGTCAGACAGGGAATTGATCTTTTCAGTTCAGGATAGCAGCTCAGCCTTTTGTATCAGCAGATACAGTGCAAACAACAATATAACATATAACAGCTCTACTTGAAGCGAGTAGCATTAGGTACATGGTCGTTGTTCGATCTCACACATCCGATACACACTGAACGTGAACAGAATAATACAGATTACAATCCACAAAACGAACACCGGGGGAAGAGACTGAAATTTCAACTCTGTGAAATGGAAACCCACCACGGAACAGATCCGAGAGGTATATACAAAAGAAATTACTTCCGAATAAATTATAAACTTCGTAAAATAATTATCACATAAATTTCTCCTTATATCTTCCGTTCTCTCCACATAACTTAACACATAATCTATCTATAATATGTACACGACATACAATATAAACAAGGGACGCATTGTCCGGCGATTGTCCACAAGAGAGGAGCTAGTGGGGCAGGTCGGGCGGCGCGGGCGGCGCCTTGCACAGCGCGACGCGGCCGCGCGGCGCCGCCACGGCCACCAGCTGCACCTGGCCGCGCTCCTCCGAGAAGGGCGGCGTCTTGCCGCGCCGGTGCAGCCGCACCCACGCGCCGAAGCAGACTAGAATGGCGAGGAACACGGCGACGGTCGCGCCGCCCGCGATCGACGCTGTCTCCATCATGAGCTGCCGACTCGTAAACACGTACGAGTCGTCCAGGTCCTTGAACTCGCAGCGCTGTCCCACGAACCCGCTCCGGCACTCGCAGTTGTAGATCGGGCTGTCCGATATCACCACGGTGAAGCACACGCCGCCGTTGAGGCAGTAGTACTCCGAGTAGTCGGGCTCACACTTGAACAAGGGGAAGGTGACGTTGAGCCGCGGCTGAGGCTGCGGCTGCGGGTGCGGGCGCTGCGGGCGCGCGGGCCGGGCCGGCCGCTTGGAGATGGAGCTCGAGCAGGCGCCCGCCAGCGCCCAGGCGGCCGACACCACCGCCCACCAAACTACCAACGATTGCATTTTCCGCACGATCCGGAGGGTCGGCGCTCGCGGTACGTGCACGATTTTGACATTGGACGGTGACTTATGAGAAATCCGAGAGGCGATGACATGACCGCATTCGAATTTCGAACTGGAACCCTTCGCTCGCATCCGCGTCGGCGGTCCGCCCAGACATGTTTCCTGTGTTAACTTTTTTTTACGTCGACGATCACTCGCTCATGACGGAGGCGCGGTTTCTACGGGCGCCCGAGATATCGCATCGATCCCTCGACGGGCATGTCGAAAGTGAAACACTGAACACTGTTCGAAACTCGATAGTCGTGGTTCACGATTATTCACGGAGCACATACACACAATATCCCGTTCGAAAAGATATACACAAAATGGTGCTGAGAGAATCGCAAGCACACTACGCTCGGTGAGTTGTCTATGCGCGACTGACGGGACGGAGGGCGTCCACTGCATCCGCCATCTGCCGACGAGAATGAAATGCGGGGAACTCGACAGCGCGCGCCTGTGTGCGGCGTGTGCGTGCACGGGGAAATTACACTCGTATGCGTCACCCGCCTACCTGTGTGAGTGAGTAAACCTTTTTTTTTCTTTGTATGGGATTATGAACAAGGTATTTCTTTTTCTCAGCGATTCCGATCCTCAAGGAACCATTATTTGTGGATCCTTGAATAAGAACATTATTTTGTCAAGTATAAATATTTGTCAAGAATTTATTTAAATTCTTACAAAACTTTTAGTAAAATTTTGAATAATAGTGTGTAGGTATTTACAAGTTAGTAAATAAAAGGTACCTACCTATACAAAACTATGATGGAACATACATGACATGTGTGATGCAAGGTTCGCAAATCTATACAGTAGGTACAGTAGGTAAACTTAATCTAGATATGCCGTAGAGGACAGAGTATGATTGTATTTGCAACTTTAGCTCATCAGTTATACGTTTTGCTCACCGAAATATTTTGTCTTCCACGTACGGAAAATTATCTAAGAAAGTAACTTTATGATTCAGTCCACTCTAAGAGCTTTTGTGACTCCTATAAAGGGTAAATTTATTTATTTCATATATTTTTAAATACCGAATAACTGAGTACTTACATCATGCCTATCCTAGTGATTTCAGAGCTCGTCAGCTCGTATCATTTTCACGGCCCTGCGTAGTTCTAACAGGGATTTATGTTGAAGTCAGACCCATAGTTTCATTACATTTTACACAACAAAAATGGTCTGTAAGTACTCGTTTGTTAAACAGCACCCTAATTGCGTCATACACGATCAATCGCAATCGGAACCGTTTTGAAACAGATTGCTAATCCATTGCTTCACAATATTGAAAAAAAAAATTGCTCAATAACGTAAATAAAACAATGAATGTTTTTGAACTGTCAAAATGAAACAGATTTGTCTAAATCGTTCATGTGTTACAATCGAAAATGTGTTACGCAATTAGATAGCAGGTTGGCAAGAACTTGCATCAAACTTTAGTCTTTCTTTACTAACAGAATTAGCAAACATCACTGGACAAACTTACATTGGGGATGGGTCAATATTTTTAAATCTTGGTCGAAACTGCCTCTTTTACACCACATCAAGTTTAATGACAGTGCTTATTGGTTTAAATGTACCTACTCGGAAAAACCTTATAAGAGTAAGTTCTATTATCTTTATTATATGAGTGTGAGAAAAGTCACCGGACTCGGGAGGAGTCTCACGGCTTTCCCATAGGTAGGTACCTATTCTCCGAAAAAATATGATAAAATTGTCACAATCTAATAAATCACTGTTAAAACCTAGGTACCTACTTAATCATTCTAACTTGAATCGAATGAGATAACATTCTCATTAGATTTATTAGTACTCAGTAAAAAGTTATAAGACAAGCCAATATCCCGCAGTCTACTTTATTTTCTAAAATATTACAAAAGTTGAAAATAGAGAGCAAAACGTTGTTTAACTTCTTTCAAAAGTTCAAGAGTAGACTTTTTTTACACATTTGCTTTCTTTTGCCTCTAATTTCATTCCTCGTGAGAAACAAAACTATGCATATTATGTGCATATTGCAATCATAATGGAACGCAACTAGAGTTGTACCCTAAATTCTGTCATTTTGAATGAATGAAATGAACGTAAAAGTTCACTGACTGAAAAGCTAAAAATACTTGGTTCCAGTTCTATTCAGCAGTTTTTTTAATCTTGAGTTAAATGTCAACAGTCAAACTACTACAATGTCATCTCAAATTATTGTCAATGTCAATCAATTGTCAAGTCAATTGATTTCAGATTCTGCATTCCGCTAACTTGTTGTTGATAAAAAAATAAATTGAGAAAACTGATGTGTTTTATATCAAAGTAATACAAAAAATCTGCGTCACGATGTCGGAATCATCCAAATCAAAATCTTCCTTAAATTTAAATCCGTCACCAACTTTACAATGCAAAGATCTTCACGAATATCTAAAAAGTCGTTCGGCGCAGTTTTTAGAGACTTTATATAATTATCCTACGATATGTTTAGCTGTTTACCGGTAAGTCAAGCTTAGGCAACAAGTTCCTTATACGACTACTCCAAATTTGATATTTGAGGTTAGAAATACTAAAAATAAAACCTTAACACACCAACCAAAACTTGTGTCTCAAATAAACAATACTTAAAAGCTTTTAATTAGCAAAACCCATTTTTCAGAGAATTGCCAGAGTTGGCTCGTCACTTCGTAATCAGATTGCTGTTCGTGGAGCAACCAGTGCCACAGGCGGTGGTCATGTCCTGGGTCTCACAGACTTTTGCCAAGTAGGTAGATGTTACATTATTATCACATAAGATAGAACATTATTTCCAACTTAATGGTTTTGTTTCCTTCTACTTGTAAATATTTAAACTGTAACACTACATTATTTATTTTGCAGAGAACAAGCCAAAGCTTGTGAAGCTCTATCAGAGCTGTCAGTATGGCAGGAGGCTCCTATCCCTGGTGGCATGCCCGGCTGGATGCTCGCACTGTCCTTCA
This sequence comes from Eupsilia transversa, assembly GCA_914767815.1. Taxonomy (NCBI): domain Eukaryota; kingdom Metazoa; phylum Arthropoda; class Insecta; order Lepidoptera; family Noctuidae; genus Eupsilia; species Eupsilia transversa. The sequence continues at coordinate 14,175,238 of OU611889.1, read as the reverse complement.
AGAAGAACCTGAAAGTTGCATTGCTTGGAGGGTATGAATGCAACAATTTAATAATGCTATACTTTATTCTTAGAAAACCTGCCACATTATCTCACCACCATGCTAGGTTGACTGATAACGAATACCCAAGGCATTAAGCCTGCCTTGCAACTCTAAGTGCCATAAAGAAGTATGATCAATAGGTAAATAAATAATAGCAGAAAACTAAATTAAAGAAAACCTAGTAGTTAAATCCCATCTTTGTAAAGTACATTAGAACAAAATCTAATAGGTATTTGGCTGGTCTATAGTTTCCTCTATTGAATCCCTTCTAAATTGTGACCAGGAACTCCATTCTACAATATTATCCTTTCAGGGGCCGTCCTTGGAGCATGTCATCATCACTAGAACCGGATGGCAAGGCTCGAGATGTGGAGTTCCTCGATGCTTATGCCCTGGAGAGATGGGAGTGTGTGCTTCACTACATGGTGGGCAGTGCACAGACCGAGGGCATCAGTGCTGATGCTGTCAGGATCCTGCTACATGCTGGGTTGATGACCAGGTCAGATTAATGTTGAAATTAGTTGTATGTATTCCATACCCAAAATAATAATAATGGGTACCATTTTATATGAGCATGTGTGTAGTTGAGCTTGAGCCACAAAATACATGACATATTTTTTTTTTTGTATATTTCTGTTATTCATAAACATAATAACTTGCAATAAAATTGTAATTTCTTCTTTTTATAGAGATGCAGAAGACGGTTCGGCAGTGATTACTCGCGCCGGTTTTCAGTTCCTACTCCTGAGTACAGCAAAACAAGTATGTGACCTTATTGTCACACTCTTTGCTCCTAGCTGTTTGACATTTCAAGTTTTCAACAAAATAATGAACCTAAAAAATTGTAAATTATAGATAATTTTTAGAAATCAAGCAGATTTGTTAAAACATCATTTATAAATAATATTGTTTTCTTCACAGGTTTGGTTATTCTTGCAACACTACTTACACACGGCTGAGAAGCGAAGTCTGAGCGCGGCTGAGTGCCTCGCCTTCCTATACCAGCTCAGTTTCAGTACTCTCGGAAAGGTACACCAATCATAACTACAGAACCCCGCGCATTAATATAACTTCGTGAGCTTTAGTAAGAGACTGTCACAGAGGTATGAGTGACAGAGACGACGCTATGCAAAGCCAAACTTATTCTAAAACTCAATGTGCCAATACCACAGAATAGTACAGAAGGCGCACTCAGCATTTTGGGTATGAAGCTACAAGTACGCAGCGGGCTCGTCTAGTCGGACCAATTCAGTGAACATAACGTAGTTAGAAGATATAATAGTTACGCGATGGAAAGAGAGGCAACTTCTAGGTGAATATAACTGTGGGTAATTAGCACTGTGTGACTTGTATTGCACTTTATATTATCGTGGCAAGAGTCGCTTTTTATTTAAATTATTTTCTGAAGTGCACCATCTGTACTAATCTGTGCCAATCAAAACTATTAATTAATTGTCTGAATGCTGTTCTTTTTTCCATTTAATGTTCGATGTATTATTTGCAGGATTACAGTACAGAAGGCATGAGTAATAACATGTTGGTGTTTCTACAACATTTGAGAGAGTTTGGACTTGTTTATCAGAGAAAGGTAAAAGATATGTTTTCCTTGCTGTTTTTTTTTGTTTTCTGTATCCATAGTCGATGTTCAGCGTTTTATGTCATGTGCAAGAAGTATTGAATTGACCATTGTTTATCTCTTTAACTTTAGGTACTTACAGTCTTTAATTTGTGAAGATTGTAAATTACAATATTGTAAGCGCGAATTGTGCATTATTTGTCTATAGAGACTGAAATTGAATTCAGCATCCTCTTAAGGGGTCATTGTACTCATCATTATTGGTCCAACCCTGAAATCACGACAAAAATATTTAATAGCTGTTCCCTACATTTATGTTCGCATGGCTCGTGAAAATTTTGGGAACAGCTCTTTCAATTATTGTTGGTACATTTTCTTAATTAACCTTAAAATTATACTTGTCTTGGCTAAATATGGGATATTAGAGTGTCAGCTTTCTGAATAATAAACAAACAAATCTCCGTGTGCAGCGCAAAGCAGGTCGCTTCTTCCCGACGCGGCTCGCGCTCAACATCGCGTCAGTGCGCGCCGGGAGCGTCGCCGCCCCGCTCTGCGCGCCCGCCGCGCAGCGAGGGTACATCATGGTGGAGACGAACTACAGAGTGTACGCCTACACGCAGACCAACCTGCAGGTGGCGCTGCTGGGACTGTTCACTGAGCTCATGTACAGGTACATCATGGTGGAGACGAACTACATCTTTTATATAAACTATTTTCTTTTTTATAAATGTTAGAGCGTTGTGGGCTTTGTGGACTCATAGATATGTTGATATGTCTACCTTAGCGCATCCATACAACTTAAGAAAAAGTAGGGCTTTGTAGAGCGTCTTCTTGTCACTCATGTCTGACAGGCTATTTTTAAAACTTGATGAGATATTATTGCTGTATGTGAATGTAATGTGATGCAATCGTGCGCAGGTTCCCAAATTTAGTAGTGGGAGTGCTGACGCGTGAGTCAGTTCGTCAAGCTCTGCGCGGCGGCATCACAGCGGAACAGATCATACACTATCTGGAACAACACTCGCACCCACAGGTACTTATTACTTAAATTCTGACAAATGAAAATTAAAAAAACGCTAATGTAGGTTGGCTGTTACGAACCGTGTGCCTGGTGGGATTTTCCATCGACAAAAATAACGAACTTTCGTACAAATTTGAATCCCCTATTTAAAAGCCCTTTAGGGGACTTTCAAAAATCTTTTTCTCATCATCTTTTATGAAACTCCTGTGCAAAATTTCATGCGACCCAGCGTAAGACTGAAATTAATAAAAAATTCAGTGGTTGATAAAGTGACGGAGAGCAGGAGAGAACGAAAGAGAACAATATTTTGCGTCTACCCCAAGAACACGGGACTGGGGACTAAGGGGCACGTAGCAGAAGAAAAAAGGCAGTGTTCATGGTCGGGTCAATTAGTTGAATTTCATTTGTTATTGAATTTGCGGTTCGTCTGATAGAACGTTTTAGTTCCTGTCTTTTGGAAATAACTTACTTTATTTTTCAACACCACTTTCTCTACATTTCCAATGGTAGTTTAGGTCAAGTTACAAGTTCACAACAAAATCCCAAGTTTTTCAAATAGCAGTGCAATGTTACAGATGTTAAAGTCGGAGACGGGCGGCATCAGAACCTCGTCCACGTTGCCTCCCACTGTGGTGGACCAGATCAAGTTGTGGGAGACTGAGAGAAACCGGTTCACTTATACTGAAGGAGTCGTGTACAACCAATTCTTGTCACAGGTACGATATATAAAAGGCTGCCTATTTGAACTAAAAAACATTGTACAGTTAATATGACATATCCAAAATGAGAAAGAGACACACACAGCATACCTGTGTGAGAGAGACGATGCTCTATGAATAGAAACTTTCTCTTCACCTGGATGTGCCATATTAATAGCTAGGTAATGTATCTGCTCTGATTACTGCTGCAACATTCATTATTATATGATGGCAACATAATTAATGATAATAAAAAATATTTAAAAAAAACTTCATAACACAGGCTTCGCTATTGGGTTTTATATGCAACAGAATTCATTCAAATTATAATGCCCCCCCTCCCCCGCAGGCGGACTTCGTGGTCCTGCGCGACCACGCGCGCGTGCAGCGCGTGCTGACGTGGCAGAGCGAGCGCTCGCGCACGATGGTCGTGACGCGACACGGACACGACGACGTCAAGAAGTTCTGGAAGAGATACTCCAAGAGCTCGTAGTACTGAGTACGCTGTACCTGTAGACATAACAGTGAGAAGGCCCTCCCGGTCTGGAAAACTGATTAAATCTCTCTGATCAGTCAATCTGATGCTGTGTGAGTGTATTCTGATGAGAAATACGCAGAGTAATGATCGTTATCAGCATCCAATCTACAAAGCATCATATTTCCCATAATTTGGAATAAAGATTGGTTATCTCATTTTTTTTTGCGCAAAGTAAGACACTGGAATCTTCCATGTACTGGCTTTATTAATGGTTTAAATGTTTTACGCCAGGAAATGTAATTATACTGTGATCTGCGCCCGGTTCAAAATGACGTTTTTTTAAAGCGACGACCTAGTTTATCTATATATGGCGCAAAATGTGTTCTGTTATCAGCGCTATGCGCTTTGTATTGTAAATAAACTTATTTTTAAATAAGACTCTTTTTCTTTAATAATATCTCTGAGTTGGAAGAGTAAAATAAAAAGCTTGTCCACTTAGTATAAAAGTTTATTGTATAAACAAACATTCACAGCATAATACTTCTTCATCAATTCATAGTTCAATAACCATTTACAACAGTCATTTTTAGGTATAGACACCGAGATAATATCGCTAAAGTTAAAACTAATGTGTGTACCAGGTAAAGGATCTAAGGTGGAAAACATCACGATTATAAAAGCATTGAGTAATTCACAACACAACATAATTTTAAAATGTGTCACACCGTCTAGGTATTAAATATACTTTCAAAAATACACAGGACTCTCCCGAAATAATCGTATTTGCTACATAAATATTCACTTATTATTTACCAGTAAAAAACTTGTTAATATTGTCCAGAATGTACTTTATTTCGACTTATATTTAACACAGCAGTCTATTTCATGCCTCATACCACTGACACTAAAGTCCAAAATGCAACAAGCACACTGGTTTATAACTGTTGCATTCAGCCCTTATACCGATGATCATACGGCTTAAAATACGATGTAATGTTTATACCACAGACACCGTTAGCGACTGCCTCACACGGAGAGTGTACCGCGCAGTCAGGTAGAAGCTTGCGGCGGAGGCTTGACGGGCGCGAGTGCGGAGTATAACTTGGTGACGGCAGACTGTACCACTCGCTCCAAGCTCTCGTCTTCTGGGCATTTTACTTCCTGCAAATTGAGAGTATTTTTGTTAATTTGCTCATTTATTTTGTCAAACAGGGGACTATATTAAATTGTATCCTTTGAGAAGTTCTATAGAATTTGTATTAAACTTTGTGCTAGAAAAGTTAATTATGTAACTATCATGCAACTTATCTAAGTTCTCTCAAATTCTTGTTTCCAATTTTCAAATATCAACTTTATGCTAGTGTAATGATTGATTTTATATTATTGCCAACGCAGTAACTTGTCTGCTTGTCTGTCTTGTCTTGTTTCATCATCCTAAATTCACCCTTCTTTCTTCCGCCTACGTATGTCAATAAAGACTACAATCCTCCGAGCTACTGACCCATATTAAGTAGACCAATCACTGCTTGCTGCTCACTTGTCGTACCTATCATCGTCAAATCACCCTACTTTTGTTCGCCTACATAAGACAATAAGGATCAGAATCCTCTGAGCTACTAACCATATTGAGCAGATCGATGTCAGCCCTCTTATCATCCACGGTGACATATAACTTCTCTCCCTTGAACATCTTGGGCACCGCATCCTCGCCGAACATTTCTTGTAGCATTTCTATTACACATTCCTGGAAAATACAAACATGTATATATTAGCATAAGTTTGCAATACCGTGTTCTGCAGTTTTAGTTCTTATAACCCTACAAAGTTGTACGAAATACCGTATCGTATAGGATATCTTTTCATTCGGAAAGTGTATGTCCAGTATAATATGAAAACTAGGTATATGGCCAGGACTAAACTAAAATTTATCTTCTGCCCTCTTCTTAATGAAATAGAAAGAAAAAGATGCACTGAACTTAAATTTAGTTTAGTTTGTGAAAAAGGGAATCGGCGCTATTGCCAACATTAAAACGACCATAGTCCGTAGCATTCGCGCGCGTGTCGGAGCGTATTTTGGAAAATGTGTGACATATGCGGGGGGCAGCAGGTGACCGGAAGGGATCGAACAAGCAAAAGAGTTCAATAATGAAATTTATTACAACATTATAACACTCTTTTCGATGATATAATGGTTAATATGACACTTCAATCGTCGTTTCAATGTTGGCAATAAGCTGTTTCAGAAACTTTTGTAGAAGATTTATAATAATGGGTGTAGATTAAGTTAGTTATGATCCCAAAAGGAGAACTTAGCGTGATTCAATCAGCAAAGTGGCCAGGCGTTTTCGTCATTTTCCTATCTTTGCTAATAAAAAACAAAGTATTCGATTACTATAAAAAAATCTTCTATACTTATCACGTTAAACGGTTATCGTACTGAATGGCACAAAGCTATGTGTTGGCGTTCTCGTATTGCGACGTCGGCTCGCAGGAAGGGAAAAAAGAAAATATGTGAGACATTACCTTGAAGTGCATGCGGTCGAGCTTCGGCGCTAGCGGCAGGTGTCGCGGCGCCGCCAGCGACGACGCCGACAGGATGCCCGCCACCAGCGCGTCCGCGAACATGTCCGACACCGGCTGCGCCGCCCACTGCGAGGGTATTGTGAATATGCAACCAGAACTGCAGATAGGATAGCTGGCCGAGCCAGTATGTCAGCCACAAAACTTTCAGTATTCATTATTTCGCGGCGAATACAACTAAACTAATTTGGTGTCTGCACTATTCGCCGAGTCTACCGCCCGACACCGTGGCGTGCACCGAACTTACTCATACATCGATATCTGTCGCCCGACGCTCGTGCTACGCATGGCACGATCGGTACATTTGTTTAAGTCTCTAGACGCTTCACAGTTCGCACCGCGCGAATATTCGCTGCAGCGAATTTCCAGTGGCCAGGCCGTAAATGTTACTTAGTTTGATGTTCAGAATACGTGAATAACGACTATGTGATCAAAAACACAAATACAGACACCGGCCGGCTGTTTCTGAGAATTTCCTAATGGAAATACCCTCACGTTCATTGCCTGTCCAGGGACAAAGCTGAAATTAACTTCAAGGATTATGAAATTACAACCACACTGTATGAGCAAAATCTTAAAAGTGCATAGATCTCTACTCGGTCCAGACCTACCTCTAAGGTGATCATGTTGTTTTCGACGATAAGATCGACACAGGAGTAGACCCTCCACCTGGTCTCGCTCTGGAACTCGATGGCTCCCGCGAGCTGCATGACCACGTGTCGCAGGAGTCCTACCGAGCCGCTGTAGTGTATTGACTGGCGTTGCGTCACTTCTGATTGACTTAGTTCGGTGTACTCTGAAAGATAAGGATTACTGTTAGGCATAGATCCCAGTGTGAAACGGCCGATATTTGCAGGACCTAGAAATGGCAGTCGACAAACGATAGAAAGTCATAACTAATGTTATAAATGCAAAAGTGAGTTCGTTGGTTTGTTTGTTACTTTTCACGCTGAAACGGCTGAACGGATTTGGATGAAATTTGGCACGTGAGTAGACCATGACCTGTATTAGGTCATAGGATGCTTTTTATCCCGACATCCCCACGGGATCATGACTTATGTGGGTGAAACCGCAGAGCGCAGTTAGTTATATATAGAATTAACAAACACGACGTACAAAAAGTCTGTCGTATGCAAGCTTTGAGGACTTTTTGATCGCAATCGCATAAAAAAACTGTTTGTATAAGTTCTTACATGGTGCGAGAAGACCAAAGAAAATACGTCATAACACTGTAACTGTCGAGAAGGTATAAATGGGCCCGTTATCTTGCTAAACTCGCTGACTACACAATAACACTTACTGTTAAGATCTGAAGGTGCCAGGATGTGGTAGTTGAAGTTCCTTTTCACTAGGATGCCTTGTAGCGGAGTGCCTGGCTCTGGCGTCTCCATCGCTAACGATCCCATTACCTGAACAAATAAAAGCTTGTTAGACTTTGTCGATTTTGTTGCTGTTGTCATGATATCATCTGCCTAGCCTTTTCCCAACCATAGTTAGTTATAGTTTATGTTACCTTTAATTTATCTCGTCATGACTAAAATAGAATGAAATTGGTATAACAAAATATAATAATATATTCAATAATTTTATACCTTGGCAGTCTTGTCTCCTCTGAAGGTAAGACAAAGTTGCTGCGTGTTCCGCGGCGTGTGTATCTGCAGTCTGCCGCGGTGTTCACGCTGCAGTGCGGCTTTTAGACGAGACATCTCGTTCTGCTCACCGTGCACTAACACCTGGACACAGAAGGGACAAGGATTATAGCTGGCCGTAATTAAAAACGTTCAAAATCTAGTCGCAATCTCATCTCAGGGACAATCAATGTCAAAAATGTGATGAAAAAGTTTGATATCATCTCGAGGAAGCGGAACGTTCAGTGCTCGATGGTGGCAAACTGTAGTAAGTGCCAGAATGTCGCAGTTTTTCGAGCACCATGGGTAGCACAAGGTTTTCAGGGTTGCAAACTTGTGTATAAACTACTCTCAAGGGAACCTAACAACATACATGCTCGTTTGCGATGTTTGATGTTGTTATTGACTTGGCTAATTGTTACCTGTATTTAAGATTATATACAGAAGCTGTTAGTGTACCTTTATAAATAAATAAAAGACAGGATACATACCACATGCGGCGGCTTAAGAATATTAATAAACTCGGAGGTCTGCTGGTAGTCCGTGTGTGCTGAGAACGAGATGTAGTCCACCGACATCTTGAGAGGCAGCTTCTGACCAGACATCGACGTGATCTCCTCCGGCTCCGAGAGGATCGTCTTAGCGAGCGTGCCTTCCACGCAGTAACCTGGAGGGAGAGAGTTGGATTGATTGAGCAGATACAGAGGAAGTGGTTTATAGAATTAGAAACGATTAGTTCTGCAAGGATTGCCAGGGGGCGTAGTTGGTAAAGTTTTGTACAAAAACACAAATAAATTGGGATAAGGGCAATACAATGGGCATGGTTATCTTAGAAGTATTATTTATGTTTCTATGCGATAACTAATTTATTAAACATTACTCCTGACTCACCAGCAATAATAACTCCGTTATTTGGGTCGGTGCACCACGACTCGAACAGTTCTCGGGACAGGCCCGACTGCATCATACCGGGAGACGCCATGATCACACACGGCCCGATGTCCTCGAAGTGATCTATACCCTGAAAGACATTGAGTACATGAGGTAAGTGTACGTATAACAAAATTTGAGTATCAGACAGTGGATCAGATATTTATGAAGAGAAACGAAGAGGACGAGGCGGAGAAAGATAAGGACGAAGAAGCTTCTAGCTAGTTCATATATATCAACGATTATCTCGCTTAAGAAACGTATAAAAGATTGTAGGTACCGGTTAACTAAAAGAGATACATTATTATTAATAGTAGATCGGTGACTGGTCACACCGCCTAAGTGAGTACGCGTTTGTCGCAGCGACAAGAGCTATCAAAGAGAGTACTCGCTCAGCGACGCTCGCTTGCCGGGCTGAACACTTGCTGAGACTCATGCTTGGAACATACGCATACCAGCGAATAATGGCTCGTCGCCGACGTTCACTCGCTGCTCGTTGCTGTTCAACTCATTTATAGTTTTACTAGCTCTACTCGCTTCTCGTTAATCGCTAGCCGTGGGACAGGTGCCTGAGGACGTACAGGGACGTGAACCACATTCGTGTGGAGCATAGAAAATTGATCCAGAGTCCATAAAGTAAAGATCACCAATAAGTTAAAAGCGGGACATAAACTCATGGGTTCATGAGTTGATGTATGAGGGTGTAAAGTTCACTCAGCCTCTATAGTGTCCGAAAAAAACGTTTGTGCTGTCTAAACTAGCTTTGTAAAGAACGCGACGTGCCATACAATCATCAAAAAATATGTAATTACAAATTAGCTTTGGTCGTGAAGGAGTCATGTTAATTAGAATTTTCGGTGTCTGAAATGAAAAGATAAGATTCGCATAAAATGATTCAGCATGTGTTAGACTCAGCTTATCTCAGATTATAGGCATAATCAAGACACCTGTGTTGCACAGTAACTATCTTTGTTATCGCAAATAACTTTAAACATAATAATATGGCACTTATCACCATAAAATTGAGTTTAAATTCGCCTGTCACATAACAGTAGTGAGTTTTTAAATCAGTAGCATCGAAATAGTGATTTATATTAGAGTTCAAGGTCACTATCATTTACTATGCGGCTTGGATACACGGCTCTTTTTTTCAATGGCAAATATTCAGCATGTCTAAGTATGAGGGAATATCTATGAAGAAAATCTGAATGAGTTGAGAAAATGTTTATACCATTAAGAAGTTACTTTAAAGTAATCTAATACCTACAATTGATTCGCTAATAATTAATATATTCTTATGATTATGGCATTAAAGAGATAACATTATAGTTATAGTACACTATCAGTGTAATGAAACGTCTTAATTTTTTATCTGTAGGTAGTGTTGTGACGCCCGGCGATCGGAGCGGCCGGCATTCTGGGTTCGGATTTAATAATTAAGTGGAATTATAATAAAAAACAGTAAGTAAAACTATTTTCATTATACATTAAGTAATATCCTTTAAAAGTACTATACTTACAAAAATAGAAACAATTATATGCGTGCAAAGAAAGCCAAAATCCATCAGAGGAATGGGATCTTATTTGAATATTAGTTAACAACAAAACTATCCCATTCATAATCTTTTAACATGAATGTTTGGTACTTTATGCAGTAACAGTATCAATAGCAAAGTATAGAGCTATAGGAAAACAGATAACATTATTATGCATTGACCGGTTAATAACAATTTATCAACTTACTGTAAAACAATGAGGTTATATTTATAAGTTTGGGTGTGTCCTTGTCAAAGTTTGGCGCCAATTTCAAAAATATGTAGGACATTCGCGCGCGACCCAGAAATCGACACTTTATTCATTCATTTTTATTTATGAGACAGGCTTACGACCCACCTTGAAAAAAGTGCCTATATGCACCTGTAACATCAAGTGATTACCCGACACGATGCTAACATTTACTGAAACAATACGTACTAAGCCCCTATGCTTGTATTTTCACCGACACTCCACAGTCTCCAAACCGATTTACTTCAAGCAGTTTAACGATATGCCCTTTTTACCCGAATGCACGACGGCATAGACGGTTTCACGCGTATCTTTGTATGTGGGATTCCTTATACTCTCGAAGCATCCTAACGGCTGGATAGATTTAAACACATGAGGTGCGTGTCTCTCGACTCGTCTAAGTCGCGCGATGGTGGATAGGTGAACCTTTTTATTATCAGTCGGGTTTTGTTCTAGAAATGCTACCAGATTCGTTCAAAAACCGCCTCATCCAATGGCTAGAGGACCACAGAGAGTTCGTAGTGGCTGTGTTCTGCCTGCCAGCCAGCTTTCTGTTCACTGTGCTGCTGCGGGTGCGCGCCTACGTGCGCTGGCTGAGCAGCGACCCGCAGCGACACGACAGCGCCGTCAGACACATACAGAGTCAGGTGAAAGATTCATTTTACTGAAGAATTACTAGAACTTTCTCAATGATAAAGAGCTCTGCGCGGGAAAAACCGATTGTTTTGAATCGAAACCAAACATTAGGGCCCGTGAAATGTAAAACCATGAGGCGATTTGAGAATTTGAAGTTTGGAACTTGTCAAACTCTACTTCAGCATTACTGAAGGTGAAAACTGAGTAAAAGGCCTAACAAAGGTAAAGGTATTAACAGACCAAATTCAATTCAAGGCAGAATTATATTCTAAGGCGAATCGTAACGTTGTTTACACCGGTATTTTTAGTTTTCTTTTTTCATTATACCCAGCTCTCAAATGTCCTAAAAATTATATCACAAGACTTTTAAAACTACCCTTTCTATTCCCTACTCATTGTCTCATCTCAGGACCGTGAGACCGTTTTAACTATCCATCTCACTTTTCCACTACGTCTTCTTTTCAGGTGCAACAATGGAACAAGCTGCCCCTAAAAGACCGTCGCCTCCTCTGCACTTCCCGCCCCAACTGGCTGTCCCTATCCACCACGTTCTTCCAGAAGCACCTGCACCACCAGGTTGCCATCCCCCTGTATGATATCCTGGAGCTTGATGAGCAGGCTATGACCGTGAGGGTGGAACCCATGGCCACCATAGGGGATATCACGGAGTATCTGATACCGAGGGGCTATTCGTTAGCGGTGACTATTGAGCTGACTGATGCTACTTTGGGAGGTGAGTTTTAAAGCCTTTTAAGTTACTCTTTTAATTCTGATACATGGCAATATGAGAGCTGTTATCCGAAGTCTTTTAATTATCTTGTCTTGTCGACGACACAATCTTTATTGCGAATTCTATAGTTTTCGCTACGCATGTTATCATTATGCTAGTTTGAAAAGTCGTTTTACACCAAGTGAAATTAAACTCTATTTCTGTTTCTATTAGTTTTATTTCAGATTTTTGGGCTACGTATTTGATATTAATTTCAACTTGATACCTCCACGCGCTCCAGAGAAAAAGGGTCTAGATAGACAGACAGACGGACAACCAAGAACAGTTTCGTTTTTCCTTTTGAGGTACGGAACTCTAAAGACACGTTAATCTGTGCAATATAGACCAGAGACCAGTTCCTGTAGCTAACCAATCAAATAACGCATGCGAATAATTTTCAATCTCCCCAATTTCTTTGACACTCAAAACCTAAACGCTTACAATTTCTTCCAGGTCTCGCATTCGGCACAGGCATGTCAACCCACTCCCACAAAGCTGGCCTGTACCACGAGACCATCACGAGCTACGAAGTAGTCCTGGGAGACGGCTCCCTAGTAACAGCCACAGCCGACAACGAGCATTCAGATCTCTACAAGGCGTTACCCTGGTGTCACGGCAGCCTTGGCTTCCTCGTCGCTTTAACCCTCAGAATCGTCAAAATAAAACCCTACATCAAAATCAAGTACATCCCCGTCAAAGGACAGAAGAAATACTGCGATATGATTCGGGAATTGTCGGGGACACACGAAGCGGTTCCGAAGGAGTTTCCTGATTATATTGAAGGAACTATTTATAGTAAAGATGAGGCTGTTATTATGGTGGGGGATTATGCTGATTATGATTCGAAAATACCAGTTAATAGTTGCTCGAAATGGTACAAGCCCTGGTTCTACAAACATGTCGAAACGTTTTTGGAAAAGGGAGAATCTGAGGAGCTGATACCTCTAAGAGACTACTTGCTAAGACACAATAGAGCTATATTCTGGGTCGTAGAAGATATGTTGTCGTTCGGAAACGACACACTATTCCGTTACGTGTTCGGATGGCTCCTGCCCCCCAAGCCGGCCTTCCTAAAGTTCACCACAACTCCTGGAGTTAGGGCCTACACCTTCACGAAACAAGTATTTCAAGACATTGTGCTACCTATCAAAGAATTGGAAAGACAGATTGAAATAGCAAGTGTTCTATTCGAGAAATTCCCTCTACTGGTCTACCCTTGCAAGATCATTGACCACGGTCCATCCTCAGGACAGTTGAAAAGACCTGACGCGAAATACCTCGTCCCGGGAACTAACTACGCAATGTACAACGATTTGGGGGTCTACGGGGTCCCAGGAAAGGTAAAGGAGAAGAAACCTTATAACCCTGTGACTGCTATGAGGAAAATGGAGGAGTTTACTAGGGAAGTTGGGGGATATTCGTTCTTATACGCAGATATTTTTATGACTCGGGAGGAATTTGAAGTGATGTTTGATTTGTCTTTGTATGAAGAAGTGAGGAAGAAGTACAGCGCTAATGGTGCGTTCCCGCATCTGTATGATAAGGTCAAGCCAGAAATAGATGTGTTTGAGATCGGGGAGAGCAATGCTATTGATTGATTTATTTGGAACAATAAAAGTGAACTTGTATTTTTTTTTTACTTTTTTTTACCAAAACACAAGAGCTATTTTCGTGAAAACTCAACGCATTGCAATGATTTTATATATTATTTAATTGCACGAAGGCTAGCACAGATTGGGGCGGGCCTGCCGCCACGTAAGAAGCCTCCTTTATCACTTTCGTACATTTTCTATGACATTACAGGCGCGCCGCACTTTTTTGTATTGAATGCGGCTGCAATGTGCTTCTAACTTTAGAAACCATAGTCGTTGGAAATCATGAGCATAATATGTTCATCACGTTAACGTATACCTGGTATACCGCCATGCACTTCTAGCCAGAGACAACATTATCTAGAATGTTTCATAGACACGTACCTTCAAGTTAGAGATGTGTCGGAACACGAAGGGGTTGTTGATGGCTATCTGCCGTCGGATGCGGTCGTTCATCGCGTTGATGTATGTCTGGTACACCGCCATACATTTCTTGGCTAAAGATGACGCGTAGTAGATCGGGATATCTTGCAGCTCCGGGTGGAGGGACCAGTATTCATCTGTTGGTAAAAAAAATAGTTTTACGAGACGATGATTAAAACAATTTTATTTTCATCTATGATTCAAGAGTAGCTTCACTAAAATTAGAATAGAATAGAATATTTCTTTATTTGCACAGACAGTAGGTAAAAGTAACAGATGTTAAGTTTAAAATGATCCTTATACTAACTACCTTAACTAAGGCATGCAAACAGTTTAAGCTATAATAATAGAGACTCACTTAACGTAATATTATTAACACATTCAAGCAAATCAATACAAGTTTAATATGTCAAGATGAAATTCAGTAAATAATTTGAAATAGGCAATACAATACATAATGTCAAGTTTAATAAAATGGGATTATAAATTCGTCAAGTTCGAGGTCAATACAGGTAAATTAAAATATAAATGATTTAGTAGAAGTCAGGAATACAAAGATGTCATAAAATATTTTGACATTCAAAAGTGCCTTTTAATGGAAATATAATTATGATTTTACTTTGACTTTGCGTGTCGCAAGCCACTGTTAGGCATTTGGATACGTACCGAGTATAAGTAGTAGTTCCTGCGCTCTTCCCAGCGCGAACACCGGTATAAGACAGCGCCCGCCGCGCTGTACGATCTCGCTCACCAGTCCAGTGAACCGACTCTCTCGTTCCTCTCGCTTCTCGTGGATGTGGGTGCCATATGTTGACTCCTGGAGATGAGAATAAAATGTCATTTAGTTCTGAGTGTATGGTAGACTAAGATCTTAGACAGATATATGTATGTATATGGCAAGTTAGAATTAAATCGAAATTCGAAGAAAAATCAAAACTATATCACAATCGATCGTAGTAGAGAAGGACATAGGCTTGTTTCGTCCTGAATATTTATATGAAATACAAAATACACGCAGACAAAGTCAACTAGTTGACTATAATATAAACTAACTATAATAGAGAAAACTTACCGTTATTAGAACGTCAGGATGTACAGTAGGTATCTCAGCTGCCATTAAATGTCTGTCCTCTTGCCTCGAAAAATCTCCTGTGTACAATACCTGTGGAAAAAAAGAAAAATTATTTAACAAATCCACATTATGGATATGCATATATGGGCACGATTCTTGAGCGCTGACCTTCACCTGCGCAGAAGTGAGTTATTGGGTCCCTTTACGTATTTTGTCATAAGTGTACGATGCGCAAAGCGATCCCCACTCTTCCACTGAGCACTCAAGAACCGTGGATTGGACTGGATTTGGTTGGTGGTAGGTATGGCTTGTTCTAAGTGCGCCTGGCTAGCTACGACCATCTAATCTGAGTCTGTCGCCATAACAATAATGTTAGCAGCATTGTTGTGTTTCGGCAGTTTGGAGGAAAGATAGCCAGTTCCTCTGTGGTTGAGGATTCCAGGTGAAGCTCGCTTCCACCTTCGGCCTGATCATCACTTACCGTCAGGTGATTTTCAGACCAAGAGCTTCCAGGTTGTGGTTAAAAAAAAAACAACTCTCTGCTTGGCGACGAGAGTTGAAAATCCAGCAGAGTGCTTTTTAACGCGCAAGGGATGTGCTCTATTGGATTCTCAAAGCTCTGTATAACACCGAGAGTTCAAAATCCAGTGTGCGGTTAAAAAAGCGACCGTGCGCCGAGGGCTTATTATTATGAGCAAAAACTAAAGTAAATAATACATACCTTAACTCCAGCGATCTCAATCATGAACATAGCAGCCCCAAGCACATGCCCTGCATTGTATGCCCAGAACCTGACTCCTCGCACATCCTTCTCCTCATGGAAGTTGATGGTCTCAATACGGTCCATCGAGCCCTCCAGGTCTGACTCGGTGTATAGCATCTGTTCTGTTGATATGTTGCTGGGGAGAAGAATAATTGTTAGAATAATGTTGATTGGGCCACTTTTTGAATTCCCTGGTTCATAAACAGTATGTATAACTGATATAACTGATAATGGACAATATTATCTAAACACCATAAGATTGTAGATTTTTTCATCAGGTTTTCATAGCATGAACAGTGCGTCGCATGTCTCAAAAATTACAAAACAATGCTGATATTTGGTGCAATATAGTATTTGCATGCACTGGCTAAGGAAATATATAAGGTAGAAGCAAATTAAGGAGGATGTAGCACCAGGAGTAGGAAATAGGCCTAATAGTTCCTTAAAGCTGTGTCCTTGACAAATATGCCAGAAACCCAACAACAAATGAATAGCAAATCACATACCTGACTTTAATATAATCAGACACAAGCCACCTGTAGATGGCTTTAGTGGCGTGAGTCATGAACACGCGCCCCTTGAATGATGTCTTTGTGAGGAACCAGGGTAGTGCGCCACTGTGGTCCAGGTGGAAACTAGAGGAAACAGTCACAAAGATTTTAATAGAACATGGTTTAAAATGGCACTAGATAAAGATTGTGATACCATAGATCTCAGTCAAGTTTCTTTGCTGCCCATCTGAACAGGTAAAAATCTGTATAGCCAATAAGAATATTAATTTCAAGAAAGTTTCTGTTATACTCACTGGGATATTAGAAGGAGATCCACTTCATCAGCCTCTATGAGATCCACAAAGGGTAGAGCATCCATCCCGGACAACCCTGGGTGTATTCCACAGTCCAACTAGAAATAATAACAAAAAGCATAGCAGTATGAGCATTCCTCCACATAGAAGTTTGTAGCAACATAGAAGTTAATATCAAGCATATAAAAAAGAAAGAAAGAAAAAAAAGACTCATTTATTTGAAACACAAAATAAAATTACTCAATAAACCAATCTGTCAAAATCACAATGAAGTTACCGTTGCAACATTTGTTTATTATTAGAATTGGCCCCAGATCTACTGTAAACAACTCAACAGATGTGCAAGAGACCTATATAGACACCTCAACCACATAATAATTTATTTACTTCAAATAAGGTACAATGGAATGTTCGTAATACTTCAAACGATATGACAACAAAATACACAAACCATAATTTTCTTCCCTTTGAACTCCAGCATAATGCAGGACCTGCCTACTTCCTGACCTGCACCCCTAGTAGAAAATAAAAAGTATTATGAATATAAATATTTAAATAATGATGACGAGATGTCAGAGATTCTCAGATCTCTGATTTGGCAGTGCAAGTGGAAGATTTTTACATGGGCAATCATGGAATACCGAGAAAATATTATCTCAGATCAATAAAGCAAACTCCTATCGATGCTTTGTAGGCCTACCACTAAATACAATAGCGCTACACTTGAAAACAAAATAATATTTACAATGGCCTTATCGTCAGCTGGTCGCTCTCTTCCAACGGCACCGGATCGGTGCCTTTCCTCGGGTTAGTAGTCATAATTAATAGTTTATAATTACAATATAATACTAAATAATCATGAAATCACTCTTATTTCAGGATAAAATACAATTTTATTGCAGCAAAACAATCACGATAACCGGTACGATACAGGTTATAAAAGTATTGCCATATTTAGAAGTATTTTACTACTATCTACCTAATACTTGTTGATTAGGAAATTAAATTTTGTAACAAAAACATATAATTGCAAATGTGATAATAATGTATAAAAGGCGCTACAAATATTTATTACAACTAGCTCGTCACCCGTGACTTTGTCCGCGTGGAGTTCTTATTCGTACTTGCCCCTTCGAACTTCAACAGAACCTCCACTTTAAAAGGCAGTTAAAATGAATTAGAAATCAAATCAAACGCTAGCGTTAATAATAAATATGATTTTTATTATTTACCTAGATAAGTATTGGTTCTAAGTTTCTCCAGTCCCTACTGACGCGCGGCGCCCGTTTACGCGTTTAAACTGGATTCCTCCTTTATACCCCAACAATAGATGACAAGAAGTAAAATCCATCCTTATACACTTGATTACCCCTTTTCACCCAGTTAGGGGTTGCGTTTGAGAAATCCAAAAACACGTAATTCTTATTTTTTTGTCAAGATTATCATCATAAATTACAAATTCCTTGTGCGTTATGATTGTTGCATACAAACTTAAACACCCAAACACCGCAAGTTTTCATTGGACGCCTACAACACAGAAGGAACGTAAGTACTTCCAATATATAAAAAAGTACTCTGTGGTAAGTACTGTCTATATTCCTCGGTTATATTTTATTAGCCCTTAGCGGTTTGGGCCAGAGTAAAGTAACTATATCGGGAAAGAGTAACAACTCTGTGGTAAAATTTGCATGTATGGAAAGTGCTGCCACCTTGAGTTTGGTGGGTGAACTAAGGTTCTACTATCACCTACATACCTAGGTATGCATCTTTACTATAAGAATTTACTATTATTATTCAATTTACAGACATCTCATTCAACTTGTTGTCCTAGTATTGTTCTCATATTTAGAAAGCACTCTAGCTTCACTATTGAAGACAACAAAAGTAACAAACAGAGAAATCAGGACAATCTGTAGAGCGAGTCTGTTTAAATGGTCTTCAGTGAAAAATTATTAAGAGACAAATGGCGACCGAATCCGACGATGAGATTTGTTTGACAATTTGATAAGATGGCTGCCATGTATTTTTAACCCACCAAACTTCAGATGTCGCTGTCGTCCATGGAAATTGATGACAGTGCTAAGTGTGCCCCCCCTGGTTTGGGCTTGGCGATCATAAAATGTCAAGTGACACCTTGCCTTATAATATTTTTTATTATAATAAAAAAAAATCTTACATTCAGAAAAAATATTCAAAAATTCCATTTTACCATTCTACCACAGTTTTATTAATGCCCACCCTGACATCAATATTTTTAACCGTTCCGTTTTTTGTTCTGTTTCTTTTCTCATACGATACGGTGATAAAGTAGAATCTGTTCAAGAAATAATAAATAATTATGCAATGTTTTACATCACCAAAGATTTTATAGTGAATAGTTTATCACCCCTACATGTTTTGTTTTTTTTTTTAATTTTACGAACGAATTGGATCCTGTTAATCTGACATTTAGTAATTAATAGTATTTGACATTGACAGATTTCCAAAAACACGAAAGCAAGCATGTGAAATGTGGGTTTTTGGTTAGATGAATAAATAAATTAGTTTATGAATCAACAAAATGCCTAAACCAATGCTTTTCGACGAAGAATCAGACGAGGAGGTTGCGCTTAAAACTCAAAATGATTACGCCAAAAAGTACGACAAGTGGCGGGAAAAGGAAGAACTCCATAAACGTAAGCAAGCACGTTATCATTTTACTTTATTTTAGCTAAGGCATCTACTATACAGCTTAAAAAAAACAAACCAAAACTTTGAAATGTCATATATTATGTTACAGTGGAACAGAAGTATGGCTCCAAGCCAAATGCTGATGGTTCGGTATCAACAGACAGTGAGGATGAGAGTGACGCACCTCCTGAGGTCACTGAGGAGATGGAGACACAGTTCCTGAAGACATTGGCTTTACTGAAGACAAAGGATCCCAGAATTTATGACCCTGAGTTCAAGTTTTTTGATGGTACTGAGAAAAAGGAACCAGGTAAATAATCGATAGGCTTCAGGAACTGACTTACTGTATAAGTAGTGCATATTATAGAGTGATTTTACCAGCTCCAGTAACTCTTTGCAATGTGTATTTGAGCTTCATTTTGATAATATCATTAATTGGGGAAAGTTATTACTAATTTTTTCAATGAAATTAAGCATATTGAGGTCTATTTCAAGCAGTAATAATAAAAAGCAAATGATTACTATGTGCAGATTCAATGAAAACAAAAACCTTATTCACTGTGTAAACAAAATGATTCCAGAGAAAGAGACCAAGACAAAGCAGTTGACATTTGCGGACAGTGATGAGGAGGATGATGAGGATGGCAACATCTTTAGTATAGAGAAGAAAGCTGAGATTGTAGAGGATACCAAGAAGGAGAGGAAAACATCCGAGACAAAGGTTTGGCTAAATATAAAATAATTTTTCATCTGAAAATACAACAAAAAGTGTTACTGGACAGTTACTCAGATATAAAAATGTATTTATTACAGTAAGAAATTAGATTACTGCTCAATTTTTTTAGCTTGCATTTTGCTCAGTGCTTTTTAATGAAAATGTTGGTTTGAATTTCGGGTCGGGTCAAAAACAGTCATTAGGTATTCCTAGCAAGAAAGGTTCAGTCAGAAGCACATACTTTGATGCTACAGCACCAACATTTCACTTTGTTAGTAAATCATTCTATTTTGCCGGAATTTGTGTGGCCACCATGGTATTTATCATAACATACATACATAAACTCACACCCTTTTCCCATGGGGGTAGGCAGAAACTACAGAAATTTTAAATAATTATTATACAATGATTTACATCAACAAAGATTTTATAGTGAATAGTTTACACCCCCTCACCCCTACATATTTTGTTTTTCTTTATTTCGAACTGAATGGATCCTGTTATTGTCATATTTAGTAATAGTATTTAACATTGACTCGAAAAGAAGAAGATTCAAATTGCAGCATCAAATCCCAATGATATCACTATAGCCAAGCAGTAATGCTCGAAAAAGGTTTTGGAAATACTCTATGATCACATTTTGTATTTACTTAAAAAATGCTGATTGTTTTAGGAGGCCAAACTAAAAGAGTACCTGATAGGCCAGGCAGAACACATAGATGATGAGGTGGAGAAGGACCTGGCTCCTCTGAAGGCTCTGTGGTCAGACCCTAAGCTGAATGAGGGAGAGGCCTTCCTGAGAGACTATATTTTGAATAAGCCGTAAGTAACCTCTTTTTTGTAGACTACTTTGAAAAAAGGTTGTATATTTATTTTAATCCATGAAATTAGAACTTTGTTTTTCACGAGTTTTTTATTTTTAGCGAATTTCCTTAACGCGGCTTGCGGTAGGAGTTGACTGGTAGAAATCGTCACGTAAGGAAAAAATGTTATGCCACCTCCATACGACTTTCTCTGTCTTTCTATTATATACGAGTGGAGTTTCGTTTCTGACACTGGTCCCCCGTACGCTTTAATTTAATTTATTCTATTCTCAGTTGAGTTTTTTTTTGTTTCGTCCTTATAGTTACCTCCAAGATGGAGACATTGGTGAAGCAGAAGACAAGATCAGGGATGATGAGGAGTTGGAAGCTGATGAGGAACGAGTAGAGGAACAGGGCAAGTTTGAGAGGGCATACAACTTCAGGTTTGAGGAGCCTGATCAGGAGTATGTAAGTGTATACTTATACAAGTTTATGTAACCTAGCCACTTCATCAAAAGATAATAATTTATCATGTTGTGGTCCACTGTGGATTTTCAATGCTTGGCTCTTTGTTTAAGCATTCATCTAAGTGTCGCCTAGTGTCAATGAAACCGGGCATTAGCCATTTTGTTTTAATCTGAATTAGGCAGCCCCGTGGGCTGCCTAATTCAGATTAAAACAAAATACAATTAACTTACTTAAAAAAACTCCCTTTTCAGCTAAAACGTTTCCCCCGTACAATGAACTACATCCGTCCCAAAGACGATCGGCGCTCCAAGAAGCGCGTAGAGGTGCGCACGCGCAAGGAGGAGGAGAAGCACAGGAAGATGGAAGAGATCGCGCGGATGAAGGCGCTGAAGCTGAAGGAGATACAGGAGAAGATCGCAAGGATTAAGGAGGTCACTGGCAATGACGAGCTGGCGTTCAAGGTATATTGAGTCAATTAAACATTATTTCTTTATTAAAAAAAAGTGACCTTGTTTTATGCCGCGTCCTAACCAACGTGATCGTCGTTCATTTCATTGTACCCGGTCGGGTTCCGCGTGCTCGTGTCCACAGAAGGTGCCCTACGATGTTCCGAACACCTGAGTGACACATGAACGCTGCGCTCGCGTTGGACGCGGCGTAACGATGTTTTTGGTTTGGACGTGGGGACAGACATCTCACATTTTACAACATACAGAAGTAGTGTCTTAAACATAGGCCTGGCTCCTAAACTGTTTTTTTTGTTGTGATATTATTGTTAACTTGGTATCGTGGCAAATGATGAAACAGATTTAACTTATTAACTTAGATTAAACAGTTTTAAATGTTTAAAATAATGTATCTCTCAAGGTGTCGTTCTGAACGTTATGTCAGTTCAAATACAACAGAAATTCACATTTTAAACTATATAAGTGAATCAGAGGTGAACATACAATTGTAACAGAGGTTACTTTTGTTTTTGTGGCTTTTAATGTCTATGGGGTAGGCAGCAATTTACAGAATGCTACGATATTTACATACTCGTTCTGAATCATGTCACTGCTGCTTTCAGGAATCCGACTTGGAGAGCGAGTTTGACCCTGAGGAACACGACAAGCGAATGAAGGAAATATTCGACGAACAGTACTACGGTGACGCTGACGAGCAGAAGCCTGTCTTCCCTGATCTGGACGTCGAACTGGAGATCGGTAAGACACCATCAGCCATCAAGCTTCTTGCTAAATAAACGAAATATGTGTCACTAGTGACCTGCCCCAGCTTCGCACAGTTTTTACGACATGATTCTTTATTATTGGTCGGGAGAGCCTAGAGGGTTTTTGAGCAAGCTTAAGCAGGGCGAAAAGTTGATAGCTGATTTTAGAAATCAGTAAGTGGACTCCTGACCACGGGGCCGTCGTCATGCCGCACCTACTCGGCTATCAATTTTTCGCATGAGCAAGTATATGCTCGGTTGCTCAAAAATCCTCTGGGCGGGCCTACCATGTAAGTTTAATATTAGTGTTTTATATGCATAAACTCTATATGATGGTAAAACCCGCATCAAAATCCGTTGCGTAATTTAGAAGCACAGGGGTGAGCGCGCTGTGCTTCTGAGACAGACACTAAAGCGACTAGTTATAATATAGTATAGATGTTAGCAAAACTATTATGTTACACAGCCAAATAGGTTATGGGTTATTTTAATTTTCGTTCTGCGCATCAACATCATCAATGAAGGTTTACGATGTTATGAAACATATATATACATAATCTGATGTCCTTATGTAACCTATTGCCCTTAATCTCATTTAAACTGATGGCAGAACTATTGTTAGCCAGTGCCAGTACAAATTTTTAACTAATTTTTGTATGATATTTACAGAAAACTGGGACAAGTATCAACCCGAAGAGGATGACGATGATGAGGAGGCTGATCAGCAGGGAGATGATGCAGGACCTCATTGTGAAGATGAGGAATTCAATGTCAGTAAACATTTACACAAATAGGTTGGATAAGTTCAACCTACTAAATAGATTTAAGATGAACATTCAAATATTCATGATTGACAATGGTACAGTCAACTTCTATCACGAAAACCGAAACTGCTTCGAATAATTAGGTACAAAATTAATAATTAGGTACAAAATAAAAAAATATTTTTCCACCAGATGGACGCCGACTACGACCCAAAGAAGACTCGCGAGAATCTCCTAGAAGAATTAAAGAAGACTCTTGGCAAGAAGAGAAGAAATAGAAAGAAGAAATCCAAACTCGCCGAGCTACTTTCCTCTGAGAAACCGAAGTTTGTTCCTACCGTAGCTGACAAGACGTATGATCAGTACATGGACGAGTACTATAAGATGGACTGCGAAGATGTGATTGGTGGAGATCTGCCGACACGGTTCAAGTATCGGGAGGTCGTGCCGTGCGATTATGGACTTACTGTAGAAGAGGTAAGGTGGATCTCGTTTTGATGGCATGTTTGGGTCTTATGATTTCTGGCATTAAATGTACTTATCCGGTTTTGTTGCTGCAGTTACATAATTATATGTAATTAAAATATGTAAAGTTTGATGATGATATGAAGAGGATCAGCGGTAATTCTAACATTTAACGATAAAACAAGATCCAGATCCAGCCAATCAGCTAATGTTTTTTTTATTTATTACCATAGACAATAATATAATTACTAGCTTTATCTATTATTAATTAAAACGGTATACAACACCAATTATATTAATTAACATAGAAACATAAAAAGATACACATACATAATGTTGACAAATTATGTTGTATAAATACAATTTAATTAAAAACTAACATGGAATAGAAGACAACCTTGTATACTTTCTCTCACAGAACACCAGACATATACGCATAATATTACTCCATTCATCCGCAAACTCATCACATTCAGGGTTTTAACTCATAGAATTATGTTCCAGATTCTCCTAGCGGACGACAAGGAGCTGACGCAGTGGGTGCCGCTGAAGAAGATCCTCAAACACCGGCCGGACAACGTCGAGCGCGGCGACGCAAGCAACTACGCGCAGAAAGCCGCCGACACACGCCTCAAGAAGAAGATACTGCCCAGTCTGTTCAAGGACTTGCCGGAGTGAGTCAAAGCTGTTTAAATAATAATATATAACTGGATCTTCATAATAAAAGGGCTATTCTACATTTACACTGACTCTGTGTGAATACAGTGGATATCGCATAATATGAGTAACTAGTATTTGTTGAAAAAAGAATATTTGAAGTTACTTTTCATTTGCAGTTACATTTTCAGTCCGAAAATGTATTTATTCATCCACGTAACATCCTGTCTATTTAACAGATGAACAAAGTATAAGAACAACCGTATATTCCCAGTCGCCCATGGATTGCCACCAGGAACCAGCTAACCTTTTGTTTATGGTTTTCAGAGACCCCGATATAGTCGTGCCGATAGAAGTAACGAAAAAGAAAAAAAAGAAGAAGAAGAAAAAGAACAAACAGAAGAGCACCGAAGATACCGTTACAGAGGAAACTGAACAGGAAACAAAAGAAAAAATTACTGATCAAGACACAGAAGCTCAAACCACTAGCGAAGTTGTAGAAAGTCCTAAAAAGAAAAAGAAAGATAAACATAAAACGAATGCAGACGAAGAAGTAAACCCCATACAGAATGAAGACGTAACAAACTCAGAAGACAATGGAGAAGTAAAACCAAAGAAGAAGAAGAAACATAAATCAGATGGTTTTGTTGTTGAGACTGTGGAACATGCTGAACCTAGTACCGAAACTAATGTAGTAATGGACAGTACAGCAGAACCTCCTAAAAAGAAAAACAAACACAAAATAAACAACAACTCCATAGCAGAAAATAATGTCGAAAGTTCAAACAAGAATAATAAAAACTTGAAACGTAAAGCAGACACAAATACAGAAGACCAGCCGAATCAAAAGAAAAAGAAAGGCAATAAGAAAGATTTAAAGAAGAATTTCAAACAGAATGATAAATTTAAAAACAAGAACAAAGTAACCCAACCAATGAATCCTATGCTTAATCTATCTGATGAAAGGTTGAAAGCGTACGGACTGAACCCTAAAAAGTACAAGAACTTCATGAAATTCAAGAAGTTTTAATCACTCTTTACAATTATGTAGATTTGTATATTAAATCGGATATTTCCCGTGTAAATAAATATATGTATTTTATTTTATCAAGGTCTTGTTTTTTATTTTCCTTGTGAAAAAACAGACATTTCTCAAAACGCACTGATTTGCTGTGGTATTGATTATAATCATCTAATAAACAGTCAATATAATTGTCATTTACTCTGGCTGTTGAGCGGTTCAGCAGACACTTTGTTCAGCGGTTGAGTTACTCAATATAGAATTGAGTATTGAGCACTCAAGCTCTATCTATGCTCGAGCTATTCGGAATCCACAGAGTACATTATATATAGGGGTCGGAATCTATCAAACAAAACTCCGGTCTCTATTTCATGATCGAAATTTTGAATTTTCCGCCATTTGAAAAAGCATCTATGAAAATAATGTTACCAAGTTTATTACTAAAACATTTCAAAAGGTTTTTGGAATGTCCTTGTAAGACAATTGAAAGTAAAAAGTAAGACAAATATTCGTTTATCATGGAATAAACCAGTTTCAAACAGTAATAAAAATCATACAGATAAGGATGTTTGGAACTATTTGTTCGAGAATAATAATTAACGATAAGTGGTAACATTGAGGACATAAAAAAAAAACTTGAGCTGTAGTCTATACCAGCGTTTAACATTTTCATATATATAAAAAGTACTCTGTGTTTAACATCTACCAACTTTGTGGTAGATCTACCTATTTCACCTCCCATCTACCAACTTCGGCCTCACATCTACCTATTTTTCAAAATATTACAATTGAAAACATTTTTTAGGAACACACAATTTGAGCCATGCATGCCGAGAGATGGGTTAATGCCCTGGCATATTGGGCGCATTGAATAAGCGCCGGATATATGCCAATAAATGCCTTTTGCCTGGGCAAAAACTTTAACAGAACTTTTATTAAATTTTTCATTCAAATAGCTATATTTGAGTGTGCGGAAAAGGTAAATTTCCAAAAACATATTGGATTATAGCTAATATATTGCAACAAACCAGAAATCGATATAATAAGGTTAAGAGTATGCTTTACCTGTTAAGCGAGCAGGACGTATAAATACGTCAAACGGGTTAATCTGTGGTACGGGTAGGACATATGAATACGTCCTTGAAATATATGTTGCGCAATAACGTTCTCCGGGCGCGCGCCCGTTATATGCTGCGTAATTATAAAGGGAACTCCCCGCTTAACAGTTTAACTACATATTATACCACCGATCGGGTTGACGCGGGCGCGGGAGTGCGGGACTGAGCAACGGAAGCTAGGAAGGGGTAGGGCAATAACCGACTGACAAAGAAACCTTGAAATTACCATGTAAAACTAGATGGGGGAGTCATGTCGCGGCTTCAAAAAGTCTGAAAGTCAATAAAGCTGCACTTCAAATTCTCGCTGTCCATGAACATACCCAACCTACATCAGACGTCAAAAGTACGATTCTCGACGATGGTTTTTGGACTATGGTTGAACAATGTGTTAGTATAATGGAACCAATCACACAAGCGATCTTTGAACTCGAGGGTGATAATTATAACATCAGTAAAGTTTATATGATCTTCAAAAATATCTTATCAAAATTGCTATTTGCTTGCACTTCGACAACTATTCTAGAAACTTCTGATATAGAACGTTTGAAGACTGCAGTGGAACATAGAACTACACAAGTTCTCAAACCCATACACTACGCTGCACATATGCTGAACCCTATAGCTGAAGGACATGAACTCACTCAGTATCAAGAGATGGAAGCGATGGAGTTTATTCAAAACCTGGCGGTTTTTTTGAATTTAGATTGTCTGGTTGATCTTGCTCAATATAGAGCGAGAGATGGTATATGGGGAAAAGAATTCACTTGGAAGGCTACAGAGAAGGTAGATGCCGTATTGTGGTGGAAAGGAATTTGTGGTTCCTCGCCATTAAGTAAAGTGGCACTTCGTATCCTGACTGCACCTTGCACATCTGCGGCTACTGAACGCTCGTTTAGCATCCATGGTTTCATACACAGTGCTAAACGAAATCGCCTTACTACAGAAAGAGCAGCTCAAATCACATCTTTGGCATACAATTGGAATTTAAAGGAAAATAATGATCCATCTAAAAGTATCCAATTGTCCAATGTTAACGATTTTGAAACGGAAATCGACGATTTTTTAAGCGATGATTATGATAGTCAAAATGAATCTAACTCGATTCAATTCAATACGCCTGAGGATTTTGATTCCCGCCCATCAACATCCACTTCAACAAACCGAAACCTAGAATTTGTTGATGTTGCATCTAATATCAAATTTAGTGATGATGATGATGACTGAAGCTATCTACATTGTATTGAGCGATTTCATTACCTATTATTAGTTTACGTAATAAACATCAAAATAAAGCCATAATTATAATTAGGACCACGATGATGGTAAAACTTGACAAACATTTATTTTATTATACCTATTACTTACCTAAGATTATTGTAGTGTCAAAGCCAATTAAAAAACTTCACTTCATTTTTCATTTTACGAGAGTTAAAATTATATTTTCTATAATAACGTATTCGAATTTTCAACTGTGATTTTTTTAACAAGACTTATGACTGAATATTTCATTAAAATTTTAATTTACAATATACCTACTGACATTTACTTTCATTTTAAGTTAAGTTCCTGCTTTATTTTTTACAAAACAAAGTTATTCATTTTTATGCCCAATGATCGGGCATTTATTTGGGCGTAAACTCATTTATGCCCAATATGCCAAGTTTATGCCCATTTTGTCCATATTTGTTTTTGCCCTCGACCCATCTCCATGCGTCATAAATATGTAATGGAACGTTACCTTCTCGTCGGATCGCGATAATATCAATATCAAATAAATTTTGACACTTGTGACGCATGGACGACACTGACACTGACAGTTAGCAGCGTTCCGAAATGATCTATGCTCCGATTTCGGCGATATTTCTCTTTCGTCGCGGATACATTGTGGAAAAAATTGTCGCAAACCGGAACGTTTGACATTTTAGACGAATAGTTCGCGCGTTTTTTTTTTTATTTCGTTCGCGGCCATTTAATTTTCTTTGAATGTTCTAATAACATGAAGACATGGCAGAGAAACCGACTGTGCACTGAAACACAAGAGGGTTTGCTGCATACTAGAAGGTTTATTGCAAAAAAATAAAGACCCAAGTTCAGAACACTTAATCTTCTTTAATAAAAATATGTATAAACATCACCAATAAAAGAATAAAACCTCTTTAGAACAGAAAACATTTTTATTTACTCGAATTATTAATTCTGAAAATGTACTGAAATTAGAGTGGTAGATCTACCAATTATTCATTTGAAATCTACCTATTTTTGACATGCCAATGCCATATACCGATTTTCTAAAATCAGGTGTGACAACACTGGTCTATACGCAGTTTTTGCAGTTCGCTCTTTTTGACATTTCTTTTTCGGCGAGCCGTGTTATCGGAACAAGGTGATTATTTAAAATTGTGTTTAAAAATAAAATAAGTGCTAAAATATATCTGTTCCGTTATTCAATTACGTACAGTATAATTATAATCGACAAGTATTGTACGATTTTAGAGATTCAAGTGGATTTTGTGAAAATAACCTAAAAATGCCTAGAAGTAGAACATTTCGATTTCTTTATAAATCGTCATGATTGGACACCTAGGCTATAGAAATGCCCCGAGCATTGATTCCCAAGTGCATTAAAATCTAAATAACCTCTCTCGTTTAGGTGTTTGGCACTTGCAACGGTTTGTGGCGACAAACTCTTCTAAATGTTTACAAAATGCTTACGGTGGCAGTGTGAGTGAGGCGTAACCTCTACAAGTCGTAGACTCTCGTTTTCTCTCTTTATTTCATACGAGTGATCCACGTATCTTTTTATAGATTCTAGAACTTCTTCACAGGTATGGGTTTTATTTGACACATGTTGAACCATGTGTCAAATAAAACCCATGCCTGTGAAGAACTTCTCCTCATCTCATGGTAATTTTAATGCCAGTGTCTTGGAGACTAAAAACGACATGACTTGTTTCTGCCACCGTTAGTGTTGTGCTTCAAGCCTTTTTTTGTTGGTCTGAGGCTTCAAGTGAGTTAAATTTTCTAAGAAGAAGCCACATTCAAAACTTCCATCTAAACATTACAGCTCGCCAAGATGGTGAACAACAGAGTACCGTCGGTATTCTCCAAGACCTATGTCACGCCCCGCCGTCCCTTCGAGAAGGCTCGTCTGGACCAGGAGCTTAAGATCATCGGCGAGTATGGTCTACGCAACAAGCGCGAGGTGTGGCGCGTCAAGTACACGCTCGCTCGCATTCGTAAGGCTGCCCGTGAGCTGCTGACCCTGGAGGAGAAGGACCCTAAGAGGCTGTTTGAAGGTAAGGAATAAAATAGTACAAAACATGTAGTAATAGTAGACAAGCCTCCGACTGTACAGAATGATCAAAGTTGTGAGGAACCTAACTAAAACACATGGTTAGCCCATTGTATACCAGAACATAGATCTACACAACACACAATGGAGGTTTTATTGTGCTTATGATTGTGGCATTGCAGTCATGTGGATAACCTATAATACCTAAATAATGTGGGCTTTACAGGTTATGTCAGTCAAATGTGTTATTATTAGCCTATTTGTTGCATACGGTGAAGCAAAACTAGTTTATAATGATGAAAAAATCTGGCAACCTCTTATCAGAAGAATAATTGTTGATTTCTAATACTCTGACAATCTCCAACTAAAGCATAAAGTGTAAAACTGTGTAGCCAAATACTTAAAAAGTTTGCCTTCATGTTTCCAGGTAATGCACTCCTGCGTCGTCTCGTCAGGATCGGAGTGTTGGATGAGAAACAGATGAAGCTCGATTACGTGCTCGGTCTTAAGATTGAGGACTTCTTGGAGCGCCGTCTGCAGACCCAGGTCTTCAAGGCTGGTCTTGCCAAGTCCATCCATCATGCCCGTATTCTCATCAGGCAGAGGCATATCCGGTAAGAACTCATTTGTTTCTAAAGAACATCTAATAACAAGTAATTGCCTATGGTAACAAACAAAGAAATATTTTCGTAAAACTGTTGATAATTTCAATATTATATAACTATAATTTGTCTGTAATAAATTGAATCGTAACAGCATATAACATGACCCTCAAACACAGGTGATCTCGCGCACTCGGCGGCATCTCGTGCAGCTGCCTGGCTTTGAATCTAATTCTAAAGACCACTTGGCTCCCAACCCAGTTGGGGTCAATGTCTTGAA
Organism: Eupsilia transversa; assembly: GCA_914767815.1. Classification (NCBI taxonomy): domain Eukaryota; kingdom Metazoa; phylum Arthropoda; class Insecta; order Lepidoptera; family Noctuidae; genus Eupsilia; species Eupsilia transversa. The sequence continues at coordinate 14,144,375 of OU611889.1, read as the reverse complement.
ATGTTTATAAGCTCTGTTTGAGCTCTCAGGTAAGGTATCAGTAGTTCCCTTTTACCAGGGTTGGTAGAGAAGCCCTGTGCCTCCTGAGGCTACCTGTTGACTACCAATTTCATTCTGCAATGTAAAGTATGAAAATCTTATACTTAAAAATAGTCTTCAAAAATCAACAATTTATTTAAAAATAGTTAAAAAGCAATATAAATTAGAGCAGTAAGGCTCCTAAAAATTCTATAAATAGCCAGTCACCATGTATTACTAATTATCAAAAAACTTGTCCTCAGCGTCCGCAAGCAAGTGGTGAACATCCCGTCGTTCATCGTGCGCCTGGACAGCGGCAAACACATCGACTTCTCTCTGAAGTCACCCTTCGGAGGCGGCCGCCCTGGCCGCGTCAAGAGGAAGAACCTGCGCAAGGGACAGGGCGGTGGCGCCGCGGCTGATGAGGAGGAGGATTAGACCAATAAATGACGTTTATTATCTACATTAAAGTTTTTTAATCTAGCCTGCGCGACTTATATTTTTAGGGTTCTGTCCTATTACAAAATCTCCGCTGTCCGTTCGTCTATCTGCTATATCTCATGACCCGTAATAGGTAGCACAGATTGAGTATTTCTCGATTGCCCCTATAACAACAAAGTAAATAAAAATTAAACTATCTTGCCTACCTGTTTGCGTTCCCATTGAGGGACCACATTTGATTTTGAGCTTTTGAATGCGTCAGCCTTTAGTAAAAGTTCTCAAACAATTGTAAATTCAGCCTTTTATTTGTAAAAGTAGCCACTCAAGAGTTACAATCGGTTAAAGGTGGTCCCTCAGTCGTGACTGACCGGCATCCATATCTCAAAACATAGTTAAAATTTACAACTGCTTTAAACGACTACTCTTAGTAAAAGATTTGTAAAACTAATCTATTGAATATCAACCCTTCCTGTTCATAGAATAAAAAGAACTAGCATGCGGAAGGTGGTCCCTCAATCCATCACCATAAGATCACATTGAGTGGAGATGCCAATGGAATTTGAAATTTACTTATGGGTCTAGAGTTAGTAAAAGTACTCGAACGATTGTTAATTCAACCTCTAGTTTGTAAAAGAAGCCATTCAAAAGCTACAATCGATATAAGGTGGTCCCTCAATTGAAACGTTTATCATAAGAAAAATCAATTTACGTTGGATTCGGAAATTAAATAGACGAATGCTACAGTCTAGCCTTTAGTAAAAATTTTTTACTAACGATTACTTTACTAAACAGTATAAAAAAATGTACCGTTTTATCACAAATATGAATCGAATTCCTGGGAAGAAATACTAAGATAGGGGTGACCACACAGCAGGATTTTTCTAGTGACTGTTTGTTGATACAAATTTGTAATACACATAACATAAAAGTAAAACTAGTGACCGTTTGTTGATATTATTTTTTATTAATATTTGACATCACTTAGCTAATTAAAAACACAGAAAGAAAATAATGCTTATTATAATAAAATAAAATAAATTACCCTTCCTACCTGCCCTGCCACCGATAACTATTTACTAGTCGGAGTACCTGCAGTCCTATGACATGGCAGTATGGAGTAAGTAAGTACTATCATGGCAGTATGGAATTTATATTTAATAAAAAAATACTTTGGTGAAGAGTTTAATTGTTTTTGTAAAAAGAAATACCATAGGCAAACCGGGGCGTTTAGTTATGGTAAAAAAAATCTAGTCTAACCATAAGTTCTGTCAGAAATGAAAATGCTTTTATTTGGAGTAGGTAATGTAATCCTAATAAAAGTTCTATGTACATATTTATTGAAACCGGACTATGTACAGTCAACAAAGCTATTCGGTATACAGGCAAAATTATTCATCCCCCCACTACACTGCCAATATTCATTTTTATTGCGTGCGAAAACACTTTTTAAGCATATGGCATAGGTACTTATAGCGAGTAAAATAATTGACTACCCAGCATACTCACAACATTTTTTAAAGTAGTCTAAAGTTAGCTGCCTGTATACCAAATAGCTTTGTTGACTGTACCTATACATGGAATAAGTATGAACTATCCTGTATTATATCACCTGAGCAGAGATGTGCTGTTTTTTTTTTTTACTCATCAAATAATTCATCCATTCTTATGCCTATTGTATAAATAAATAAAAAATGATATATTAAGATAATATTTCATCAAATTATATATTTTTCACTAAAAATATAATAATCACAAAATAATGTTTTGAAAACGCAAATTAAGGTTCATAATTATTAACCTTAATTTGCGTATTCAAAACATTATTTTAATAGCTTTATTGACTGTACATAGTCCGGTTTAAAAAAATATGTACATAGAACTTTTATTAGGATTACATTACCTACTCCAAATAAAAGCATTTTCATTTTTGACAGAACTTATGGTTAGACTAGAATTTTTTTACCATAACTAAACGCCCCGGTTTGCCTATGGTATTTCTTTTTACAAAAACAATTAAAAGCTTCACCAAAGTATTTTTTTATTAAATATAAATTCCATACTGCCATGATAGTACTTACTAACTCCATTCTGCCATGTCATAGGACTGCAGGTACTCCGACTAGTAAATAGTTATCTGTGGCAGGGCAGGCAGGAAGGGTTATTTATTTTATTTTATTATAATAAGCATTATTTTCTTTCTGTGTTTTTAATTAGCTAAGTGATGTCAAATATTAATAAAAAATAATATCAACAAACGGTCACTAGTTTTACTTTTATTTTATGTGTATTACAAATTTGTATCAACAAACAGTCACTAGAAAAATCCTGTTGTGTGGTCACCCCTATCTTAGTATTTCTTCGCAGGAATTCGATTCATATTTGTGATAAAACGGTACATTTTTTTATACTGTTTAGTAAAGTAATCGTTAGTAAAAAATTTTTACTAAAGGCTAGACTGTAGCATTCGTCTATTTAATTTCCGAATCCAACGTAAATTGATTTTTCTTATGATAAACGTTTCAATTGAGGGACCACCTTATATCGATTGTAGCTTTTGAATGGCTTCTTTTACAAACTAGAGGTTGAATTAACAATCGTTCGAGTACTTTTACTAACTCTAGACCCATAAGTAAATTTCAAATTCCATTGGCATCTCCACTCAATGTGATCTTATGGTGATCGATTGAGGGACCACCTTCCGCATGCTAGTTCTTTTTATTCTATGAACAGGAAGGGTTGATATTCAATAGATTAGTTTTACAAATCTTTTACTAAGAGTAGTCGTTTAAAGCAGTTGTAAATTTTAACTATGTTTTGAGATATGGATGCCGGTCAGTCACGACTGAGGGACCACCTTTAACCGATTGTAACTCTTGAGTGGCTACTTTTACAAATAAAAGGCTGAATTTACAATTGTTTGAGAACTTTTACTAAAGGCTGACGCATTCAAAAGCTCAAAATCAAATGTGGTCCCTCAATGGGAACGCAAACTGCCTACCTTTACACGATCAAAAGTAATTAAAATGGTTTTGCAAATACAAAGCATGTGGTGGGTCAAATGCAAACAAGTGTATGTAGCATATTATGTACAGTCGCCGTCAGATTGTAACAGACAAGGTGACCAAATACTTCTGAACAATTTAAAATTCACAGTGTGGCTGACTCTGGCTTGGCCACCATCAGGGATTTTAATTTTGATAACACAAATATTTAGTCGCTAATTAGTCGAAATTAGTCGCCAAATATCAGATTTAGTCGGTCACTGGTTCAAAAGTTAGAAGGGTTTATAGGTGGCCGATCTGGAGAGAGTCTCCCCAGCTTGGCCACATTTATATCTCAAAAACTAGGATACCTAACGAAGATCTGTTTTCTCCCAGATTTAGTCGCTAATTAGTCGAAATTAGTCGCCAAAAATCAGAATTAGTCGATCACTGGTTCAAAAGTTAGAAGGATTTATAGGTGGCCGATCTGGAGAGACTCTCCCCGGCTTGGCCACATTTATATCTCAAAAACTGGGGCACCTAACGAAGATCTGTTTTCTCCCAGATTTAGTCGCTAATTGGTCGAAATTAGTCGCCGAGTCACAGATTTAGTCGGTGTGTAATTAAAAAGATATTAAAGTAATAAATTTCTCCATACATTGGTACAAGCAAGTACAAAACACTTTAAGTAGTTTCTAGACAATACCTATTATGTCTTAAGACGCTACCCCGACCAAACGACCTTGAGTATTCGGTCCTTCTCTGTCCCGTTGATAAGTCTCGCTCTGTCCCGCTCACTCCGCCCGCGCATTTATCACAAAATCTATACTTATAATAAATCTGTAGAAGTGAAAATTCTGTACATTGAAAATATCAAAAAAATAAATGGCAGGGGATGTTACTAGACCGACACCGAACACGAAAATGTGATTAAAAAATGTTTTGTCTGTCTGTCTGTCTGTCTGTCTGTCTGTTTGTTCAGGCATCACGCAAAAACTACCGGTTCGATTACGATGAAACTTGGTATAATTATTCTTTAATATCCTGGGCACCACACTGGGTACTTTTTATCCCGGAAAAGTACCCTATCCTACGGTTGGGGGGTGTCAAAGTTTGTATGGAAGAATTTTAACGCGCTGTCCGATTAACTCGAAACTCAATATTTATACTTAAACCCAAAAATTAAGAATAACGTGTATCAGGATTTTTCGAAATTCAACCCCTAAGAGGGTAAAATAAGGGATGAAAGTTTGTATGAAAAATGTTATTCCTTGAGGTAATAAACATGTAACTTCGCACGAATAGTTATCTAAATAAATTATAAAGTTTGTAGTTTTTTGTTTTTCTAAATTACCCCCTAAAAGGTTGGGGGGTGTCAATGTTTGTATGGTAGAATTTTAACGCGCTGTCCGATTAACTCGAAACTCAATATTTATATTTAAAACCCATGGGGATGTATGGGGTAATTTCCGACACTCACGCGGGCGAAGCCGCGGGCAGCAGCTAGTCCACAATAAAATTGGAATTCTTTTAATAAAAAAAGATAAGCGATCTTTTCAAATAAAATAAAATGTGGAATATTTAGATTTTTAAATTATCTATCCATTGTATGCGACTGTACATCTTGACACCAAATAGGCCAAGAGCCAGGTGTAATGTTTTCAAAGAAAATTAACCTACTCTAACATAGCAATCTATACTTATAATAAATCTGTAGAAGTGAAAATTCTGTACATTGAAAATATCAAAAAAATAAATGGCAGGGGGTGTTACTAGACCGACACCAAACCCAAAAGTGTGATTAAAATTTTTTTTGTCTGTCTGTCTGTTTGTTCAAGTATCACGCAAAAACTACCGGTTCGATTACGATGAAACTTGGTATAATTATTCTTTAATATCCTGGGCACCACACTGGGTACTTTTTATCCCGGAAAAGTATCCTATCCTACGGTTGGGGGGTGTCAAAGTTTGTATGGAAGAATTTTAACGCGCTGTCCGATTAACTCGAAACTCAATATTTATACTTAAACCCAAAAATTAAGAATAACGTGTATCAGGATTTTTCGAAATTCAACCCCTAAGGGGGTAAAATAAGGGATGAAAGTTTGTATGAAAAATCTTATTCCTTGAGGTAATAAACACGAAACTTCGCACGAATAGTTATCTAAATGAATTATAAAGTTTGTAGTTTTTTGTTTTTCTAAGTTACGCCCTTTTTTTTTTTTTTTTTTTTTCTTTTTTTTGGGTGGGAAATCATCCAATGACTTCTCCCGCTCTGGGCGGAGCGGGAGGGCGTGTCAGACTTTTACTGACTAAAACCCACCCGTGTTCCTTCCCTTGCCATGCCAGGGGCCACGGTTTCCCCTTAGGACTACCCGCAACCCCGGCGGGCAACGGTCCTAGCGGACCCCGTCAGTTTTGCTGACATCTCTTTGAGGCGCGCGTGGAACACGACGCGCCGTCGACCCGGGCCTGGTCCTTATCGGGGGCGAGCTACCTATTGCTCACCGCCCGCAAGCCCGCGCCTACGGTGGCCGGGAATCCTCCAAGGAGTCCCGACGCCCAGGGCGTCTCCTACGGCGGCTAGGCGCGTGAGGGCGCGAACTTTGACTATCCCTCACGCGCTCCGCCTCCTCCTTCGTCTAAATTACCCCCTAAAGGGGGATTGGGGGGTGTCAGTGTTTGTATGGAAGAATTTTAACGCGCTGTCCGATTAACTCGAAACTCAATATTTATACTTAAAACCCATGGGGATGTATGGGGTAATTTCCGACACTCACGCGGGCGAAGCCGCGGGCAGCAGCTAGTTTATAACATAAACAAAATTATTTAATTGAGAATTTATATCTCTCTGACATTTCTAATGACTTTAGACCGATAAAACGAGAAGTATATTACACATATTTTTATCTTGGCAATTTTTCGTTATCTTTTCGATCTAGCTCTTGGACTATACCTTAAAAGTTGAACTCATTTTATCTTCTAAACTAAGACCCGACTAAATCTGTGAATCGGCGACTAATTTCGACTAATTAGCGACTAAATCTGGGAGAAAACAGATCTTCGTTAGGTATCCTAGTTTTTGAGATATAAATGTGGTCAAGCCGGGGAGAGTCTCTCCAGATCGGCCACCTATAAATCCTTCTAACTTTTGAAACAGTGATCGACTAATTCTGATTTTTGGTGACTAATTTCGACTAATTAGCGACTAAATCTGGGAGAAAACAGATCTTCGTTAGGTATCCTAGTTTTTGAGATATAAATGTGGCCAAGCTGGGGAGACTCTCTCCAGATCGGCCACCTATAAACCCTTCTAACTTTTGAACCAGTGACCGACTAAATCTGATATTTGGCGACTAATTTCGACTAATTAGCGACTAAATATTTGTGTTATTCAAATTAAAATCCCTGATGGTGGCCAAGCCAGAGTCAGCCACACAAATTCACACAGTCACAACAGGTTGACTGCATCAATTGCACTTTGAGTGAATTCACAAGGGCCGCATTTTGTAAAATAAGGTTATATTAATTGTAAGCTACCTACCTATGTGTTATCTTTGAAATAACTACACTATTTGTATTTGGGTAATACGCCTGTGATGATAGTTGTGTTTCTAATAAATAAATAAATAAAAAATGTCATTAAGTTTCCATACAATAGCAGTTACCATCCATATCAGAACATTAAATACCTACCTAGTTCAGAATTGTCAATAATTTCTAGACAAACGTCGAGCTTACCTAGACCACTCCATCTGCGTAGATAGGTACACTTGAGGATGTAAGTGTTATATTTTTGGTTAGTTGTGTGTATAAATGATTGACAAGCATCTGCTCTGATATTCATGAAGTGATTAATGTTTTGATATTAATGGTAACTTGTGTATGGAACTTATTGTCATTTTTAAATTGTTCAGAAGTATTTGATCACCTTGCCTGCTACAATATATCTGATGGTGACTGTACCTATGCTATGCGAAAAACATTATTCTCAAATTTTTCATAGTAGCGTGAAAAATGTGGCACGAAGGTCAAAATTCGTCGACCCGTGTTGATGAAAATTGTATGAGGAGGAAGAGTCCTTTCAGTGGGACAATTTCCAGCTGATTTAATAATAAAAACTCTAGGTAATATTTTTTCATCGTCTAAAAATAAAATTAGTGTCCGCGTTGTTTCAAAAACGCAATAAGTACTAACATAAGTATACAATATTATACTCGTAAAGCTACATCTTCTATGTACCTACAATAAAAATTAATTGCTGTTTGTTATTATCGCTAAAACTTGAGAACAGCTAGACCGATTTGGCTAATTTTGGTTTTGAAATATTTGTGCAAGTCCAGGGAAGGTTTAGAGGGGAAATATGGAAAAATTGCTGTAGGTAGGTAGGTACCTACTCACTCAATTGCTACCCGTGAGAAGCCGGGGCGGGCAGCTAGTATTTCTATATAATAATTGTGTAGTTCCGACAGACATCATAATTCATTCATGATACAGAAATTATGTACCTAGCGTATAGTTCAATTCAAACTTAGTTTTGGCTCGGAAGTTAGATAGGTACTCTTTGCGCAGCGACTATCTTCATGTTACGAGCCACTAATAAGTTTGAATCGAATTTATGTGTTTACATGCTACGATTCATCTTGTAAATTTTAAGATATTTATTACAGCCAATTTAAAATAATAAAGGTGTTTATTAAAATGTACAGATAAAAATCTTACGACTACCGAAAACTACGTACCTACTGACTGCTAAATACATAGGTATATCAATATATTAATACATTTTCTTTTTTATTTACAATTGTTGTGAGCTCCTAGCGTAAGGCTGCGTATGTAGGTATTAATAAGTTCATAATAAGAAACTACCTCGATAGGATTACTTACAGTAGGACTTGCACAGTACCTACCCAGTATAGATCTATGATTCTATGGAGAAAGTTGGCAGTTGATCAGTTTTTAACCTTATTACTAAATGCATAAGATTGAAAAGTTGTCAATCGGGAACATTGCCGACTATTACGGCATTTGGTACTAGAATACAACACTATACGTTGTTACTATCACTATCATCCGCCTTAGCGTTCTTCATCACCTCCGTGACCTGATCAGTGTCGTCCCTCTTCTCGGTGATCTGCGCCAGGCAGAGAGACACGATGCGTTCCAGACCACGGGCCGTCTCCTCCGAGGGATAGATGTCCATGACCGGCACGTGAACGAAGAGCGTGCGTGTGTTGTCTATGCTCAGGGACGTGTAGTAGATGTACTCGCACAAGTATCTGTAGTGAGTACAGATGATATAAATATGAGAACCATTAAAATAGTTAAGGGATAATTTATAATTAGCCTAAGTATAAAGTTTCCACTCTTGGGACACAGGCCCGTATTCGGTGAGGGAGTGGGCCGTAATCCAGCACGCGGGCCCAGTCACATTGCTCTAGGACATGCTGGTTTCCTCACAATGTTTTCCTTCATCGTTTTGAGAGCATTAAATACCTATGACCTACAACTCTTAAGTCCCGGCCACCAAGGCCGTCCGAAGTGTGGTTGACCGTACCTATTACGTCACAGATTATTCAAAAGAATTACAGTGTGTGCACTGTGCAGTGCATGGCACCCTACATTTCCATTTACGTCCGTTCGTATGTTCCATTTACGTTGGTAATTATATCGACGTAATTAGGGTGAAGCCTATTTCCTCCTCAAATAGCTATGCTATAAAAGAATAAGTAGTAAGCAGAAAGGAAAGTTCATGTTAGGAAATTAGGAATAGGAAGCAATTAATTTATCTGTTTAGTCCAGTAATTTGGGAGTTGGAACCCTCCCGCCTTTTCAAGCTTTATTGTTGAATTTTCACAAAATCTATAATATTTGTAATCCTGAATCTGAGCATGATAATGAATATGGTTGGTATAGTGGTCGCAAACGCGACTTGCGCATAACGTCCTGGATTCGAACCCCAGCCCAGGTTGTGCAAATTGTTATTTATTGAGTTGACCAATTAGGAATTTCTTCTAGATTAATAAATAGCAATTAGCTCACGTCTTCTTGAGAGGTTGGGGCTTGAGAGGTGGTGAAAGCGTCAGAGTAGCCCGCTAAATTCACATTTCCATAGGTTTTTTGCAATTTGTAGGTCGGTATCAGGTTGTATTTTGATCTAAATATGATTCCCGGCGGAATATTTTAGTAAAGGTAATTCATATTTCCATAAAATAATATTGCCAATTTAATAAAAAACAGGTAAATATTTGACAGCTACTTGCGACGTTGCCCACTTTCAGAATGCACGATCTTCTCTTATTCCTCTCTGTAACTTGTGAACAATGGCTGTATTATCCGCCCCTGCTTAGCGTTTTGGGAATACAGGCGTGATTTAACTTAAAACATCTTCCATATAGTAAAAATTAATTGCTGTTCGTTAGTCTCGGTAAAGCTCGAGAACGGCTGGACCAATTTGGTTAATTTTTGTTTTAAAATATTTGTGGAAGTCCAGGGAAGGTTTAGGGTCAGCGCACACCGAACTGCAAAATGCTCGCGTATGGTCTTGACGTGTATAAATTTTGCAATCTATAGAATTGTCATAAGATTAATTTTTCAGTAGTCTCAGAAAATGCTCAGCTCTGTTCTGCTGTTGGTTGACGTGTATTTAATTTTGCAATCTATAGAATTGTCATAAGATTAATTTTTCACTAGTCTCAGAAAATGCTCAGCTCTGTTCTGCTGTTGGTTGACGTGTATTTAATTTTGCAATCTATAGAATTGTCATAAGATTAATTTTTCAGTAGTCTCAGAAAATGCTCAGCTCTGTTCTGCTGTTGGTTGACGTGTATTTAATTTTGCAATCTATAGAATTGTCATAAGATTCATTTTTCACTAGTCTCAGAAAATACTCTGCTCTTGGTGTGCTAAGTTGCTACAGGTAGGGCTGGTAGGTACCTATGCATGTAGATAGGTATGTAGGGTAGGTAGGTAGGTATGTAAGTAGGTAGGTTAGCCGTCGATAATTACCTACTTAGTGATACCCGTGCAAGTCGGGGCGGACAGCTAGTTTGATAAATAAGAATCAATAGTTTAGATAACACCATTTGAGTTATTGTGCAATGCTGTATATCTGTCAGTTCTGAGAGTAAACATCTGTTATCTAATCAATGTAATGTACTATTGTTAAGCACAAAGACCATGGATCATAATTTTATGTTTGTAACAGACAAAATAATGTATTACACCTACATTTTTTATTGTATTTTCTTTTACCATTGTACTACTACTTGTTTTAGTAAAAGTTGCAAGGCAGATGAGGTGACAAAGAATATCTAACAAAGCTCTGCATTTTGGTTCACGTACTGCAACTACATCTATATCAGATCACCGGAACACCTCAGCAATTATTATTAGGATGTATCTCAAAACGGAACTATATTTTGCATTCAAATGTGCCTTAAGTGTAAATGTGTTTTTAAGAACTCAAAATACTACAATATAATAATATGTTGGCATTTGGAAATATATGTGAATGAAAAAGAATAAAGAAAAGAATAGAGGTTCAGAGGTAAGGAGAGGTCAGAGTAGGTATCTTGCTATTTTCTTTATACCTTACATTTTGTTGCTCCAACCCGTACTGGGCCCATGTGGTGGATTAGACGGCATTCCATCTCACAGAGAGGAGGCCTGGTTTGCTGCAGTGGCAATATTATAGGCTGATTACGTTATTATGCTCACCTGCCAGCATCCTTAGACACTTCAGCCCTATACCTTTCATCAGGTGGATTGTCACCATTGAACTCCTTACAGATTTGTTCTACATTCAGCTTGGTATGTAACCGGATGGCTCCTTCCGCCAAGCATGCACAGTTTGCGGGAACATTGTCAAAGTAGTCCTTCTTTTGGTAGCCCTTCCTGTGGGCCTGGGCCTCGAGCTGCAAGCACTGCCCCTTACTTGATACTCCTACATGGATCATCAGCTGGGGAATGATGATAATCAAAAGTTTTAGACATATTTTGCAACAGAGAAATTAGAGAAAAGGACCTTTACCAGGAGTCATATGGTTTAAAAAGAAAGGTAGTAGTCATTTAGTATCATGTTGAGTTAATTCATTTTTATGTTGCATATTGTCATTGTATTGTATTTCTGGTATTCTTTAAATTAGGTACAAACCTACAAACATATTACATTGCAGTACAGTATCCCTAACATTACTGTTACTGTAGTAAGCAGGAAAAATCTCTAGTTAGGTGCATATTTTATCAAAGGATCTGCTAAAATAAGGGTAAAAAGATATTAATAATTATAATAAGATCATAAATCATCAGCACAAAGATGTCGAGCAAGGGGCTATGGGTCTCCAATTTAATTGGTAAGGACAATAAAATTATAAACTACTTATTTACTTACATTTTAAAACTTTTGTTTCTTTTCAATGCCAGCTCAATCAAAGGTTTATTTAGGTAGTTAAAGTTTCAGGCAAATACATCTTCTCCACGACATAGTTCATGAAAGTAGTAAGCGCTTTTTTTAAATAGCTAGAGTTTGCGTAAACCTCACCTTAGGGGTATGTGTCTCCCACAGCGCTGGCACGAACTCATCCACGTTTTCATACGTGACCGGCATTTCTATCTGAACCAACTCTACATTGTGTTTCTTCTCAATTTCATCTTTGTTCATTATTTTTACTGCCTCCCAGCTAGCGTTGACCGGGTGGTTCAAATAAGGACCGAAGCCCGTTATAAGGACAATAGGTTTGAACCAATAATCGAGCTCGTTGATCATAATGCTAAGTTATATTTAATTAGAAGTTAAATATTGGTTATTGTAGCAAGGAATTCGGTATCTCTCGACTGGGTTCTGTTTCTGTTTGGTGACTTGACACAGTAGACACAGTTTGTACGATGGTCAGATGTTTGACTACGAGTTTATGAATCGCAGTGTTTGACGAATGACAGCTGTTATCCAGTCAGCTGACTTTAGCCCGCGTAATGTTGGTATTTCTGATTCTTGATTGTGTGTGTGTGACATTACGGCGTCCGTCCGCTGTTTTGTCGTGTTTTACAAAATTACAAAGTTTTGGGAAAAAACATTTTAGTTTTACAGGAATTTATTGTAATTTATCGTAATGTGAATTTGTGAGATAAAGTTAGATGGTTAGGCTATTCGCATCAATATCTGCAATAAGTATAGACACCGTAAAACGAAACTATACGTCCATTCCCATTGTTGGCCTCTAGTGAAACCCGCCGGGGGGAAATTCAAATAACATCGGACGCCTGTGGAAACGCAAACCGTGCGCCTTGTAAGGTAATTAGGCCGATGCAGGCCAATGCATCAAGGGATCTAGTTGCTGTATTGCTGGTAATACATTGCTATAAGCTTATTACACAGTAATGAGAATAGAGCAATAGTATTTACATCAGAATAAATAAAACGATTTTGTTAAAGGTATACGATAACAACCTTTTATTTGAATAAGCAGATTAGAAAAAACTTAGTAACAATAGTTTACCTTTACAAATTATGATTTAGTTACTTACAATAGTTTGCCTTTATAATTACAAAGATAAATATAAATAATCAAAGGTTATTTAAGTAATTAAAATAAGTAAGGGGGTATAGCGGGGTGTAAGGACTAACCGACCGGATACGGACCTAGATAATGCGCTCTAAGACGCAAATTGTAGACGTCGCCCAAAAAGCAGCCAACCTCAAATGGGACTGGGCCGGACACGGTTGCCGCATGTCGGATGCATTAATTGTGGGCTAAGACCACCACAACATGGGTTCCTGAAAACGTCCAACGGTAGACCCAGACGTAGGTGGCGGGACGAACTTGACGCTTATAGGAGGGATTGGTCCGTATTGACTCAGGATCCAGTTGAGTGGATAAACGAAAGGGAGGCCTTTGCCCTGCAGTGGGACAATACAGGCTGATTATTTATATTATTATATAAGTACAACGTGCCCAGAATATATCTCCAGCACGTTTTACTTACATAAACGGTAGCATAGTGGCCAGTGAGTGAGGCAGCTGGTTATTAAACAGAAATAAAGGGAAAAAACCTCCATAATATGGAGGTTATACGAGATTTCCATACAGTCAAATATGACGCATTGTGAAACCTCCAGATTCTGGCGGCGACACAGACAAGGACATTTTAAAACGCCCAGTAACTGGTCGTTACACAGATGGGCGGTTATGCGTTTAATCCCCCATGCTTGCTGCGTTTAATCCCCCAACTGTCCGAGACAGATTTCCAAGATGCGTTCCAGTCCTAGAGCAATATGCTCGAATGAAAACCCCGTTAATGGAACATGAACGAATAATGTCTTTGACCCGCCGCAGGTGAGGGAGGTGTAATAAGTGTATTCGCAAACAAACCTGTAACAAAAACTTCACGTTAATAATGTTTAATAGCTACAAAACATGGAATACATTTAGCTTAAAGGCTCCCGCAGACAAGCGCGACGCGACACCGGTAGAACAGGTCACGTCGCGCCTGTCTGCGGTAGGATTAACGCTGGTTTATATTCACGTTTATGAAATACCTACGTAGGTATAGGTATACAGGCAGACCTTCAGTTCGTTTTTTTAATCCCAGATACCTAGAGGTAGTAATTTTTTGGTGAACATTAAAATATATTGTATAGGTAGGTCAAAAATGATTTTCCTATCAAACCGGTGCTAACAGAGAGCAAAAATTAAAGACTAGTGCAGACTGGCGCGACGCGACACAGGTAAAACAATTTCTATGAAAACTTCACGGAAATTGTTCTACCGATGTCGCGTCGCGCCAGTCTGAACGAGCCTTCAAACGTTAAATTACTTCTTAACTTCTTATTTATTTAAAAATCATAACCCTCCTTTTTGCTTCGCCTTAGTCGGGTAAAAATAGATACCTACGCCATCAGCTACATTGTGGCACAATTGAATTAATGCACGATGATTGTGCTTTTTTTTAATTTGGCAGGGAACAAAAGAACACATCTAAATCAAGGAGTTTTGAGTTGAATAATTGAGTTCGTTGTATTGAATACATATCCCTACTATTTCGAATGCACAGCGTACATAGGATTTTATGCTATTTGTAGGTACTGGCAACATGGTTCATAATTAGAATTTAAATCAAAATAAATAATAAAATAAATATGTTACAATAATTTAGAACTTGAATAGGTATAATAACATTTATTTATTTGCGTAAAACGTTTTCGTATTCGTAAACAATTATTACTGTTTCATTTTGACAGTTCAACAACATTCATTGCGTTATTATTTACTCACGAGTAGGTAGGTCAATTTGTTATCATGCATCATTCACGCAATAAAGGTATGTACGTACAAACGTCAAGCATAAACAGGAAAAAAACAAGATTTCTTCAAAACAGGAAAACAAAAGTAATAGTATTTAAATCAATATTTTTATGACCATTTACAGCTAAGTTGTCATCTGCTTCTACAGCTTCCAGGAAAAAGAAAGAGGGCATCAGATAAATAATAGGTGACGCACATGTGGCGCATAAGCTAGCACCTCTTAGGAACATGTTCTCCGTTTTGAAAATGGAATGTTAAGCCATTGCGAATTTGCGACTTTGAAATTTGTGAAGTACACCAATGTAAAATGGTGCTGTCCAGCCATCTTAAACATTGACTGCGAATAGGACAATAATTTTCCATTGAAATCATCATGAGCGATGAGGCACATTTTCACCTTTCCGGAGTTCCGGATACGTGAACAAGCAAAATTATTGCTTCTGGGGCACTGAAAACACATATACCTACATGAAGAGCCATTGAATGCACTCAAGATCACTAGAAGAAGAAGTGCCTAATCTATCGCCGAAAGTAATGAAAAATGCTCTAAGCCGCGCCCAAATGTGCGTCAATTCGGCGGCGGCCACTTAACGGGATAGTAATCTGTGCTAGAAATAAGATTTAGTTCATGTTCTCATAGATGAACTTTGATAGTTTGAAACTCTATTCGTAGAAAAAGAAAATGCGTTAGGCACCTACTAGTATAATAATGCATTCCATTGATTTCCATGCAATAAGTAGTCAGGAAAATGTATGCTCAAAAACTTGACGGCTTGGTTGGGAACCACCTGCACAGACCAAGGTAACTATATAAGCTAAATTAACATAAAGTCAGACATACCTTCAAAAGTTCAAATATTCTAAAAGATGGAATGACGAAAGTGCGTTCCAATTTTTCATACCAGTGGCACATTGTCTCAGTGTCTGAAGCTACGTTCGGTGTCGTAGTAAAGCTCGTTTCACTTACTTGCCAGCATCACACGACTTCTTAGCCTCGAGTCCTTCAGCGGGGGGGTTACTATTGAACTCTAGGCACACGGTGTCCACGTCCAGGTCCGTACAGATGGTGTCCGGTCCGTCGGAGGAGTGCCTGGAGTCTACCGGATATGCACCGTTTGTGTCCGGATATATGTAACTTTCTTTAGCAGCCTGTTTTTCTAGTAGGAAATATGAAATTTCTTCTCTTACTCCAACGTGGATGGTCAACTGAAAGGAATACAGCTTAATTAAATGGACTAATAGTAATATGTGTGATCATTTGATCAATCTTGTCGTGATGAGCGTGTCAAAGCGTCATGTTTTTTTTAAATTATATTTTTGGGTTACTGAAGTTCATAGCGTATAGCTTCGTACAGTTTCGGACTGTACGCCATACAGTACGAAATCCACGTAGATGAAGTCGCTGGCGAAGAGCTAGGTACTGGAATTATACGTAGTTTGACTTATTTTTTAAAAGTAGAGATCACAGATTGATTAGTAAAAAAGATCATCTGCAAAATATGCTAAAGTTGCGAATGTTTTGGCACAACTATGGGTCTACAATAAACAACAAAATATGTTGTAAGTAGGTACTCACGTCTGGTTGAAGTTTGGCCCAAAGCTTAGGCACTGATCCATCGACACTTTCATACACCACGTCTATTTTTTCTTGAAAAAAATGTATATTATATTTTCTCTCAATTTCCTCGCGGTTCATACAATTGACGCCTTCCCAACTAGGGTTTAGTTCAAGGTCGGAGAAAGGCCCAAATCCTGTTATTAAAACTCTTTTGGAACACATTTTGCGAAGTTTGTTGTATAAGTATTCCTCGGTATTGTGTATAGCGTCCGGTCCTGACTGTGGCGGTGGCTCGTTTGTATGAATAACTCTACGCGGTATAAAAACACTAGAAGTTTGACGCAAAACATTGTTTTTGTACCTATTGATAAAAGTTTTATTTAAATACCTTTGAGTTTCCTTAACTTGTTTATGAAGTTTAGTTGCTTGTACTTAATAAATACTTACTTAATATTCTGATGTATATTGTTTTTATTAGGTAGGTACCTAGTTAGAAAATCCCATAGGATTTCAGCGAAAACAACAGGCATAAAAGTCCCGTAGACGTGCATTTATTGAACTTATTGTAATATTTTATTGTTTTTGTTGTAGTACCTATGTAATTTAATTCGTATTCTAAGGGCATTGAGATACATACTATTTTTCGAATTATATACTTATAAATAAGATGCTGGAAGAGACAGGGTCAAATTAAACAAGCTAGCGAAACTCTGCAGAGGTGCGGGATCAATTTGCAAATTCGACCTTTTGCCAGCATTATCGACTTTTCATCATTCATCGGCTCCTCTAAATATTTTTTGAATAAAGAAAAAGACATTTACCTACCTACGGCTCTTGCAGACCGACAGTGCGGCGCGATATCGCGGGCGCGAACAGGCAGCGCAACTGCGCAACTCTTGTCTTGCCCGCGATATTGCGCCAGTGTGCAGGAGCCGTAACACGGGTCTTGAGTTCTTGACGCATCCTCTTTATAGATGTCGCGCTCGGCGCCCCCTAAAACCCGTGCGCCCGTGTGCGCTGCACACCCTGCACAATAGGTAACGCCGCCTCTAATTCTCATACCTAATGCATAGAAATCTGTTTTTTTTTTACATAGATTTTCATTATGTATTCCCCAATTAAGTGTTTGTTCAAATAATATTAACATAATCTTTATGATAAGAGACTTAAAATAATAATAATAATATTTTATATCCACGTACGTGGATATAAAAAATGGGAGGGTAAGAATCATAAAAACCGGCCAAGTGCGTGTCGGACCACGCACAATGAAGGGCTCCGTAGCTGGGATGAACATATCCCAAGAACAAACTTAACATTGTAGTTGAAAAACATGTTCTCCCATACGAAATGTACGGGAGAACACGTTTTTGCAACTGCAAATGTAAACACCGTCTATCAGGCAGAGTGTATGGGCATCATACAAGCGGTCTACGCCATAGAAGCCAGGAGAGTTACGGACATCCAGATGTATACTCTCCGACAGCGCCTGAGTTCTCCAATATTTTAACTACAATGTTAATGTAGTTGAAAAACATGTGTTCTCCCATACAAAACGTATGGTAGAACAGTTATTGCAACTGCAAATTTAAGTTGGTCGATAATTACTCGTTAACTGTAGAGCCTACTTAGCTCTGATAGTTTTCCTTTTAATTTCGTTATATATATATTACTGCTGTGAATTTTTCCACATATATCCAGAACTTACCGTTTAGCTGGCAGGGGGGGGGGACACTTGACTCTAACAAAAATTAGCACTTTAAAGCTTAATATTTCGCAAACGGATCTTTCAATCCAAAAATGGTTTGAACAAACTCAAAATATTTTTGAACGACCTTTCCGAAGATACCCCCACCATGGGATAGACGAAAAAAAAACCCCACTTTACGTGTGGTACGTTTAGGGGTACCTCCCCTAAACGTAGTGGGTTTTTTTTTTTTTAACGTGTACTTAATTATTGACCAACTTAAATTTGCAGTTGCAAAAATATGTTCTACCATACATTTTGTATGGCACTGCTTGGCTTAATTCTATGTTGAATTTATCTTTGCAAGAAATTAGGAAAGACTTGTCGAAGCGTTTTATGGTTGCGAGAATGATGACGATGACTCGACGTCACTGACGTCGTCGATTTCTTTGCAACTATTCTCAAGCTGAGGTACTTACTACCTTCAGTGATTCGGGGGTAGTCTCACGTTGGTGGCGCTTCTATCTACCAGCGACTTGGAGTGTATTAAGTTGGTTATCCGCCACGATTCCGTAGTCACAGTGCCTCGTTCGGTAGGGTTGGTCCATAGCAAGGTATACACCATTTAGTACTTCTATTTTACACCGGGACTGTGGTCCACTGTTCGTGTTCACCGTGTAGGCAGGCTGGCTGGAGGTGTGTGACATGCAGGTAATCTTGACGTGTGTGATGCTGCACATCGAGCAGCGTGTACCTAACTAGGAATAGGGTGAGTCCACGCCACGACAGGGAGGTCTCATAGTATGAGGTCCTTATATGTATAAAAATACTTTCAAATAAGCAGTCATTATTTGTATACATATGGTTTATTATGTAAAGCTATTGTGGTAAACAAAGGTCCATGAATGATACACTTAATCATATAATTCTTAAGTCACATGATCACTCGTAGGTAATCCAAATGACATAATAGGCGGATTGGTGTTTACAATGATAATTAGCAGAGTTTGTACTGCAACAAAACATAACAAAAAAAAATTATAGGTATTATACAATATTATATTTGTAGTAATCGTCCTTAGGTAACTGTTCGAGACATAATACTAAGATGCGTTCCAGTCCTCGTGCAAGTTGTTCGGGTTTATACTTCTTAAGAGGAACATGGACGAATAGTGTAGGGCTTCGACCATGGCAGAGAGATGTGTAATAAATGTATTCGCAGAGAAATCTGTAACAAAAGTCATTGGTATTCCTAATCAAATGGCTGAGTTAGGACGCTTAAAGGTTTCGCAGCATGAATATGAATGGTGTTTTAGAGACAAGTGCAATATTTAAGCACAAAATGATCTCACTAACTACATTTAGACTCTATCCTCCCGACATGAGATTCTTGCCGACCTGAATCCACAAGGGACTTTCTGTAACCAGGCTGACTTCGAAAGTGGAATACTTTTATAAAAGGTGGTTGACGATTCGTTCTGTACTTACAGTCCAGCGTCATCTGATGGTTCAGCGTGTAGCTGCTCTTGGAGCTCTTGTTTACAATGATTGAACTTTCTGCAGTTAGTTTCAACGTCCAGGTTGGTAAAGACGGCGTCATGTCCGTGACATGCGCTCTGATAGCCCTTGGCGTACTGACGGGCATTATCAGGCAGCTCATAACCCTCTTTATTTGCCTTTTTTTCTAGTACAAAACATTCAACGTCTTCTTTTAAACCAACATGGATGGTTAACTAAAAAAATAAAAAATCATAAATATTGCGATGCAATAAAAAAAAACATAGAATTAAAAACCGGCCAAGTGCGTGTCGGACCACGCACAGTGAAGAGTTCCGTAGTTGGGATCAATTTAAACCGAGAACAAATTAACATTGTAGTTGAAAAACATCCCCCATACATTCCAACTGCAAAAATATAAAATGTAAGTTCGTAGGTACACACAATATTGAGTGATTAACCATGAACTTCTTATAGGTTTGCCTGTAATCTATAAGAATCTGTAAGTTTTTTTTTTAATTTGAGGCTCTGTAGTTTCGGAGAAAAGTGTGTCGGAATGGTCATATTTCTCTCAAACACGAACTTGTTTTAAAAAAAAAACATTTTTCCCTCAACTATACCTACTCCTTATTCAAAATTAATTTACCTATTTACGATACAAGTTCGTGTTTGAGTTAAAGAAATTTCATCGTCCAGAAGGTTTGGAGCAAATCGGCTGTGACAGACGGACAGTCAGACACACGGGTGATTCTATATGGGTTCAGTTTTTTCATTCGGACGTACGGAACTCATAACCACATTCGTGTTTTAATACCCCTTATTATACAACAGTTGCATAAATAACTATTGTTCTACTTACATGAGGTTGATAATAGTACCACATCTGTGGGACAACCATATCCACTTCGTCGTAGTTCACAGCAATTTCTTTACGGAACAGAATTATATCGAGGTTATTTTCGATTGTTCTTCCGTTCATGAATTTCACTCCTTCCCAACTTGGATTCGTTTTATATCTATCAAAAGGACCAAATCCTGTCATTAAAACTCTTTTGCGATCAGACGAAAACAAGGGAACCATTTTGAAAAAGCAGTCGCTTTGTATGAAACTCCGATATGAAGTGAATGCTTCCCAAACATCCCCATGTTTAAGTAACGGTATACTCTGACGTCAAAGCGAATTAATTTCCTCAAAACGTAAAATTACAGAAGGAAAGTCATCGATTTCGGCGCAGTAGATACCTACTTATTTGGTCGCTATGCACCACATACGCATTTTCTGATACCTACCTGTAGTGTCCACTTATTCCTTTATCAGGGTCAATATCGCATTTACTCACAGGCTCACCAGCACATCCAAGGTCCTAATTCATGGTACGCTCCACGTACATTTCCCACCATTTCTTGTCTGCCTGACAGTTCACATTGGTGACAGCTACCTGGCCTTGTGTGTGTGAGACAGTGTTTACATATCTATTAAATAGATACACTACATCCCTTTCTCCTTATAATTTTATTTGTTTTACTCAAAAAACTTCATCTAACAATTAAACAAAATCAAATGTTAAATCTGTTTATTTAAATTCTATTAATGTAATCAAATCAATCGTCTTTATCATTTTAGACCGACTGCCACTGACCTTCCACCCTTTTTAAGTGAACAATGTTCCTTCTCAGCGTTTGCCCGGTTTCCTCATTTCTGACAGTAATATCCCCTCCAATAGCTTTTTCTACTACATGTGGAGTAGGATTAAAATTGCTGGATAGTTTATTAGATCTTTCCATCTCTTTTATGTAAACCTTATCACCTTCTGTAACCTCTGGATCTGAAGCTCTCCTCTTCCTATCTCCATATTCCTTTCCTTTTTCTTTTTGCAATTTATCCCTGTCTCTGACTTCTGAGTCGTCTCCTTTCTCACCTATATCTCTTAGCATAGGAATTTTGTCTCTATTTTGTCTTTTATAGAAAAGTTCTGAAGGTGTCTTTCCCGTAACCGAATGTGGGGTTGAATTATACATCATGAGATATTCATAGAGAGCTTCTCTGATGTCCTTGTGTTCTATTTGGCAAATTTTTAAGCGTTTTACGATATCTCTATTTTGTCGCTCAACTTCTCCGTTCATCTGGGGCCAATAGGGAATTGTATTAAAGAGCCTTATATTACATTCTTTGCAGAAAATCTTAAATTCCTCGCTTACAAACTGTCGTCCATTGTCAGCGGTGATAGAGACTGGGTAACCCAGGCGACTAAAAATTTCTTTCAACATTTTTATTATTTGAGCGCTTGTAATAGTCTTGGTTATCTTAATCTCTTTAAAACGACTGTAGTAATCAATTATTACTAACAGGTAATCATTATTCGGAAGAGGTCCTAACAAATCAATAGCGGTGTCGATCCATGGCTCAGCGGGAAGTTCGCGCCGTTTCATAGACGCAGGAGGATTAGGTAGCCCCACTAAAGTACATGCCTTGCAACTCTTTACCAACGTCTCAGCATCTTTATCAATCTGTGGCCACCAAACTTTAGTTCTTAAACGATTCTTTGTTGCTACAATGCCTGGGTGGCCTTCGTGAGCTGCATCTAATACTATTTTTCTCAGTTTCCCAGGGATCACGATTCTGTTTCCTCTCAGTAAAACGTTTTCATAGAAACATAACTCATGTTCAAATATTTTGTAATTCTTGACGGATTCATCCCATTGGTTGTTGTAAATTCCCTTTTTTACAGTGATAATTTCCGGGTCCATATTCGTATGTCTGATTATATCTTGCATAGGTATAGCTTGTAGTCTCGCTAATTGTACAATTTGATGTACATGATCCTCTTCTACTGTATCAACAGTATCAACAGTAGAGCGTATGCACAGCCGTGATAAAGAGTCTGCAATATTTGTCTTTCCAGGCTTATATTTTATGTTATAGTGGTACGCTTGTAATCTTAAAACCCATCTCTCAACACGGGCGCAAGGTTTAGATTTAGGACTAAATAAGAACTCCAATGGTTTGTGATCAGTTATTAAATCAAATTCTTTCCCGAAAAGAAAGATATTAAAATGTTCTATAGCCCAGACAAGAGCAAGGGCTTCTTTCTCCGTCTGGCTGTATCTTCGCTCACAGTCCGTTAACGTTCTGTTTCCGTATGCTATAATCCTAGAACCATTCTCGTCAGTTTGTACTAGTACCGCCCCAAGCCCAACTGGGCTAGCATCTGCGATGACTTGTGTTCTGTCCATGACATCGTAATATCCGAGAGTTTTTATCTTGGTTAATGCTTCTTTTAGGTTTTTAAATGCTTCACATTGTTTATTTGTCCAAAGACTCTCTATGTTTCCTTTTTTTCCCAGTTTTAGTCTTAACAACTCTTTTAAAGGTTCACATCTTGTGGCTAAATTAGGTATCCATTTATTAACATAATTAACTAGTCCGAGGAAACTTTGCAGTTCGTCAATTGTTTTAGGAACTCTAAACTTTGAGATGCTGTCAATATATTTAGATAATGGTCTCACCCCCTCTGGTGATAGCTCATGACCTAAAAAGTTTATTCTTTCTGCTTTGTATACACATTTCTCTTTATTAAGCAAAACATTATTTTCTTGTAGGACTTGCAAAACTTTGGACAGTCGTAAATCATGTTCGGTTTCGTTTCCGAAGACTAAAATATCATCGATAAAATTAACAACACCTTCACATTTAACCAGCATTTTCTCTACGATCTTTTGAAACAGCTCAGGTGCGCATGTAACTCCAAACATTAATCTCTTGTATCTGTATAGCCCGGTTGACGTTATGAATGTTGTGATATGCCTGGAATTAGGATGGAGCTCAATTTGATGGAATGCATTTTTTATGTCTAACTTAGAGAAATATTTAGCTTTTCTGATTTTCGGCAGTAATTGATCCATACAAGGTAACGGATGATTCTCTCTGAGTATCGCTGCGTTAGCTCGCCTCATATCTACGCATAACCTGACATCCCCATTATCTTTCATTATAGGTACTACCGGAGAAATCCAAGAGGATGGTTCATGTACTTCCTCAATAATATCTGCATGCAATAATTCCTTAATTTTTTCGTTAATTTTATCTTCGATGGGAATTGGTATTCTTCTATAAGGTTGCGTTACGGGTTTAACAGAGTCGTCAGTTGGTATCTCAACCATAACACCTTTAAATTTGGGAAATGGTATTGGTTCCTGAATTTGATTGATACCCAATTTTAATACCCCTAATTGTATTGCCGTGTCCTTGCCTAATAAATTTCTCGAACCATTTTTTATTACATATATGGTACTTCGTCTCGTTTTTCCATTTACTCCTATAGATGTTTCGAAACTTCCTTGGACAACCAAAGGTGTTTTACTGCCATAAGCTACAAGAATTTTATTCGGTTCTTTAACTTGTTTGCAACAAATTACTTTGTTACTCTTCAGATAGTTCCAGGCCTCTTCAGATATTAAGTTTAATTTACAACCTGAATCAATTAACATCTCCAGCTTTATTCCTCCAACGTCACATTTTACCATGGCATCATCGTTCATGTTGAATATATATTGGACCTCTTCATTTTTTAAAGAATTTATTTCATTGTCTTTACGTGGTCGTTTATTATATCTAGTTCCTTCCGGTTTTTTTTCGAATTTCCGTTTGTTTTGCATTTCCTTTGACCTACAATATCTGTGGTAATGTCCTATCTTACTACAATTGTGACACTTTTTCCCTTTTGCTGGACAGTTCGGATCTTGAGGTTTGTGTGCAATACTCCCACATCTATTGCACCTAACTAATTGTGCATCGCTATCTGGTTTATTCTCTTGTCTTTCTCGTACATTATCTTGTCTTCCTCGTATGTATCTCATATTTTTGTTGGCAACTGTATTAACTTCATTTGTTTTGGTTTTGTCTCCTTGTGAATAATCTTTTAGTTGAAAATTTACTACTTCTAATGTATTGGCTTCAATTACGACCTTGTCCAAAGTAACTTCATCCCCCATAATCAAAATCTTTTTCCTCAACTCCAAAGAGGAACATCCTTCTATAATCTGGTCAACAATATGTTCATCCGGTTTTTCAAATTTACATTTTGAGGCTTGATCTCGAAGTTTGACTACAAATTTATCAAAACTTTCTCCTTCATTTTGTTTGATAAGGCGAAAAACATGTCTTTCATATGTCTTGTTTTGCTTTGGTAGAAAATAGTTGTCAAGATGATCGACAGCAACTTCGAATATATCAACTCCCTCAGACTCCTCAACACTTGCTCCTGGTATATTATAGTAAATCTCTTGAAGGCCTGTACCTCCTAATAGCAGCAATAGTGCTCTCTTTTTTACAGATTTTGTAGTGTCGGTAGCCTCAAAATAAATTTTGAGAGATCTCTTCCACTTTTCCCATCTTAACCCTAATGAAGCAGGGTCTCCCTCAACGTCTAATTTTTCCGGAGGTGGTAATAAGCTTGACATGATGTCAACCAGCCTGTAAGGAGAACACTAATTTAAGGGATGTTTATAGCGTCCAATTTAATGGATGCCCATGCTTCCAATTTAATGGATGCCCATGCTTCCAATTTAATGGATGCCCATGCTTCCAATTTAATGGATGCCCATGCTTCCAATTCAATGGATGCCCATGCTTCCAATTTAATGGATGCCCATGCTTCCAATTTAATGGATGCCCATGCTTCCAATTTAATGGATGCCCATGCTTCCAATTTAATGGATGCCCATGCTTCCAATTCAATGGATGCCCATGCTTCCAATTTAATGGATGCCCATGCTTCCAATTTAATGGATGCCCATCTACTACGCGAAAACAGTGCGTATTGGTAGATGTCACATGTCTTTGAAGTATTGGTTCTCAGACATGCCGGTTTCCTCACGGTGTTTTCCTTCACCGTTGCTGGACAGTGGTGATGAGTGATAATACACAAAATGCCTGCCTGGTTTCGAACCCACGACCTAAGTCGGGCTAGACCACCACCACTGCCGTGCTATAAAAAATATAAATCACACCCATCCAATTAAATCAATGCTGTTCTGTTTACCTTTTATGTTTGTATGTATGTATATATTCGTTTAATTAGATAATATCAATCAATGAATACCTTTATAGATCTTAGTATACAATCAATTTATTATGCGTTAATTTCACATTCAAATTACATAATATCTGTAACTTATTGACCCGTGCGACTATAATATATTTATTCAGTAACATATCTTTTCATAACTTACCTAGTTTAATTATTGCAATTTAATCAAATAATACCTAGATATCCATTTTATTCTACATTGCACACATTATCCCACATTTTATTATTCTCTCATAGTATCTACTTACTATCCATTTGATGGGTAGATAAACGAGAACTTACTAGACTCCATAAGTTGTAGGACTTACTAGACTCCATAAGTTATAGGACTTACCAGACTCCATAAGTTGTAGAACTTACGAGACTCCAGAAATTGCAGTACTTACTAGACTCCGTTGTAGGACTTACTGGACTCCATACATTATAGAACTTATTCTGGTCTATAGATTTAGAAAAACAAATGAAACTCAAAAGCATTTAATTACATATTAATTAATTAAATGCTTTTAAATACAACCAAATCATCAACCATCCCTATCCTAATGATTAGGGAGCAAGTTCCCGTGCAAACAAATACACTGAACTGCACCATCTGTACACTTGAATAAGCACAATAACATCTCTAATAATATGATTTTAATTCTTCCTTTTTTATGGTAATTCAAACGCGATGTATCCTAGAATTCCCGAATCATTATGCAATCCATCACTTGCAATGCAAACAACACCTCATTAGGTTTAGCAAGTAATACAATAAAACCAATAGAATCCTTCCTTCTGCTTGAAATACTTTATACCAATAGTCATGGAATGTAACTATTCACATTGTCAATTATTCATATACATACATACAAACTTTTACTAGGTAATAATATTTAAGTTTCTGACCTTAATCCTCGTCGCCACTTGTAGTGTCCACTTATTCCTTTATCAGGGTCAATATCGCATTTACTCACAGGCTCACCAGCACATCCAAGGTCCTAATTCATGGTACGCTCCACGTACATTTCCCACCATTTCTTGTCTGCCTGACAGTTCACATTGGTGACAGCTACCTGGCCTTGTGTGTGTGAGACAGTGTTTACATATCTATTAAATAGATACACTACACTACCTAATAATACCTACGTCACTAAATTACCAGATATCTAATTGCGTACCTAATACGTTTTCATAAACGATTCCGATGTATTGACAACATTTCAAAAATGACACGGCCATAAAACAAAAATACCATTTCTTTATTTTCATATCCTGAGTTCAAATATTTTTTATTTTAATTTTTTTATTTCTTCATTTCTGAGAAAAAAAATTAAAATAAAAAAACACGTCATGACGTCATAGAAATAGTGGAATGTAGGTAGTACCTTTGCCTAAGCATTCCAATGTATTAGATGAAAACTTGACTTGTCAAACAAGACGTCAATGTCAAAAGTTTGTTTACAATCTTTTTCTTAGGAAATTAAACTTTAAAATATACACGCTGCTTACTATAAATATTGCCAACTTTTGATTGATATTTCGCCAATGAGGATAATAACACTTGAAAATAAGAAAATTTACGAATTTAATTGAAAACAAACAAACAAGTTTAGGCACCAACGAGTTTGACACATTTGACAAGATGACACCAGTGACATCTAATCGTTTTTTTTTTTGACGATCATAGTCAAGCAAAGGTTTTAACGCTATTCCACTATATGTTTGACGTCATTTGGCGCTTACGTCTTTTTAGACTAGAAATACATGCAGGTTAAAAATATGAAATGTTGTCAATTTGTTTCATTTTGACAGTTCAACAATATTCATTGCGTTTGTTTTTGTATTTACGTTGTTGAGCATATTTTTAAGCTTATGGATTAGCAATTTGTTTCAAACCGATACAAATTGTCAAAGATCGTGTATTACGCAATTAGGGTGCAGGTGACTAATGAGTAAGGTCCTAAAGAACAAAATTAAATCAGAAACTTATCATATCTGAAAACTAGAAGTGAGAATATTCAAACTACGTGGTGGATAGATAGAGAATAAAAAAAACTTCATTCAAAGCTTTTCAAAAAAACCTCAGATATACGACTGGGAATCGCACCCCCCAAGTAACACATTAAAGCAGTATAACGGCCGACTTACAGCATTTTTGTATCGTTATCGCATTTTGAGTTAGTTCTATAGTAGCATTAAATGAAATGAAATTAAATGAATTTATTTTATTTTCTGTAAATAGGTTTGTAGAAACACTTTTACACGTCTTTACAAACGTCTATACAGCTACTGTAATGCTTATTTGGGCACAAATTATACGGCTTTCGATCCTAAATAGGTTCACAAGAGTTGTTTAATTGCATTACAGGCGCATTAAAGTAGCATTATTATGGTCAACGAAGTTGCCAATCGCATTAAAGAAGCATTCTTACGGTCAATAAAGTTGCCAATCGCATTACAGAAGCATTATACTAGCAAAATTATTGTTAATGAAGATGTTAATTGCATTACAAAAGCATTAGACTAGCATTAGAATATATTATAAGAACTAGCTGCTGCCCGCGTCCTCGCCCGCGTGAGTGTCGTAAATTACCCCATACATCCCCATGGGTTTTAAGTATAAATATTGAGTTTCGAGTTAATCGGACAGCGCGTTAAAATTCTTCCATACAAACACTGACACCCCCAACCCCCCTTTAGGGGGTAATTTAGAAAAACAACAAATAACAAACTTTTTCATTTATTTTGATAATTATTCGTGCGGAGTTTCATGTTTATTACCTCAAGGAATAAGATTTTTCATACAAACTTTCATCCCCTATTTGACCCCCTTAGGGGTTGAATTTCGAAAAATGCTTCCTCATTCCTTGCCTACATTCAAAATCAAAATCAAAATCAAAAGTCATTTATTCAAACTAGGCTGAGAATCAGCACTTTTCGAACGTCAAAATTACATAAGACAGTCCCCCAAAAACGCCCGCCCTTCACCACTTCCTAGTGCTTTAGCTGGGAAGAAGAAGTGGCGCAACAAACTCCCCAGCAGCACAGCTGTCTGATCAGTTAGAAAAGAAAATGAATCTATACAATAGTATCCAAAATAATATGCAAAACATTTAACCAAAAACGTCAAACTTATATTAAATTATTTGCTTTATGTCAGCTAGCACACGCCAATATACCCACAAAAAACATCGAAATCCTTACTCAAGCGAATAAATTAAAAACGTAAACAGAACTTAATCGAATAAAAGCCTCCATGCAGGCATAAAGGGCGTGCCCACTTACATAATAGCTATTAAAACTGGAACTCAAAGCCACAAAAATGTTAAACTAGGACCATCGAAGTAAAATAAATAAGCAGTTAATTACTAATAACAATAACAAAACCATGGGCATTATAAAGGAAACCTCTGTGCAAAATTTCAGCTTTCTAGGTCCAAGGGTTTGGGCTGGGCGTTGATGAGTCAGTCAGTCAGGACTTTCTTTTTATTAATAGGTATAGATATAGATAGTAGGATAGGATACTTTTCCGGGATAAAAAGTACCCAGTGTGGTGCCCAGGATATTAAAGAATAATTATACCAAGTTTCATCGTAATCGAACCGGTAGTTTTTGCGTGATGCCCTGAACAAACAGACAGACAGACAAAAAAATTTTTGGGTTCGGTGTCGGTCTAGTAACACCCCCTGCCATTAATTTTTTTGATATTTTCAATGTACAGAATTTTCACTTCTACAGATTTATTATAAGTATAGAATAGATTATTGGAGCTATATAAGTGTTCACAGATAGAACTTAAATAAACCCTAAATCATTGCAAAAACATCTCTCATCATAGCACGGTACAAATGTTATAATACAATTAACATTGTAATGGATGAAGATGGTCCAAACTGACTGAGTGACACCATATTTGTTTGCATTAAAACAAAATTTATAATACAGATTTTTGACTCTTCTGTTATTTCATGCCATCAAATATGACTCGCAATGTATTTAGTTTACTGTAGATGTCTATATCAGTTTCATTGAAAATTTTCACGCGCCTTCTATATTTTGTGGTTTTGATATAAAATGTTATATAAAGATATAGTGAAATAATCAAAACAATAAGTGTTTTCCTAGTATAGAAGAAATTTTGCATAGATAACATAATAGTTTTGGTTGGGCAGTATTAAATTAAGTTATATCATTATGTTATAGGTCTTTTGCTTTTAAAAATAGGTGCGAATGAAAATATTTTTAGGTTATAAGGTATTTACAAAATGGTGTCGGTCTATAGCAGCCGAGTGACCCTTTAAAAAGGCTAATTAATGCTGCCAGCAGTATAAATACTCACACGTGAGCAATTAGAAAGAAGTATTTTGATGAACCACTGTAGTGCCATGTCTATAAAGTAGTTCTATATGGGTTCACCGGTATACCAGTAGACTTGATGTAGACTGAGATAGTGCCATTACTTGAACGCAATTTTGGGGATCCTTGAGCAAAACAATAAAACCCATTTCAGAATTAGTACAACTAAAAAAGGCTTTCTGAACCCATTATCGACATAATTATTCCTACGCGTGGCTTATTATAATGATTATGGTGCTGTCAATAAAAAAACTTATAGTAATTTAGTTTAATTTAAGTTATATTAGTTATATTTAGTTTAATATGTGGTTTTCCCCAATATGGCCGACAAATGGTTTTAGGAATACAGTAAAATGAATGCATATACAGTTTTTCACATTACAATACATCACGTGTATTTCATAAAAGAAGCTAACAGCTCTTTCTTTTCTCTAACAGTACAACAGTTCAGAGTTGATTGATTGAATTTGATTACATTGATTCACGTTTATGCTGTTCAGCAGTACTAGGCTTATTCGGCACTTGAAAGTGCTATTACACAACAAAGGGCACAAAAAATAGCTCAAAGCTGTATATCGGATTTAATTTGCATTATAACGGTACAAGTTTATGCTATTAAGCAGCATTAGGCATTATCTTACTACTTAAAATGCTATTGTAGACCCTAAAGCACTAAAAACAGCTGAAAGCTGTATAGCGGATTTACGTGGCATTATAATGGTTCATGTATATGCTATTAAACAGCATTAAGCATTTATTTACTACTTAAAATGCTATTGTAGATCCAAATGCACTAAAAACCGCTGAAAGCTGTGCAGCTGCATTGTTGTTTGCTGCACTAAAAGTAAAGGCTTTCTAACAGCATTTTGATATGCCACTATCCAAACGTTACAGTTTTAAGCATCATAATGGTTTGGAAATGCCAATATAAAGCGTCAAGATGCTCGGTGAACTTATATAAGAGTTTATACGGACCTTAAGTTCTACATAAGTTTACTATTCGTTAGCTAAAATGCTTCCTGTGTTACTTGGGCCGGTACCTACCCGACCCTAAGAACATCAATTGGTGTTTTAGAACGGTACTAATTGGTAATGTTCTAATGTGTCTTCTGCTACTAGCTATACGTACTTGGAGTGTTCTGTTTGTTCGCGTGCATGTTGGAAAACCATAATGAGGCGATTAAAGAAGGTCCACTCCTCCATTGAAAAGGAAGGACGTCCGGTCTTGCCTGGTGGGAAGTGCTACCTGGGGTTCTCTACCACAGCCCTTTCGAATGCAGACACTAGCACGTAACACAGAAGCGCTGTATTAGCTGAATCACTGTCCACATTAGATTCCTAAGCTGTACAAGCCTGCTGAATAAGAACATTAGAGGCGCTGTCTCAGCTGATATAACTGTGATTTGGGCACAAATGGTTTATTCATAAAAGTAGACAAAATGTGTCCTTTATACAAAACATGGAGGAGTCTGTATTACGAACACATAATTTTGTCCAACGAACAAATTCCTGCGCGATATGTGGATGTGGATCTGAGAGTCCCTCAACTGCTGGACAGTGTTCGAGCTGCTGTGAGTAGACTAGTAATTAATAACTATTAGTTATAGCTTTCGCGACCGCGTTCCAATACCTAGTTTTTTATTAATTATATTTAATTTTATATTATTTTCAGTTCACCATTCATGTTGGTGTGAATGCAAACGTTTTTTGCTTTGTGTTAGAAAAACTGGCTAATCGAAAAGGTTCCGATAAATATATCCTAATCCCGGGAAACTTCCCGAGAACTCTCAGAACGTGTGCGATGGACACGCCGGTTATGATACAGACCTGCCGGTCTATTCTGTTAAAATCTCACTGTGAAAACTTAAGTGAAGGGAGCGTGAAGTGAGCTGCCAATAGTGTCAATTCCTAGCATCGGGTGGACTGACAGCTCACTTCACCTAAGTTTTCACGGTGAGATGGGTACAGAATAGTACTGCTGAACCTCGAAGACATCTGCCATGAGTTCAACAATGACCCACCTGAGGGCAACCTACAAGCTGAAATATCAACTAATGCTGGCCAGTGAGTTTTGCATTGACATTTTTTATTAGAATCTGCAACTACTTATACGTTGTTATGCCATGATGCTGGCCTGTGAACTATGATACCTACTCAGGTCCGTTTTTTGTTTTGTTTTGACAGCTTTTATATACCTACCTATAGTTTATGTTAGGTTAGGATACTTCTATTATGTCTTTATTTTATATACCTACTAAAAAAACTAAAATATGTCAAATCATCAAAAAAATCATTATTTATTCTTCGGATAAAAGTTATCAAACTATCAAACTCAAACTCAAAGTATTTATTTCAATTAAACCAATTACAGGCACTTTTGCATTGTCAACGGGTCGGTCAGTCAGAAAGATGAAGCTAAAGTTGACCAAGTCAACTAAAAGGGTATAAACAAGTCATCCCAGACAGACAAATAAAAAATCCGGAGTCACACGTAATCTATTCGATTTATCCCCTAACCGTAGTTGGGTTTTAGTTTTTATACTTTTATTTTTATTAAAATTATTTTCGGGTAATAATATATACATATATTTCTGAAATGTGTTAACTAAGCCCTTTCATTCGATACCCAACATGGCGTCATTAAAAAAACTTTTTTTTTTAGTTCATGACTTTTTGTACTCTAGAGGGCGCCATATTTAATGTGACGCCACATAGCCTATAACCATCGGACGACCGAGGCGCTTCCAACGATACCCCATTTGTCAAATTATGATGAGTAGTTAAGAAGTTATGAGGGAACAAATGAACATACATACATACATACATACATACCGGTCAAAATCATAACCCTCCTTTTTGCTTCGCCGTAGTCGGGTAAAAATACAAAGAACGAAGCACCTACCTAGCATTTATAGATTATGTGAAAGCCTTCGACTCTATATCACATAACAGTATGTGGAAGGCTCTCCACGAATGCGTCGAACCATCAGAAATAATTGAACTATTATGGCACATTTACAGCAAGAGCATAATAGTCGCGTGAAAATGGAGGTAAAAGGCCCTGAAATAAAGATCAATTGAGGTGTCAGGCAGGGTGACGCTCTATCACCAAAGAGTTTCGTAACCATCCTCCATAGCATTATGCAAAAACTAAACTGGGAAAAGAAAGCTATTAATTAACATAAACGTACAGTAGTAGACGATACCTACTATCATCTTTTCAGAATCACCATTTGAGCTAGAGACAATGGTTACTGATCTACACTCCGTTAGCTGTGAAATCGGTTCTGAAACAATAGGTACCTCAAAAACAAAGATTACCCCAACAGTCAAAATTTAGCAATCAGAGTCAACAATATCGCTTTGGATGGAATATGTGCACAGCTATAAAGGTACAATTACCTCATCACTAAGTCCCGAAATCACGATGAAGTGAAACGACGAACCCACCTATCATGGAACAAATTCTAGAATACCAAAGAAGTACTCAAATCAAAGCTACCTACCAGTAAACCTTAAAAAGAAAGTCTAGACTCCTATTTTCTGCCATGCCTCTCTTACGCTTTTTAGACCTGGGTATTTAATGAAAAAACAAAAAGCAAATAAAAACATGCCAAAATCTACTAATTGCACCTATGATTGTTATTTTAATTAAGGAACAAATAAAGGCTATAAGTAATATAATATACAATGTATAGTAGATATTGTAAAAAATATTGTATTAAGTCGAGTCCAGTAGGTGGGCACGCCAATCGTGGCATCAGCTGTGCTATTCTGTAAAAATCTCACGGTGAAAACTAAGGTGAAGTGAGCTTAAAGTGAGCTGTCATTCCACCCGATGCTAGGGATTGACACCATTGACGGCTCACTTCACCTAAGTTATCACGGTGAGATTTTTACAGAATAGCACTACAGTGGCGTATTAGGTTCTCAAAAGTGCAGGA
Organism: Eupsilia transversa; assembly: GCA_914767815.1. Lineage (NCBI taxonomy): Eukaryota > Metazoa > Arthropoda > Insecta > Lepidoptera > Noctuidae > Eupsilia > Eupsilia transversa. The sequence continues at coordinate 14,110,519 of OU611889.1, read as the reverse complement.
GTTTGGGCACTCCAACATTTATGGGACATGGTGTGGTCAGGAGCACCGCATTCACACTAGGTGATCCGCAGTCGATTTATTTATTTATTTATTTAATACTTCAAGCACAGAAATGTACAGAGGCGGACTTAATGCCATAGGCATTTTCTACCAGTCAACCTTTGCGTGATGCAGAGACAAACAGTGGTAGATTCATTGCTTTCCATAATTATAAGCCTCGTCTCATAGGGATCGTCGGTAAAAGGAAGAAATACTTTCAAATAAAAGAAGTAAGTAGGTAGTTCTGTTATTAAATATATGATTTATTGCTCAACAAAACTTACGTGGCTAATCAGGTCATGTTTAATTATGTACATAGGCGGATCTAGAATGTTTACTTTTAACAGTTTGCTTTGCGCAACGAAACGGAATCCAAACTAATAATAATTATCTAATCAACATTATAACTGTAATAATCGTCTTTAGTCAACTGTCTGAGACATAACTCTAAGATGCGTTCCAGTCCTTGTGCAAGTTGTGCGCACGTATAGGTGTCAAGAGGAACATGGACGAATAGGGTCGTGCCTCGGCAAAGGGATGTGTAATAAATGTATTCGCAGAGATACCTGTAACAAACAACAATAATATAATTTTTAGATCAGTCAAGAGGTTTCAGGTTGTCGCGAAACCAAAATTCTCATCATTTGCCTTTTAATGCGACATAAACATAAATAGACGTCTGGACAAGGAATGAGTGCTTTCTTAGGGGATCCCTTGTTTTCGCATAATGTTTTTTTTCCTAATATTCTTTGGCATAACGATTTTGGCATAAGTATTTTTGGTCTAATAATTGTTTGCCATAATTTTTTTTTGGCCTAAATATTTTCGCATAATGTTACTAGGCGTAATGTTAGTTGGTTTAGGTTAGGTTAGGTTAGAACTGTGACCTCCTACGCACGAGCCGAGCGAGCGAAGCGAGCGGTGCCGCGGGAGCGGCCGGCGAAGTGCCAGAAACTAAAAATATAAATGAAAATATATTTATGCTTTTGAATATTATGCTTAATCATTATTATGGTTAGAGAAATTATGCTTAAAAAAATTATGCGTAAGCTGTTATGCGTATTTATATTATGCGGAAATATAATTATGCCAAACAAAATTATGCTAAGCTATATTAGGTCTTAAAATTTTATGCAAATGGATAGGGAACCCTTTCTTAGACGTGAGCAGCTTTTAACTTTCTCAATTTGGCAGGTAAATTATTGGTTAGGTGTATTAGAGATATTATTTTCTTTATTTCATTGAATGTATTCATTATAAACTAACACAAAGAAATCCTCCTAAACCTCTATCCTGTCTCTCCTAAATACAGGTTACTCAGTGATCTAGCTAGGGGAGCAGTGATTCACCCAACAATCCATTGTACGTACACCATATGTTATTAATAATGCATACTTTGTAAGTCCCTCATGTACAGTGGCCAGCAAATCAAGCTACTAAAATCTAGACATGTGCGAAGTCGTTACTTTCCAGTCACCGTGACTGTCGTTCCTGTGACTTGAAAGTAACGTTAAAAAATAATCGTGACTTTGTCACGACGGTCACTTTCGGGCTACCAACACAATATGTAGTATATTGTGCCGTGAGTGACCGACGTGACAAAGTCACGATAATTTTTAAGTTCCCTACTGAGTACGGCTAGGTTAATAAATTACTTTTATTTAGGTAGTTATCGTCAACTGAATCGTATAACTAATCATGCTCCGAGTGATGACTGTAGGTATCACTCGGATCACTATTAGGTACACGATTCAGTTAGCGGTTGTCATTCGGTAATGGTTTCAGGTTTTCTCTTTGCTATTAAGTATGTCTTTTAAAAGTCTAATACAAAGATACAAGAGAGAGACAGAGCGCATATTAATCCAAAATAACCTTCACACTTTTACAGGCTTAGGACTGTCGCATTTTAAATCAATGTTGAATATCAACAAATAAAATATGTACATAAAACTATGTACATAAATGGAAACTGATGCGAGATCTTTTTACGCTCAGAGCAGAGCGCGGGTTAGGGCAGGCGCGATTGGCCGGTGTCAGTGACACGGAACGTAACGTGGAACGACATACGTTACTTGGAACGTAGTTCCTTCGTTACAGATCACAGTGATCACTTTAGTTAGCGGATCACGGTGATTTTTTCACTGTGAAGTTATTTATCACCCATCTCTACTAAAATCTGTCAAATTTCTTTACTAGATTTTAAACTTTATCGCTAAAGCATTAGGTTCAAGTTTGATTGGGAAAGTTTGACAGTTTTGGGTAGCTTGATGTGCTGGCCACTGTACTACAAAACCCTTATACCTAAATAAATGATTATTATATTATTATTATTTCATTCGCCACTGAAAACAATTTTGTTGTGCGAGTCATTTTTTTATTCTTCAAGCTTTTTTTCCTGTCGCATGAGTTGTTTTTGAAATTGTATTTAATCATTTTCCGCTGTTACCCATAATTCATTTTGGGTAGGTACAATAACACCCATACAAATGTCAAAAAATTACATAAAAGAACCTAATGTTAAAAAAATACAAAGGTTCACAATTACGACAGTCCAGTCATGAAGTGTATAACTCGCCTGCTATAGCACTTTTCCATGAGAAATGACTTTAGCTGGTTTTTAAACTGATATATTTATATAACAAATGGACATTAAGTTTATTATACAATTACTGTTAAGTAAAAATGTATTTTTATGTCTACGCCTTATAGCTTCCCCTTTATTTATTTCCTCAAGTGTTTCGAAATTGTGTAGTTTTTTCATGAGGACAGACGTCAGACATCAAGTAGAGTAGGTAGAGTAGCAAGTAGTACGTAACTAAAATATACAAGCAAGGCTCTTGGTGAAGAAGCTCGTCTCGGAAAGTACTATCATACCTAATCCTAACTATCTATCTATTCCGTGGTCGCCGCCATGTAGCGTTGTTGTGCTCCGTCTTGAAGGGTAGGTCTGTATAGGTTCTTGTGTGCACTTCACAAGAGACATTTGATTTTTGTTACTGGGATAACAACGCATATAGTTGCAGATCCTAATAAAAATTTAAATGAAAACTCACCGGCCAGCGTTACTTGATATTTCAGCCTGTAGGTCGTCTCCAGGCGGTTCCCTGTTGAACTCATCGCAAATGGCTTCGACGTCTAGGTCTGTTTCAATACAGTCGGGTCCATCACACACGTTCTGATAGCTCGCGGGACATTGCTCCTCACTATCTGGGCATTCGTAACCGCTTTTATTTGCTCTTGTTTCCAACACAAAGTTTGAGACTTCTCCTGATACACCAACGTGGATGGTCAACTGGGAACAATATTATGCAGGTTAATGAAAATTTGTCTCCATTCTGAATAAAACGAATAAAATAAAGAAGCAACATTAATTTAATGAACAGCACCTAGAATTATATACCTAGACCAAATTATATAATTATCTCGGTACTTATTATAAGTAGGAACTAAAATTACAATAATTAAATACATAGATCCTTCTTTTAGAACACCCTCGATTTGATTTGTCTCACTTTATATAAAATGGTGGCAAGGAAAATAGATACTTATCGGCAAATTTAATGGTAATTTCAAATTTGATATTTACATACTTTGTCTTAACTTATGAAATTGCATTAACTAGGTGTAGGTACTTCTAGTTTATTGTACTCACATCAGGTCGACAAGTGTCCCACAGCTGTGGGACAATCCGGTCCACAGCGACGTATCGCACTGGAATTTCTTGCCGGGACAAAATAATATTGTATTTATTTTCAATTTTTTCTTTGTCCATGTAATTCACTCCTTCCCAACTTGGATTAGTTCCCAAATCACTAAAAGGTCCATAACCTGTCATTAAAACTGTTTTACGGTTAGTCTCCATATTACCCTCTACGGCACACATAAAGCAGCCAAACATTTTATAAACTTATCGGATTTCGCGAATTTGAATTGTATACAAGCCCCCGCTGTCTATGTTACCTCGATATTGAGTGAATGTTGTCTAAAATCCCCCCTGCTTATAAAGATACTACCAGGTAAACGTAGTTCCCAACATGCAAATTATATTTAAAAAAAACTAATAAAGTCTTTAAGGAAACTCCGAGACGCTGAGAGCCTGTTTATCCAAATAACATAGATAACAATAATAATAACATGACGTTCACCTACGTAACGAGTCGCAATAGAGCATCACATAATAACAGAATTATGTAAATGTAGTGGTACCCACAGCTGTAGGTGTGGGTACCTTGCAGGCTAGATAGAATAGGTATATGACTTTATAACTGTCTGGCGGTTTTGAGTATTTGAATGTGGCCGACGCAAATTTAATGTCCTGCAGATCTGCTATCTAATTGCGTAAAACTGCGATTCCGACTAATCTGTTTCATTTTGACAGTTCAACAACATTAATTGCGTTATTTACGTTGTTGAGCAGTTTTTTTTTTCGAACTTATGAAACAATGGATTAGCAATCTGTTTCAAACCGATCCAGATTGTGATAGATCGTGTATTACGCAATTAGGGTGCTGGACCAGCACCCTAATTGCGCACTGCTGGTAGTGACGCCGTGTGACGGGTCGTTGACTTCGCTGAGCTAACCATCGGGCGACCCCGACGAGTCGATAGACCCATCATGGATACTTAGAAGTTATAAAGAACCCCACATAGACACAAAGATATTACGCAATAAAAACATAACTAACCTTGTCTTTGCTGCCTCGCAGTCGGGTAATCTTACTTGGGTCTTTCCTAGCGAAAGCAAAGGCTCTTTATGAAAATGAACAACCTTTTCAGAATATTCCCGTTCGTCCCACTGTGGAGGCTGAACGAATGGACGAACTGTATACACGGCTTTTTCTTGTGGAATCACCCTGAAACAGAAAAAATCTGTTGATCAAGATCTGAAAAGATGACATACATATTTCAGAGTTTTTAGGTAACATATGGTTCCCACAGTAAAAGTTGGTTGGTGACATGGTTCCCATAGTAAAAGTTGGTAGGTAATATGCATAGAACATTATATACCCTAACGGGGTAATATGGTTCCCATAGAAAAAGCGTGCATTTTAATGATTACTAAATTCTCTTAAAGTAGGTATCTCCCCGTTTAACCTAACATCCTGTTTTTTCGAATAAAAGAGTTTTGTCTACCATAGACCCTACCTACCTTAAATATTATTCTTTTGAATACGCAAGTTACGTCAGTCAGTGATTGCAAATTCCAGCAAATTAGGTAAAAATTTTAAACATTATTTTCCTTGTTGGTTTTTGAAATCACGTCAAAAACATTAATTATACAATGGCGTGGGGTTTTATAGCAGTTTTTTTCCGATTTGTAGATATGGTAATAGTTTCCTCATACGTATGGTATTTTATTTGTCTCTTAATTTACAAAGCCAGTTTTAGCTCCGAAAGTCTGAATCACTGTTTCTAACCGGAAGTCATAATTTTCATTTAAACTATATATATATATGATATATATAATATGTTAATGTTTGTATGTTAGTTTAATTGTCCGACTTCGACAGCCTCGTTGGTAATTTAGCTTAGCGTGCCAATCACGTTCAGGTCCTGGGTTCGAATCCGAAATCCGAATAGAATCTGGGAAAAAAAGGCGCTTTTTCTGTCTCGAAATTCCCAGTCGCAGCCCAAAGTCAGCAAGTTACGTGTACTGTGACGTGTGTCACCCCGCGCCTCGGAGAGCATAGCCAGCCGTCCGTTCTGCCCCTGAGGTCATAGGACTATATGAGAGTGAGCGAACCACTGTGTTCCGCACACCACTTGTGTTGCGCTCACACTAACTGTGCACTCCTTCCTTCTCCTGCGTACTTGAGAGACCGTGACTGAAGTTCGGTCGGGAGGATATTTAATTTTGTAAAGGCAGCATTAATAAAGCCAGACACAGGTTCTGGGAAGGCCGCATTGCAAAATTGCTCTTACATCACTTTCCTACACATTTTGTACGAACCATCGCACACTACAGGCCGCACCGCGATATTTTGTATTGAATAGTCTGCGGCCAGGAGCGGCGGTAAACCTCAACGACCGCATCACCATGGATTTGTGAAGATCTTAATACGTTCGCAAAACCCGGTGTAAAACGCGCACGAACACATAGCTGCATCAGGGAAATCCTACTTTCAACGTATCTTTCTTCATTATTACCACACTATTTCGATCATACATATTTAAAAGTATATCGATACTTCTATTCAAATTAAATCGTAAGGAAAGGTCAATCTCATGCAATCAATATAAGAGATCGCAACTTGATATGGTCAAAATAACTTATATTTTAAGAGCTGGTTTATATTTATAATTTCTTTCTATATTATGATGTAGGACAACTATGAACAAAAAAAGCAGCGTTTTAGTCGTATTCTGCGTGAATGCCAGCTGCTACATACCTATCTACTGAGCCAACAGGTCCGGCGCACACTGGGCAATCAGCTAGTTTCCATGCTGATTGGCTAATCCTTTTCAAGCCGGCTTTATGCTTAAGTCTCGTTTAACATCAGGTTCTCAGAAAACTAACTGCGACATTCTTTATGTCAAAGTGACCCATCGAGATGAGACCCGAAGCCGGCCACACTTCCCTGGACTTACGCTTATCGCCGAGATTTATCATCCGAAGACGCAGTGTTTGCTGCTATCTAATTGCGTAAAACGTTTTCGTAAACGATTCCGATGAATTTGTTTCATTTTGACAGTTCAACAACATTCATTGCGTTTGTTTTTGTATTATTTTACGTTGTTGAGCAGATTTTTTTTCCAACTTATGAAACAATGGATTAGCAATTTGTTTCAAACCGATACAAATTGTGATAGATCGTGTATTACGCAATTAGGGTGCTGGTCCTAGCGTAAGCTTAAGTACTATCCACCAAGTGCTCAAACGAGAATGGCAATTATCACCTTTCTCAAAGTAGATGTTGGTTACAGCACCATCACTTCCATTTATAAACCACCTGGCACCACATTTAATTTTGCTCTGCCAGAGAACTTCAGCAGTCAACCCATTAAAGTTGTAATCGTTGACTTCAACAGCCGCAGTCCTATAATTAATCTCCGATTCAACTACTTACACCAAGGCAGACTGGGAGTCGTTCACGCGGTCGATTGATGACGCCCGCCGTGTTGAATGTCCTACCAACCCCGCAATACTATGTGCTGTCGACAGAGTCCAGTAAACTACTGAGCACATAGGTATATGAATCACTATAATACACTGACCCTTCACGGAGGAAGCCCACGCTAGCTGGAGAAATGCTGTATCAACACTGTAACCAACATCGATATGACTCGTAGCAGTAAAAAAGGCTTGGAGTACCATCAGTGACCAGCCAGTCCCATCAACCCTCACCGCCAACCGCGATAACTCGATCACCAACTGCTTGTAAGCCACAGAAACCTAATGGCACTTGCGACGATATTATAATTAACCATTCAACACGTTTACTAATATCATCCGTTTGACTTTATCTAGTAAGCGCACCTAATACTTTTGAGCTTTATAATGGTACAGGTACGGTACAGTCTTATTACTGCATAGAATGAATGCAGTGTGTGAAGCTACAGTAGGTATGCCGTTTTTTGAGTTTACCTATAGTTTTTTGTAGAATGATTTGATCGTTCCACATTGCTAATGTTATTATAAGTTCGACTGCAGCGTTAAATGCGGCAAACGACCGACAGAGCTATCCAGTTTGTGTGGCCTACTTATGCTACATTATTCGTCGGACATATAGTAAAGTAGAAGACGAAGAATGCTGTTATCTGTAAAGATATAGAAAAAAAATGTTAGGTATTTTCAACGATATTCTGAGCATGCTTACTATGCTTAACCCTCAATCTTAATCATTTACGCCTTGTGCATGGATAATCTATAACTTTTCCCTCAAAAACATTCTACCACTTATCACTTGTGTATACTCAACTTGGTGGCACAATATTTGCGCTAAATTCCTAACTCTAAATAATTATCGATAATTGAATCGTAATATTTGCATAAAACAATAACGAATGAACAGTAGTAAGTGATGGTATTTTTTCATGTTTTGAAGATTCTTCAGAATAGATAGTAATATTTATTTTCTTCTCATGTAAAACACATAAAGTAGGTACCTACTGTAAATGGTTACTAAAAACACTATCACTGCACATTTTTGTGTAATAGCGTGTTAAACTTGCAAGTTTCTTTAAAACTGCTTTCCTGAAAAATTTACAAAACTGTAGGTACAGTGGCCAGCACATCAAGCTACCCAAAACTGTCAAACTTTCCCAATCAAACTTGAACCTAATGCTTTAGCGATAAAGTTTAAAATCTACTAAAGAAATTTGACAGATTTTAGTAGCTTGATGTGCTGGCCACTGTACATAAAACATCTGTCTTCCAAAAACATCGCTACACTTGGCAAACATCGTAAGAAATTTTAAATTCGGCGGGCTAAATTGAAGGAATCAGCGTAACCATCTTAGGCCAGTCATCACCATTGTTTGTTTGTTCACATAAAATGATTCACGTAGGTAGCACCTAAATAAAATCTTGCATATAACTCCATCCATGAAAGATTCTTCTTCATTGATCTTACATGAATTAAAATTATTAAATTGTCTACGTTCAAATATTCAGATGACAGACATACTAGGTAGGTAGGTACTAAAATAACACGCCAGCTTACGCGCTTACGCCATTGTGTGCAGGAGTAATGTTGAACATTGTGCCATGCTGTGAATGTGTGATGTTATTCGAAAAGTAGAATAATTTGCTTAAAATTTTCTGATTATAATTATGAAATAAATATTTAAAAGATTTTGACACAATGAAAAAGGCTGTATGGTTCATAACCTAGACATATTTCTATTCATTCACATCACTACTATTAAATTTTTACATTCATTCGCTCATTCATTTCGTTAATTTTCATTCATCAAATGTCGGACGACGTCTTTGGTTTCATGGCGCGTTTTATCTTGTAAAATGTACGTTTGGTGTAATAGATATAAATGTAATTACTTAGTTGAATGTCTATTGTAGTGTTTTAGATATAAAGTAACTACAAAAACTAAGTAGCAGAGTCCAGTTAAGTTACAAGGTGTTTACCTTGTTTTTAGGTTATGTTAGTGCTTGGTCCATATTTTACAAATAAAACGTATTTAAAATGACGGACGGGGATTCCGGTGAGAGTGACAGGGTGGTGGCGATCCCCTGCCCTTTCGTGAAGCGGAGAGTGGAGTGCGCTGGGGCGGCGTTCCTTAGATATTACAATGTAAAGTGCCATGGTGGCGACGCATTGTTCGAAACGCTCAAGTCAAATGAAAAGGCCGAAGAAGTCATCTTCGACGATGACGTCGAGTACCTGCGGAGTTTGGATCCCAAGGATTGGAAGATGCAAGATCACTATGCCGTTCTAGGTATGAAGAACTTGCGTTACAAAGCTACTGATGACGACATAAAACGTGCTTACCGGCAGAAAGTGTTGAAGCACCACCCCGACAAGCGCAAGGCGCAGGGCGAGGAGATCCGCAGCGACGACGACTACTTTACTTGCATCACGAAGGCGTACGAGATCTTGGGCACGCCAGTCAAACGCAGGTCCTATGATTCGGTAGACCACACCATTGACGACACTGTACCTTCACAAAACGATATCAAGAAGGATGGCTTCTACAAATCTTTTACTAAACATTTTGAGTCGAATGCACGATGGTCTGAGAAGAGAAATGTGCCTTTATTAGGTGACGAGAACAGTACCCGGGAACAGGTTGAAAGGTTTTATGCTTTTTGGTATGAGTTTGAGTCATGGCGTGAGTTCTCTTATCTTGACGAGGAGGAGAAGGAGAGAGGCAATGACCGGGAGGAGCGGCGGTGGATCGAGAAACAGAACAAGGCTGCGCGGGCAAAGCTGAAGAAGGAGGAGATGGCCAGGATACGGAGCTTGGTGGACCTCGCGTACGCCAGCGATCCCAGGATCCAGCGGTTCAAGCAGGAAGACAAGGATAAGAAACTAGCTGCTAAACGAGCCAGACAGGTAAACAATAGTAATGACTAGCACTGCTTTGACAGTACATTGACGATCATTAGTCTGGCTGGTGGGGAGAAAAATTTAAATTTTAGGATAGTTGTACAGTACCAACCCTAAACAACTCTCTGTCTCAGACTGGCTTGCCTATGCCTCATACTGATATTGGACACTATCCCTCAATGATATTATGATATTTATCTCTATAATTTGGTTAAAAAAAGAACATCTAGGAACCACTGAGAAGAATGAAATATTCTTTACTTTAATCAATAGCAATGCAAGATAAGTTTTCCACCACTGGAATAAATTGGACCAAGCTGGTCCAATACTTGCAAAATATTTCAAATGCAGACCAAATTATAAGAATTCACCCCCATAATTTAGTAATGGGAAGCAGTTGTGCACTATTCATTTAATTGTATCTACGTCATTGAAAACATAAATTAATTTTGACATAAAATTGTCCCCTTGTATCACATGCATGGAACATCTTCAGGCAACATCTTCCTATTTGCTAACCAACACTTTTATAGTTTTAGATCTGCAGTAAATTAATTAATATCTTATTGTTTGGTTTTTTTCTATAGTAAATGAAATGAAAAACTTTTAGTAATACCAGTTGAAATTCCTTTTTTTATATATATATATTTATTTTTACCTTGCTTTCAATGAATGATTCATTTTTAGGGTTCCATAGTCAACAAGGAACCCTTATAGTTTCGCCATGTCCGTCTGTCTGTCCGCGGTTTAGCACAGAGACTGTTAGTACTAGAAAGCTGTAATTTGGCTTGAGTATAAATATTAATTACGCCGACAAAGTGGTAAAATAAAATCATGAAAAAAAATTGTTTTTAGGATACACCTACATGTAAACAGGGTTTTTTTTTTCGTCTATCTATACCATGGTGTGGGGTATCATTAGAAAGGTCGTTCAAAAATATACGTAATATCAGTTTCAAGGATTCAAGGATCTGTTTCCGAAATATTAAGCTTCAAAGTGCAAATTTTTGTTAGAGTCAAGTGTCCCCCCTGCCAGCTAAATGGTTAGTTCTGGATATGTGGAAAAATTCACAGCAGTAGTATATATAACGAAATTAAAAGGAAAACTATCACAGCTAAGTAGGCTCTGCAAGTTAACGAGTAATTACCGACCAACTTACATTTGCAGTTGCAAAAACATGTATGGGAGAATATCCAATCCCATACATTTCGTATGGGAGGACATGTTTTTCAATTACAATGTTAAGTTTGTTCTTGGGATAAATTCATCCCAGCTACGGAACCCTTCATTGTGCGTGGTCCGACACGTACTTCGCCGGTTTTTAATTAAATAGTCATTATCAACAGAAAGATAAAACACAAGTTATTAAATTTGATTCACATACTCAATTCGACTATATCAATTCCAGGATGCAGTACAAGCCAAGAAAGCTGAAGAAGAGCGTCTCATCAAAGAAGCTCAACTTGCCAAGCAGAAGGCCGACGAGGCGGAGCGCGCGCGCATCGAGGTGGCGCGCGCTGAGCGCGAGCAGCAGAAGAAGAACCTGCGGAAGGAGAAGAAGGCGCTGCGAGACATCTGCAAAGCACACAACTACTACTCCAACACTGAAGATGAAACCGTCTCTCATATGGCCGCTGTAGAAAAAATCTGTGAAATGTTAAAAGTTGTAGAAATACAAGATTTAGTAAAACAACTGGAAAGCAAAGGCAGAGATGCTTTCATTAGAACTGTCAAAGAAACTGAAGACAAATTAGAAGAAGAGAGAAAAGCTATATTCGACAACAAGAGAGTAGAAGAGCAAAAGGCGAAAAAGGAATCTGCACTTAAACAGCCCATTGAGTGGAGCATTGAGATGACACAACTTCTCATTAAAGCTGTCAACTTATTCCCAGCAGGCACCAACCAGAGGTGGGAAGTGGTTGCTAACTTCTTAAATCAACACGGTACATTTACTGATGAAAGACGGTTTGTAGCAAAAGATGTTTTGAACAAAGCTAAAGACTTGCAAAGCGCAGATTTCTCAAAGAGCAGTCTCAAGAAAGCTGCCAACGAAGAAGCATTTGACCAGTTTGAAAAGGAGAAGAAGAAAGGATATAACCACATTGATGAAAGTGGAATATCGAAGAGTGATAATCCTGTGAAAGTAGTGAATGGAACAGCCACGCCGAAACCTGAAGAGGTTGCCAAACCAGACGACAAGGCTTGGACGAAAACGGAACAAGAACTGCTCGAACAAGCCATCAAGACGTTCCCGGTGAGCACCCCAGAGCGCTGGGACAAGATAGCCGACTGTATACCGAACCGCACGAAAAAAGACTGCATGAAAAGATACAAGGAGTTAGTTGAATTAGTTAAAGCAAAGAAGCAAGCGGCCAACCTCGCGAAATAACATACGACAGACCTAGTTCTCTAACAAATTGTTTACCATCTGCCACCAAGTTAATGACCAAAGTAGATAAATATGGGTATTGTAAATTATATTTACATTGGTAAAGTTACACTGTTGGCTCGTGACAAAGACGTTTATTAAGAAAACTGTAAAGAATATTGTAATTAATGCTTCATGAATTAGTAATTCTGAAATAAATTACGGTTTTCATTTCAAAGAAATTGTAATGCATGTTTTGATTACTAAAAGTGCCCTAAAATTTGGTTTGTTCAATCAATCAATCACTATTTCAAACATTCGTTTTTATCCTTCTACCGCTATGAGTTAAGATTCTGTTATAAATACTCAAATTCATATCACTTCTATTATTTTACTTAGTCGTATGTACCTAGATGGTTTGTGATATTCAATTTAGAAGACAAAATCTATGTATTGGATATTTTAATACGAAGCTTGGCTTGGCAATTTTCTATGAATAATAAATAGCGTGGCGGTTAAAAGGTAGCCCCTTTTTACTAAATTTGATCGAACTTAAAATGACAACAATCGCGAGCAACATTCCTCTCTTCAGCACATACCTATTACAGGTAAATGTTGTAAAGTAGCAAATATTCTATATTGCAATGTTAATCACCGGCGACTGGTTGAGGTTCGCGTGTCCGTCGCGGTCGCCTGCTCGCAAATGACACGGTCTCTTAGTACCCTGCCTGCCCCACAATCAGCATACCTATCGTGCCACTGCGAGGAAGCGGGAATGCACCTTCCTAAACATACTTGTTAAAACTGTACATAAATACGCTTGATAAAATGTACCTGCCATTGAAAATGTTCAAGCAATTGATAACAGTTATCGTTACGTTTGTAAGTTATAGGAATCGATTATTATTTTAGTCACATCAGTTTACAAAATAAAATCATAACCCTTCCTTTTCGCTTTGCCGTAGTCGAGTAATAAGAATATTATGTAGGTATGTAATGTACCAGTGATTAACTTACTGCTTTCGTGTGGCGTGTTATGATGGACGACCGGCAATTTAGTCTGCGGAGAATTATGGATAGCTTACTAATTACGATCAAATGCATGGACAACGACTTATCCACCAAATTATAATTTTATTCGTTCATCAAAATACTAATGAACGTAGTATGTGAACTGATGCGATAAAATAATACTCTCCACAGTGGCTTAGTTTTCTAAGCAGTTGTATTTTCATACGATTCACAGAAATGTGTTAGTAGGCCCTTAAAATTTAAATGAAGTGTAATGATCTTTACCCACAAGCATCCCTTTTCCATGCTTAGAGCACTTTTACCGCCATCAGTAATGTTTGTATGTATGGCAACATGTCCGTTTAAAGACACGACAAACGATCATCTTGTGTCATATTTTTATATTTATTTGTTTATTGTGATGATGAATATAGTCAATTTAAAAAAATTATATGATTTTTATTTTGTATCATGCAGATATGTCACCATGTCGTGAGGTAAGTTTTTGGTAGGAATGTTGATAGCTAGAAGAGTAGGGGAAGACCAAAGAAACGATGCATAGACTGTGTGAAAGATTATGTGGCTAGAAGATGACGACTAATAGAGAAGTATGGAAAAAAAAAGACATGTTGCGCTGACCCCAAATAAATTGGAATAAAAGCAAGACAATGACGATGCCCTCAGTAGTATAACGACCTGTTGCAACTTGCAACCAAGTTCAGTAAAATTGTTTGTGAGGCGAGTTGTCCATACTCTCCATACCAGAGCTCTTCTCAGAACTCCTTGCTCCCCACGGTGTCTTGATGAAGTTGAGAATTCCGCATTGAAGTCAGTATTACCTTGACATACAATTTGCAACAAACCTAAAGAGCGGTCGTGGTTACTTGGCACCACACCCAGGGGTAAGCATTTGCCATGTGACCAAAATTTACTGCGGTAAACAAGTGGCCCTGAAGAAGGTACGGTCAGCAACGAAGTCTATGTGTTCAACTCTTCATTAGTGGCTTTTGTGAAAAAGACACGATGACGATATACTTTATTTTGTTAACTTTTATAAATTATCATATTTGATAATAAACGTTTTTTTTAGCATTACATCTTTTCCTAAAAATAACCAATCTACTAACAGCACTTGACGATGGCTGTCGAGGCACTGCAGCGCGTCGGGCATGTTTGCTGACGCTCGTATTTTTGGCTTCCGTGACATCTCATCTCATACAGAAAGTGAGCTGCATCGTTGCTAAGGCGTGCCCGCGAGAGTGGCAACAGCATTCTTTGCGTTGTGGCGGGCAGAATTGAATGCCCAATATTGTGGCATTGTGTACAGTTGCATGTCAAAAAGAACAGCAACTGTTGAAATTATATTTGTTTTGTTGCTTTATGAATTTCTTGATTTTAAAATAATATTAGGTAAAAAATAGCATAATTCTTAAGTAGGTAGTAACTAATACAACAAAAAATAGAACAAGCTAGAATTAATATGGTTAGAAGTTTATTCTGGCGTCAAAATTGTGTTCAGTTATTTCTGATTTAGATAAGTATTAATCGACTTCCGTTGCTGACCGTACGCACCGTGGGAGTCAAGAGTCTACTACAAAACTGCGGATGACTGTGACGGCAGTGTCACCGATGAGTACAGGACTGGGTAGCCAACGAGGCAGAACCTTAGCTTTTAACTTCTTTCAAGATTACGTCGGTCGGCTGGACTGAATCTGATGAAAAGCAGTCCCACAGGGGAACATAAATCATAATCGTAAACGGTCGGTAATTGCAGTTATGTATGTTATTATGTTATGAGCCTGTTGTGTCCTATGGGTAAAGGCCGTCTTTCTATTTTGCAGTAGGTTGTGGGTTGGGAACTACAAAACATGAAAATATACAAACTGTTACTGAAGTATTTTTTTATACACAGACGTAACTGCCGTTCCTTTCCAATCCCATCTCTTCTTGATACACAATCCATCTAATCGCCTTTGAGGACATCCACTACTTACTTTGGCGAACACAACAGCGACATCTATGGTAAGCCGCGAGTACAAAATGTATGCGCCTACTTATAAAAAGAACGAAACGGTATAAATTTGTGTACCATTTCTCCGTCAATAATATTTTAAGCAAACTATAAATAGGTAGGAAAATAATACAAGTAAGATCAAGGGCCCGATAACGAGTCGTCATTACAAGAATTACTAGCTAGCTGTTGTGCATTTCCGAAGCGGAGCATTTAGAGCACAGAACACATATACTCCTAACGGAGAAGAATGCGAACTCCATACAATATTTGGTAGAACGGTTACGCCAGCGCCATCTATACTTAGCCCTGAGAAAAAACCTTAGTATGGCGGTAAATTCAAATGTTGCCTATCATCCCTAATATTAAAAAAATGTTTTTTTGGTAGGTACATTCTCTTGTAAGAAAACTCAGAGTTTTCTTACAAGAGAATGTACCTACCAAAAAGTCTACGGAATTAATATGGCAAAATAAAACTATAAATAATTCAAATTGTTTTTTATTTATTTCAACAGCTTCATTACAATTTCATTAAATACATATATTTTACATTTTTAAATATTAGAATATCATTACAATTTATTATTATTGTGTTCGTGTTATTAGATTCAAATTCTTTATTTACAATCTGTTTGCAGTAGCCTCAGAATACATACTAACCCAGAAGTTTATTTTAACTACATTTACAGAGATCTTACAACAAAATTAGACAAAAATCAATTTTCAAAGTGTACCCAAACAGAAACAGTAGATCAGTAGCAGTAGTGACAAAATTATTTATTCATTTACGATAAGTACAGACGGACAGAACCTGTGTTCATGTCAGTTATAATAATGTTGATACGTCATTTATAGTCATGTTACTGTTCTCAACTTCTTTTTATTATTGTGTGAACCGTCCTGGCCCTGTACTACTTAATACTCATGTAGTTTTGCTATACAATAGTAACTAAATTTTATTTGCTTATGGAAGTCATGAAAAAAACAACAGCCTACCTCAATTTGTAACCTCTTATATGTTAAAAATCTACTATAATTCCCCTTATGACTGACATATCCTTTTCTCCAAACAAGTATTCTTGTTTGTTGATAAAGTTTAAAGAATATATTTGTATTGGCCACAGTTTGCATATTTGTTATGTCCCCTAAAAATATTCTTTGGGATGGACCAGCTTGTGGTTCGGCCAAATCAATAAGTACGGGTTCAGTCTGAAACAAAATTATTCCATTAATTAAATTTTGGTTTGAAGCACCAATATTTATAACAAATTTAGTGACAATAATATAGTGTAGATAATCAGTTATTAAAATATTCACTTACATCACATGGAACAGCAGCTTTTCACACAGCATTCTGTGATCATTGTACAATTTTGTCTGATTTTGTAAAGTATAAACTATATTGCTCTTCTGGAAAAATGTACTTTGCCCACAGCAGACAACTGAAAGTGAAAAAAATAACATTTTCATCAATCATCAATAGTTCTGGCTAACCACTGAAATATTTATTATAAGGTACGTGTTAATACTTACCGAATAACGTTTCGAACTCCGGGTTTAGGAAAACGGAACAGTTTCACGTTATGTTCGGCTGGTAAACAGCCACACTTGAAACATTTCCTTCTATTTTCATCCATTTCACAAAGTTTCAAAACTCACAACAAAGATAAAGATCACAAGTCACAACTGTATACCTGTCCTGTTACCTGTATACAGCGTAGTGCTACTATGAATTATCAAAAATATCTACTATATTTTCGGTTTTATTTCATTTTAGACAATATTGAGGTATTTTGGGTAAATCAAAAATCAGTATAACTTCAATCGATCATGAAAAAAAAATATGATCTAATCAATATTTATTTTTTGTTGGCATATTTCTAGCTTAAAAACTACTATTTGGAAAGAAAAAAATAAACGAATCACTTTCAATGAACCTGTGTTACAACTTGAAAATCGGTATTATTAAAGACCTAATTTGTTGGGTCCTTCATAATTTTTTTAACGTTGGCAATGTAACAACTTTGCCCCGGGTACCTGTCCTACATTGGCCCATACAAAGTTGATACCCCCTGATTTAGAGGCCGACTCAAGGTCACTGGCCGGCAGGTGCTCCTATAATGTACTTGTTATTATGTATTTATTCCATACACGGTGTACTCTGTTATAGCGTACGCCAAGGCCGATCGACACATTGTAGCTATGAGAAATTAATATTAAGTATTTTAAAGATTTTACCATCAGGAATTTATTACAAGTTCATAGTCACATTGTTTATGAAACTTGGTGTAAGTACTGTTATAGTTTGTAGCACGTATTTGCATGGAAGATTTTCATGTATAGGTGGTATAGCTGGTACATAAACGCGGACATGCTAAGATAAGCATAAAGTTATTTTCTTGGTAGTAACCAGTAACTAACTAGTAGATAGGGTGTGCGTGTGGATTGAGTGCTCCTTTTTAAAAGTTAATTATGTTTTTACGAAATCAAGGAAGGATTTAGGAAATAATTGTGAAAACTTCATGGTGAAGATAAAATTTTTGTGAAATGTATGGTGAGAGAGTCGTGGTAGGTACTCTTCCTCTATTACAATAGGCGATGACTAAGCTTGTAATTTCTCAAAGTAGTTACACGTAACTACCTACCTATTGTTGCAGTAAATTTTAGCTAAGTCAGAAAAATACTTTCTCCGGTCTCTAATGTGACATAACATAACTACCTAATCAAATAAGAGTATTTTCTCAGGAGTACGTTACTAATATTATGAAATAGATAGACAGTTTGTCTCCGAGGTTGTCAAGAATCCTAGTCTGATTTTAACTCCATACCTAGGTATGGAACAGCAGCACTTACCTCTCACCTTCCCCTCAATGCGATTAGCAGTCAGAAACTGCATATCTTTTGGTGATTATAGACACCTACCTAGTTACTCCAAATTGAGGTAAGTAGGTATTCAGCACTAGCCAATTAGCTTCAGCAATTATTTTTTTGTGACAAGATTACAAAGGTGGATGGTAACTGATGCTGATGGACACCTGTATTCACTAAGCGCATTCATCATCACCTAGATCGAGCAACGGAACCGACGCCCTCCAAACACAGCACACACAACCGGAACACAGCAAGCTTCTGCTTGGTGATTGCGCTTGCATCACACAACACAAAGGAACAGGAAAATCTTTTTAGAAGCGTTTGAGAGGGTGGGTAAGTAGCCGTGCAACGAGTGAAATTAGGTATAGGTAGGTGTACACGACGCGAATTACTTGGAATTTCCGAATTTCGGAAACCATAGGGAGTACCTAAGTAATAAATTGGACCGTGTTATGCAGAAGGCAGCCATGTCGGGAAAAGTACAATCAGAGTTACAAGCATTTTTCTGTCGATGGTTGCACTTCGGTTGTATATTAATTTTCCGATTATTTTTTATTTGAGACATATTGGTATAACTATTGTAATTTATTGTATCCTATCCGGAATTTCGAAACGTGGGTATTAATATTAATAATTGCGATTTTAGACGTGGCTGTTTTATACAAAATAGCATATTTTGTAGAAATCACAATAAAGCATAAAACTGCCATGTAAGTTGGCTGTGTTTTAAAATGTGATCTGTAACTATTAAAAAAATAAAAAACAGCCAAGAAAGTATTAAGTGCAGCAGCTATTGACTAAAATGTTTACTACGTTCACTAAAATAATCCGACTGTTGTATAAGGTATTCATATTATTTTTTTACTTTAAGTAGGTACACTTCCTTTAGGTATTATAAAAAATAAAAAAATAAAAAATTATTTTGATTTGAGTAAAAACGTGGCAATAGAATATTAGAAGTATTCATTGGGTAAGTAACTATGGCCTGGCAGCAAATACTTAAATGTAATAGATTCTAGGTTTGGTTTCATCTCGAGCAAAGCTTTCATCAGGAGAGTAATTTTTATATTCCGGTTTTGACCGCCACAAGAACCTGACCATCATCATTCTCCTGCCCTTATCCCAATAAATTTGGGGTCGGCGCATCATGTCTTTTTCTTCCATACTTCTCTATTAGTCGTCATCTCGGTAGTCACCCCCATTCTAGCCATATCATCTTTCACACAGTTCATCCATCGTTTCTTTGGTTTTCCCCTAGTCTTATATAGCCATGGACATTCATACTAAAAACTTTCCTCACGACATTATCCTCCTTCCGATCACATGCCCATACCATGCCAACCGATTTCCGCACAACTTTTCAGTCACCGGTGCCACTTTCTCCTCTTATGTACCTGCTCATTTCTTATTCTATCCATTTGTGTAACACCACACATCTCTCTTAGAATTCTCATCTTAGCTGCATGCAATTGCCTTTCATTCATCCCTTTTGTGGCCCAACATTCTGATCCATACAGGACAGCAGGTCTAACCATTGTTTTATATATCATCCCCTTATGTTTAAGGGAAATGCGGGAGTCGCAGATTGTTCCCGTGACTTGCCGCCATTTCATCCATCCAGTCTTAATTCTGTGCTTAACCGTCCGATCTTCTTCACCATCGCTTTGCATGAGCGAACCGAGGTACTGAAAGTCGGAGCAGATTGGGAGAAGCGCGTCATCAAGGGCTATGGCTCCGGAACTGGAGAGACCGCCAAAATCACAGAACATATATTCTGTTTTGGTTCTGCTGATTTTCAAGCCAACAGTCTCCAACTTCTGTTGCCATTTCTCCAATCTGCTCCCGATCTCAGGTCCATCTTTACCGACTAGGATAATATCATCGCCAACAGCATGCACCAGGGTGCCTCTTCCTGTATGTCCGACGTCAGAGCATCCATTATCTGAAGCGTCCACAAGAATCTGACCAAAGAATTAAATATTTTATACCTAGTATCGGAGACGATGTGTGTCGATGTGTTTTAAAAGTGAAGATCGCACTTCCTATGCGCCACGTCCAGCCTGTCCCTCGATCCATGTATAACAGTAGCTTTGGTTGTTTTTAGCAGTAAACAATATACAATGAAATAGGTTTAAGCCGTGTAAGTATACAAAATCACATTACACAGTAAGTAAACAAGTAGAGGTTGGTGGGAAAGGATATACTTAGGTAAGTACGTTTTATCTGGGTATCTAGGTATGTACCGAGTTTAGGTATGTATACCTATGCAAGCGCAAACGCGGGTTGAGAAATATTAAAATTTTAATTAGGTGTAATAAAATGTTTAATTAGAATGAATAATAATAAATAGGTACAACCTTTTGTTTTGTTAACAAAAGGTTGTACCTATTTATTATTATTGGCAAAAACGGCTTGGATGGTGTTGAATAAAGCCATCTGCGATTAACAACAAATAAATAATTTACAGTAAACAGCCATCATAGAGTGGCTGCCTCTTACGTAACTCGAACACCGATACCTCCTAACATTTTGAAATTTGTAAAAAACGGCCATATAGTTTGGCTGACTTCTGCAAAATAGGTATTTTAATTTTTGTCTACATTGGCTGCATTTTACATGAAGATGACTGCTTTTTACAATTAACATTTGTTGACATGGCTGCATTTGACGGGTCATATCTCCGTGATAAATAGAGATATCGACATGGCTGTATTTGCAAAAAATCGGGCATGTCGAAATTAGTATGGCTGTGTTTATAACTCATTTTTGGAAAAAGTGCCACATGGCTGCTTTCTGCATAACACGGTCCAATTGCGCTTGCGCCGCAGTTTTTTGTTTTCAATAAAAAAAATCCCAATGATTCTATTTTTAAATAGATCGATAAAATAAGCGATGTGTATGAATGTATTTGTGTCAGATTGCATTTCTATATTCCTTTATGTAGCCAGTTAAGGGCATGCGCGGAGTGTGCCAGGCATGCATCAGTGACCACACTCGGAATAGAAACGACATGAAATTGAAAACATTATTTTCTGAGGATGTTCTATTGTGAATAAGTATTGTGGAATTATCTGATTATGGAACGGGAAGGTGTTGGCTTAACAACCGTAGAATAACAAAACTAACTATTGTTTGTTATTGAGATTGGTATAGGTTGTTCACCTGCTCCGAAAGCTGAAAAATAAAAACAAACTTTCGCAAGTAGGAAATATAACTTTCGAGGAAATAAAAGGTTATTTATTTCTTACTCCGGTTGCGAGAATGGATTACAAGCAATGACGTATTATATATAGACACGTTATCAACAAACATCTCGGCGCTTAAAAACGGCGAAAATACTAGATAACTACTTATACGCGTAAAGAAAGGGAAATACGTAATATTACGTATATATAATTATAATTATTATTATAATAGGGAAATATGTAATATATAATTTATTTTTATCGTTTTCACACACGATATAAATTAAAAACAAACGTAGCGTCGCGCGACAGGTTGGTGCGTGACTGAGCGCAATGTGGCCAATTGGCTTCATTTCATGTTGCCATTTTAGAGTGCGGACAACGTATCTATAGTTTTATACATCATTGATTACAAGACCAAAGCTCGAGCCCTAGTGGCGCAGGAAGTTTGCGGTTCTGCCACTTGAAGGGTTTCATAAAAACTAAAAAGGTGTAGGCGAAACATCCATGCGTTAGATAGATAGGCATATAAAATTCGTTGGCAACGACCATCTCATCCGCCCACCGCCATTACGGGTCGATTAGCCATGAAATAACACCACATATCCTGTTACGAAACAGAGGATGAGTTTATTCAGATAAAAACATATCATAAACATACATTGACTGAAATCCAAATAAATGCCGCTATTATAATGTAAGTATGCTAATTTATATGCGGTTGAGATGTTTCTAAATGGCCTGTGATTTTGAAGATAAATGCAACCTAACTCCTGTTCCTCTCTGATAAGAATGCTGCAAATTGACTTCAAATGGGTTTATGGGTACCTACATAGTCGCTAGGCCAAACTAGTTATCAGAGGGGCAACTCCCGTATTTCAAAAATATAATCATAAGTTTTTGTAAAATTGTTGACATTGATTGTGGCTGAGATGAGATTGCACCTAGATTTTGAACGTTTTAATTAGATACGGGAATTGGCCTTCTGGTCTTTTCATTGGCAGAAAGAACATGGCTTTAAATAATCCGCTTTTTAATATTATAAATTAGCATACATTTTCGTCTTTTTAGACCCAGTTACATCTAGTTTAGTTTATTCTGGCTTACACTCAAGAAACTGCTTTGCGTATCTGGAGCTGAAGGCATTTATTCGCTGTTACTTTGAAACGATCGTGAAAACAATTGAAGTGTAGGATTTCTAATCATAATCCGTCGGTATTGTCGTCATAGTTTAATTGCATCTATTGGTAATATCTTTGAGAGAAATCGCGTCATCATCCACAAGTGTGTAGTTTCAATACCAAGGAAATCGCGCCGACTAGCAGGGACGATACTTATTAATAATAGCTTGCAAGTACATGTTACTCTGCACCCCTGAAGTGCATTTTGAATCATGGCTGTACTTACTATGAAAATTGCAGAGCATTTAATATCTGGATACCTACATCATCATTCGACAAAGAAGTCGTTAGTTATAAATCTTATGAATTAGCTTTGAATGCAATGAGCGGAAGCGCCATTGATGTATAAAAAATAGGGAGCGCAGATAAATTCCGTTGGAGCTGAAACCGCCTAAATATCACGCTTTTTACTGAACAACGAATAAATGCACACCACCTCTAACTGCTACGATGTCGTCTAGTTTATTTACTCATTACAATTACCTAACATTAAAAAGATTATAAATATTTGAGTTTGGTTCAGTTCCACTAAGGCACGATCAACGCCATACATCGCGATTAAAGCTTAGTCTTATTTAAGTACATAAATAATACTTACATTTAAATTATTATTTTACTTATAAACGTTATTATTTTGACAGTCTTTCTTGATTTTCTTTTATACAAAATAAATGAGATTCTTTAGGAAAGCAGTACCTAAGTTGCCATGTTGAGCTTGTTTTTAAAACATTTATGAACACTAGTACCTAAGTATATTATGAAATATTCTTTGATATCTGAATCTAATAAACCAGTATTACAGAGTTATGATGAATTAACGTTTATAAGTAATTCTTACAAATATCTTAACATGTATTCAGCAACAGGCGTGCATTGCTGAAAAGCGATCATCTCATTAACTTTCAATGGAAATTAATAAACATTGCGCTTAAACTAAGTATCTCCAGACACTTAAGAAGACGACTGACTTGCAACATTTGTTTGTAATGGATCGAGTTTTTGTAACGCGTTACAGTAGTCGGTGCAGCGAGTCGAGCCGCTCGATGCGAGCGCCGGGTCCTCCACTCGACTGTCGGCTGTTTCGTGAATTCCTTTGAACCGGAAAAATGAGAAACGAAAATTTCATGTGCTCGAATCGAAGCGAGCGTTCGCCGTATTGTAACCAAGCTCGCCTCGAATGACATCATCACCTCATTTATATTCAGCCCCTGCCGCTGCCTGCCCCTCGTGCTGCCGGCGATAATTCCCTAAATACTGCTGCAGCAGGATCGAGAGGAGTGTGTGTTTACATACTGCCCTACCACTCACTCACTTACTTCGCTTGTTTCGGCAACGGCAGACGTCGAAATAATTACAAAGGCCGCGCTGTGTCTTTTTGCGATACATAATTATGTTACGATATTTATAACTACTAAGCGACGGAGCAGAATTAAACAACAAACAAACGCTGCAAGTCAGTCTCCGCCTTAACTATTTGTAAATATATCAAAACTCCTGTCGATTCTTCAAAAGATAATCGCTTTTGGATAAATTGTACCAACCAACATACTTTTACTGTGACTGTACTTGGATATTTCACAGTATTTGATACCAATAAAAGATTCCAAAAAAACATAATTGGATGGAATGCTTTATCCGGTAAATTAGATAATCCAGAAATAATTAAAACAAGTGGATGACGTTTCAACCATTGTCCATTACCATTATAAATTGTGTGAATGACCTGCATTATAATGTGATGTCACTCGCTGTCGCAACATGCTTTGAATGGTCATCTTTATGCTAGAGAAAGTCACTGTGAAAGCAATTAAGTATTATATTTTCTAACGCACTTTTGCATACGCGATGAATCTCCTATCTTAAATTCTTAATAACAAAAATATTTATGAGAAAATTTAAATAATATGAATAATTTGTGAAATATATTCTCCATGAAGCACCAAATGGGCACCAAAACTATTATTGTAATAAATGGTCATTTTAAAATCAGTCTTAAAATTTAGCAGAGATTAAGTACGAAATTGAGGTCAGTTTCGCCAAAGTAACGGAAGTACAAGACGCGGTATGTTCGCTACGATAGTACTTTCATTATAAAACTTCTAATAATATTTATTCTTGTTAAAAACGTTTTAATCAACACCTAATGACATAAAATTTTCTATAGTTTTCCAATCTATATTATATTAATTATGTCATGACATTTTGAGCATAATGTAAGTACCTAGTTACTTACCTAATAATAGGCACGTTAGTTATCAATCATCGTAGTTTTTACATCCTTTAAAGTCTTATTTTTCATATAATTTCTAATATTATCAACTTATCATAGATACAGCAGCTGCTGACATAATATAAACAATAAGTACAAACGCGGACACTGGCGGTGGACCACTTTTCACCTTTAGCAAAGGTTGAAAAGTGGTTGACCACCTGTGTCCGCGATGGTACCTACCTATATTTGTGTACGTCATACAAAAATAAAAAAATGGAATGTTTGTTTGTAAACATATTAACTTATATCTAGACAAAGGCACACACTGACCTTAGCTTAAAATGGCTCATTGGTTCCTGCAGGTACTTTCTGCACGTGCTCTGCAATATCATCCACATTTAAGTACAATGATTCACCTTATTGGTATCTGACTATCTAACACAAGTGATTCATGAACCTGTACCAATTTGATCATAATTTATAACTAAGCAGAATTTAGTTCTAAAGATTTACTTGTCTGGCTCACATGGACCTAGATAATCATAGATCAATAAAAACTTGTATGTATTGATGTCGAAAATTGAAGCAGTTTTCAAAACAAAGCATTGCAATATTATTATCACTTGGATGTTAGCCTTTGAGATGTTGATAGTTTTGAACGATGACTGCATAGTCCTTCACTTCAAATAAGTTTATCGCTACAGTACATAAGTAGGAGGAAGGCTACTAGAGATTATATGAGTAGTAATTACTAAAATACTTAAGAGATAGGTAATATCTTTCCATTTCTGACTGATTTAAGCGCTTAGCTTGACTTACATCTGAATGATATTGCAGAGTTTAGAGTAAAAGAATAAATAATCATTAATTCTAAGAAAAAAATATCAAAAATTCTTCATAAAAAACTGCCAACAAAATGGCCTTATCTCTATAATAAAAAAATCCTTGGAAAAATATCTTGAAACTTACTGTTTTCAATCATCAACTTTAGAATACTTTATAAAACTTTTTGAGCTGGATTATACACAATAACCTCATAAAATACGAACACATAGAAGCTAGCTACCACTCAGATCACTTCACTCATCACCACCACCCTGCAGCTTAGCTTAAAACAGATCAATTAAATCACTAATCTTTGAAAGGCCAACCATTTCTTTCTCACAAAAACACTGTCAAACTCTTTCACTGTATTTTGCATCCCTTTCTTTTCTTGTTAATATCAGCTTGCTTGCTCTTCTTCTTAGCAAGACCTTCAGCAGTTATATCAGATATTACAGACAGTCTCTTATTGGAGTCATGTCTATCCTGTCCCATGTGCGAAGGGCTTACATCAGGAGGGTACGTACAACTGTACAAATTGTTGTTCTCACTGTAGCTGTGAAGCATATTAGGCGGAGGGATGCTTTCAGGCACCAAGTGGTCTGTGGGGTAGTGTGATGCCGGCCTAATGCTCACTGGGTCTGGGAAACGAGGCTTCTTGCTAGTTGTTGGAGGAGGAGGAGGCTGTCGGTGTTGCATGGAACTGTGATTGTTTAGGACCCTTTTATCATCAAAGGATCTTGAGTGAGAATGAGACAAATTGGTTCCTGAAGTTCCAGCTTCAGATTGTTGAGCATAATACTGGTTCGACATCTCCAAGGACTGCAAGGCACTGGCTTTGGATTGAATGGATTCTTTTTCAAAAGGTTCAACATAATGCAAATCGGAGTCAACAGATTTGCACAGTCTGAGTCGGTTCTCACGGATCATATCTCGAGGATTACTGTAAGCATCACATAATGTTGCCTGCGGAGTGGGAGGTTCACTTTCTAACTGCTGTGGTTGTTGTTGGGCTACCATTCTTTGCTGTTTTTTCAGTATAGCCTTCTGCCTTGCCTTCTCCTTGGCTCTTTGTAGTTTCTTATATTCTCTCTCTTGCAACAATCTTGCCAGTTCACCATCTTGAGCTTCTACAGCACATCTCATATCAGCCAGCAGGGCATCCTGGTTGTTGTCCTCATGACTCAGTTCTCTAGCAAGTCTCGCATCTTTCTCTTCTTGTTCCAATCGTCTTCTCATATCTTCAAGTTCAGTAGGAGAGAGACCTAGCTCCTCAGGATTGAGATCCTCGTTTGGAACAGTAGCAACAGGCGGGAGTGCCGGGGGCGCGGCGCGAGAGGAACTGGGTTGTTGCAGCATGTCAGTACCTCGCTGGCGACGTTGCCTGCGCAAGTTGATTTCGGCCATCTCTCTGGCGATCTCCGCGTCGATGTCAGCCTGTCTGCGGCGCGTGAGCTCGTGCAAGTGCACCTCGTGCTCGATGTCGCGCTGCTCGTTCAGCGCTATGGGGAAGTCCTCACGGATCTGCTGGTTGCGATATCTATTTTCGCAGAGGTGTGAGGATATCTCGCGGTCCTGCAAGCGGTGTGCAAGTGCTCCGTCAGCGCGCACGAGCCACTGCTCGCGCAGGTCCGTCACGTGTCCGAACTTCGGCATTGTGTCGCTCGCCTGGAACCCGGCCATCGCTGGTGCGCGACGGTAGAAAGTATCCTCCAGACTTTCCAAATAATGTCACCTAAATACAACACACAGAGTAAACACAGTTACGTTAGCGTAACGTAATACCAGTTTATTGTGTGTTAGCACGACACAAGTGGCCTGGTGACGGCACCAGCCTCAGATCGACACCACTATTCACAGCACAAACCTTTCACGTCGACTTTCTTCGCATTCCGTGAGAATCCGCGATGAACTTTTTACGTTTTCCCTGTGAACTCCGCGTGAACAATGGTCGGCTATGTTTGATAATCTACATAATGAACAATAATGAATTGCACCGAGGACTCCTCACCTCACTCATTCATCCCTACTCAACAAATAAATTTGATCGAATCGAAAAAATTACAATGACAGAGTGACAGACACGCACGACATGACAGAACTAAACCATAGACTAAGTAAGTAAATTATATACCTATTTTACGACCTGACACTGACAGGTTTAAGTAGTGAAGTGAATTCCATAGAGTATAGTAACTAATAAAAGTATAAAAACTAAAACCCAACTACGGCAAAAAACTAAAAAGATATAAACAAGTCAGCTCAGACAGACAAATTAAAAATCCGGGGTCCATATTCAATTTATTGTGACGTCACATAGCCTTTAACCAGCGGACGACCGAGACGCTTCCAACGATACCCCATTTGTCAAATTATGATAAGAAGTTTAGCAGTTATGAGGGAACAAATGAACATACCGGTCAAAATCATAAACCTCCTTTTTGCTTCACCGTAGTCGAGTAAAAAGGAAGTGAATTCACTGATATTTATCTATGCATTTTCTACCGGTCTACCAAGGGTGGTGAGTGGTGATAGATAAGATGGCAGGTGCTTTGATATAAAAGAGGATCAAAGTAATATTTCGACAACATGTTTTAGTTTGTTAGGTAGATATTTTTATTTTATTGAAGTAAAAAGTTTTTCCATTCACAGTGAATTCCATTCCTTGAAGTGAAGTGATTTAAAATATGTACCATAGATATATTTTTTTATTAAATCCATCGATCCATTTCTTAGAACTAAAATTCAATTGATGGTGAATAGAATAGAATTTAATAGTTTCATTTAATTTGCTTACCCAATTCAGTACGGATATCGACAAAAAACACATTATGAACAGTAGGTACCTACAATGAAAAGCTTTGTGGCTAACTATCACGTATTTATTTTGAATTTTAATAAAGCATTAAAAAATACACCACATTAACGATTTGCCATGGGCTTAGCCAAGGAATAGCCTGCTTCTAATTTTTATTTATATATGTACTTACAAATTTTATTGCCGTTGCGACCTAGTTTTTCAGCGTCTTCGCCCTTCCTCAACTCTTGACTGGTTGCCTGGGTTTTTCATCGGGACAGGATTGCGATTGCTGTCGAACCCGCCGTGAAAGAGAACTCCTTGGACACTTGAACTCTTTATCATCAAGAATAGAGCCCCGATCTAATGTTGACAAACACATTGTAAAAAAATGTTCTTGATTTAAAGACATTGTGACTGTTGTATTTGTGCTAACTCGCCTATTCTTCTCGAGAACTCGCTAAGTCCTTTTCTATTAGCAGTTATGAAATACAGTTCTTCTGATATACGATATAGCCAGCTCGAGAGTCGTGGATATCTGAGAAAATACATAGCATAATTTGGAACCGTTTATGTCATTACTTTATTGAATAAACCTACTTACTTATTCCAGTTTTACTCACTTGTAACCATCAACTGGGACCAGAACGTTGAGCGTACTGACAGTTGAAGCAAATACAATGTCGCTCAGAGTTGACCAACTGCCACCAAACCAACTTCGCCCATCTAACATATTCTCCAAATCACTGTAGGAGGATTCAATTTCAACTACTTGTTGTGGCATTACAAAATTACAATGCTTATATAGGATTGGATCCTGAAATCAGAAATTAAAAAAGTAAAAAAAATATTCTATCTCTTCCAAAGCGACTTATATCAATAAATTCGTAAATAAATATTATTACTGTTATTAAAATCAAACGCCTGGTACAAAGAAATAGACAATGTAGTTAGACAGATAATTATGATGGTTATTTTGATGAGAGAGAGTGCCACTATATTGCACTAAGTAATCTGTGAAATGTCGGTATTATAACAACAGAATCTCTTACGAACTAGTAGAGGTAGTGGTTGACTCGCAGTAAACTTTGAAGCGCATGTTTATGACCAGTAGTTCTAGAAGAGATTTTCATGCCGATCCTTCCGATCGTCACAAGCTATACAAAAATATACAGACATGTAAAAAAAAACTGAACTAACAGCAGCTGCGCGGAACCGTGGATAAATAGTTGAACTGTTATAATGCATGTGTTGGTCCAATACAGAACGGCCTCCAGGATCTTTCGGCAACAAACGGCCGGAGTCGCAGTACCGACCAGCCAAGTACGTACAAATTGCATGACTGTAAGCAAAATGAAAAACAGAGAGCAGGACATTTAAAATCCATTGAACAAAAATAAAATAACAAGACGTGGAATCTATACTAATTTTATATGTCCTGCTAAAAACAATTATGGCTAAAAGTAATAAAAATGCAATAGATACCTATCACATATCACAAGTTCACGGTCCTTCAAAACTGGTAAAGTTTGTAACGGATTTAGCTGCAAAAATAAGAATGTCGCTAAATAGTATCGCCATCATAAAACAAAGTCAACAAATTGAATAATTATACATCTTATGACATTTTTGAGATACTCATTTTGTCGGTAGATTATTGCAAAACCGTCAAAAAAATGCAAAAAAATTAAACACCACAATAATTTACATGGCACAAACTGTAAAAAAAAAAGCTCGTAAAAACGAATATATAGGTTCCTTACGCTGATCATTTCCTTCGTTCTGTGTTCTCCCTTGTCCATGTTTATGTCCACCTCCGTCATGCTGAGGTTCATGGAGTCCAACGCCATCATGACCGCCCGGCAGGCGGGACTCCTGTCAGTTTTCCATAACGTGCAGTGCCTGTTTTATTGAAGGTTAAATGCATGTAGAATTAATATGTAGAAGAAAATTGAGACTTGTACCGAAAGGACTGGCCGGCACTTAACTAGCAAAAGACATAAATGTGTATAATTGCCTGAAATAAATGATATTTAATTTAATTTAAATTTAATTTATACGCTAGTTTGATTAGATTAGAAGAAGATTGGTATAAATTGTTTAGTGTTCTTAATTTTGTCATCAGAATTACTCCTTTGACGGAAGTGTTCGACAGTACGTAGGTACTTTAGAGAACATGAGTAAGGATAGTCTGGATAGGTAACTAAAACAGCACCATTTTAAGACTTGGTAGGTTTCCTCAATCGACGGTCTCTGATCAACAATTAGACAGTAGGTAAATTTAACGTAAACTTAATCTATTATTCTACCTTTTGTTCTTTGTGTCCGGTTGATGGCAATAGGATCAATCGCCGCCCCCATTCCATAGAAGGGATTTAAACATAACTAGCGAAATGTGAGTGTACTATATGTGGCCACCTCTGCCTAACCCTTCGGGGATAACAGGCGTGATTTTATGTAAGTTTATCGATCATGATCACAGATAAACCATTTTTATTAAAATCACTGTAAAGTTCAGAGCAAAGATTTCAGATATCTTGACAGATGATCAATGCAATGCAAATAAAAAATGAAAGAGGAAAGACTTACTTTAATCCTGTTTCTGAAATTCTACTTGCTGAAGTACCCATGAAAAGAGACTCGTTTATAAAACTAACGATTTTGAATAAAAATTTATAAATAAAAATATTAATAATTGTCTCTTTTCATTCTGTATTTATTTGACGGCATTATGTTTTTCAAGGAACGGTCTAGCAAGTAAAATGTGAAAACAGCCAGTATTTTATTTGATAAATATCATAATTTTAAGGTTGAATGAAGGTTTTTATGTGATATGTAATCTTTAAACGTGACTACCAATAATATTATTTAGGTAAGTATTTTTATACTACTACCTACTATTAGGTAGAATAGGTTCTTATATTTCATACGCTGTATTTGTTTTTGGGTAGATACCACATCAAAATTATGCATATGAGTAAAACCTACATATTAGTAGTAGGTAGCAAAAAAGAACTTACCTACATGTTATTATTCTAAATAAGAAACCGCAAGTAACCAAGATACATTTTATGTAAAATTCCAATATTTGAACTCGAGACAATAACAAGCGGTCTCGACATGCATAATGGAACAGGTAACAGGATCTTGAATTTGATCTGTGTGCGTTATCGACGCGTATTAATTTACAAGTGTTATTTAGTCATTTTTTACACGACTTGCTCTCGCCACAACTTCTGTGGGGTTCTCGCAGAACGGGAGTTTAGTTGCCTTGGTGGTTAATAAGTGCGTAAATGGCCTTTTTTCGGGACAACTCTTGTTTGAAACATTTTCAAATTTTGTGTCGTTCCGAAAAGCGTATTATTAGGTAATGAAACTTTGTTTTTTATTTATGAAGGTAGCTAACTTTTTCAAATAATACACATGCGTGCATTCATAAATGCATTCTGATTTCCATGTTTCGCTGCACTTTCTCAAAATATGCTTGTATCTGTGATAGTTCCGGGAATTGGGCCCAAGACCTTTCCAACGGTACCAAGACCAACGGTACCGAACAGTACCCCCTTACGGTTCCCGGCAACCATGATTTTTATTTAAATTAACGTTTTCCATTTAATTAGAAACATGTCGGTAACGAAGAAACCAGTCCTCTACGGAGATGAAGCATCACCACCAGTGAGGTTCGCTATGATGACAGCATCTCTATTGAACATCGATCTGGAGTTCCATAGTATCGATCTATTCAAGGAGGAAAATCGAACCGAATTTTATAAAAAGGTAGGTACTTACACAATGAAGATAATTTTATACTAAACTATAGTGACATAAAGTTTAGTATTCCACATGCAAAATTAAGTATGTTCTCACGCCTATAATGACAAGGAGGCATATTATGCAGAGTCCCATTATTATAATATACATTACTATTTCTAGCTTCTGACGTTTCATAAGTGCCCATGTAGGTTTATATGAAAATAATATTTTGATTTGATTTGAAATTCGATTCGAGATGAAGTGCGAGCGAGATAAAAACCTGAGATTGTGTGGGCTCTTAAGCATAAAACATTTTCTATTAGTAAACTGAAAAATATTCTGTGCCCTTTAAGCACAGAACATTTTCTATTAGTAAACTGTACAAGTTGCCCAGATTCAAATATTTCTTTTTTTCGTTTCAATGGCACCCTTAAATTACTTGGGTCCGGTACGTCAGTACGTGTTCAGGTTAATTGCCCAGATCCTTATGCTCGGACCTACGATGTCGTTGCTAAAAATAATTAATTCTTTGGTAATTGCAGATAAACCCCCTCCAGAAAGTCCCAGCGCTGTCAGTAAACGGGGACGTTATTTGCGACAGCCACGCCATAGCTTTGTATTTCTGCAGAAATAACAAAAAATCGGAGTTGTACCCTGAAGAAATTATGCTTAGAACAAAGATTGACGAGTGGCTGTACTTTGATTCCGGCGTTCTGTTTCCAATTGATAGCGCTATATTTGTAAGAGAACAATATTATTAAGTTGAAACTACAACGCTACAAGATTCTTTTGGCGCGTGGCAAAAATGTAACTAATGCCACCATTTTGCTGTGTTAGTAGGTAATATTTTAAACTACTCATGGCGTCTCAATTTGGAGTTATCCTGTAAACCTGTTTACTGTATTTCCTGAGTACAATGTCTGTGACAATTTTCACAAACGTTTACCAGCAACGCCCCCCTGTCAATATCATTCAGGCGCCAAAAGATCCTTGTGGCCCTCTATTAGGTATTAACATTGCTTTCCGCCTCAAATTACTGATGGCTGCTCGCTCCTCCTGTTAGCAGGAAGGATCTATAGTTGCAATTGCAACATCAGTGAGCCCCATTTTAGTTAAGGCTTTCAGCAATTTAAATAGTTCCAATAAGAAATCGTTTAGTCCGTAGTTTGATTAAATATATGAATACATTTTCAGAGCGATTTTTTTGCCGGTAAATGGCTTGACAACGAAGTCAGGGTTAACAATTGGTATTCTTCATTGGATCATTTAGAATTGAAATTAAGTAATCAAAAGTGGCTAACAGGTGATAAGGTGAGTGAGATAATTTTAGCATTTCTAGTAAAATATATTATCATGCAAAACTCTGTAGCTATTAACCATGCGTAGTTTAAACTACGCATGGTTAATAGCTACAAAGTTTTGCATGATTTTTCTAATAACTATACATAATTGCATTTTCTTTCGCAGATGCGACTATGCGATGTTTGTTGTGGAACTACAGTAAGCTCTCTTGAAATATTGGTCCCACTGCTGGAAAAATATGTACACGTGAAGGATTGGCTGAGGACATTAAATACACTTTCTTGCTTTGAAATAAATAAGCGCGGCTTGAAACGTTTACAGAGTTTCGTTGAAATTATAAAGCAGCAGCAGTAAAGTAATATGAGTTTTTAAGTTGTGGAATGTAAGTTCTCCTATTTTTATAAATACACAACTGATGGTATTCGATCGTTTTGTTTTATTGTTACAAATTGTTTATACATATTTTACTCGATTAATTAATCGTGTATAGTCCATAAACAAATAAATAGATTTACTTTATATGTACTATAGAATTTTCCCAGCACTCGCACCGCATATGTCAAAGATTCTTTAGTCTTTGGCCGCTTATTGATTGGTCGACGAGGAGATGTAAAAAATGGCTGCCTTGCCTTCTCCTACTCAGGTAGAATTATTTGAGATTTAAATAGTTCATAAAGCTAAAACCATGTAAATTTGCTGTTTAAAATACAATGTATTAATGTATCTACAGTTTGGTGCAGTGCGACTTTAGTATCGAACGTGAAAACATTGAATTATTCGACGTCAAAGTTTAGTGTACCGTGAACGGATTACGCTACTCAAAATTTATTAGAATTTCAATCGTTTAGCCGCCTATTTAAATCAAATAGTTCGTTTTAATTTACAGTGCAGAGTTAGTAATTGGTGTTTCATGTCATTTAATTACACTTAACGTGTTACAAGACCACGTAATCGTATCCGTTTTACCTCGAACGATGGAAATGTCGTGAAGAGTATTGAAATGTCACACCCATAGCCGTTCAAAATAAGTTCGTAAAGTAATATTTGTAGTGAGTTTTACGTTCTGAAAATGGGGCTTGAACGGTTGCAGGTGGCAGGGACCCACAGCGCTATATACGAAGCATATTATCATCAGGTGAGGCCTTAACACTTACTATTTGTTAATTTCAATAATTAACTCAATTACTATGTTTCGATACAATTATGGGTTGATTGCGAACATTCACACTTAGCTACCATCATTTTGCGTATTCTTTTCAATTAAAACTGCCTGGTAAAGTGAAGTTCTAGGCCAATGTCTAATGGAACTAATAAAAAGTAAGTAATGAAAAGTAACTCTTATGCTACACACAGTAAAGACCACAATTACATTACAGTTGAGCTTAATTGCAATCAATATTTTAGCCTGTTCTTATACCCTGAGTAATAATAAATTGTTAAAAAGTTCTTGTTACTTGAATAAAAATAATGCTTAGTGGAGACTGTTTCTTTCTTTTAGGTAAAAAAACATGGCTTTGGTGGTTTAGTAATGTATGAATGTAATAATGTGAGCATTCACATAATGCCTTGCCGTCCTCTGTAAATGATAAACAGATAATAATAATAATCATTTTGATTGCCAGTGTATTTCCCTTGCCATATCCTACATTCATTCAATCATCTCAGTGTATGTTCATGCATCATGTGTTTGTCTATTGATACTCTCTTATATGTAATATTTTTCATTGCTCCTATCCTTTTTAGTAAGAGCCATTTTAGTAAAAATACATCTGTACAAGTGTACACTGTAAAAATACAGCTTTATGCAATAAAAACCATGGCCAACAAGAAGTCAAGGTATCCACAAATCTAGATAATTTACTTGAACCAAAATAATTGAAACTTATAATAATGTAGGACTGTTTCTAGTGGTTTTCACAAACCTTTAAAATATTATAAACAGATTTATTTAAAATGAACATAGTGTACTGGCGTTAAATAATTCTGCTTATAACCTAGATTTATGGAACGGTGTGCTGAAGAGGTACAAATAAATATGGGTTTGGTGAGGGAAATAAGTATGGATGAAGTAAGAAAGGCAGTTCAAAGTATGAAAAATGGAAAGGCCATGGGCCCAGATGATATACCAGTAGAAGTATGGAAGTGTCTAAAAGAAGACGGATGTATGTGGCTGACTTTATTCTTCAATAAGTTGTTGCATGAAGGAGGGATCCCACAAGAATGGTGCAATAGTTCGCTAGTGCCCATCTTCAAGAATAAAGGTGATGTACAGGACTGCAACAACTATCGAGGGTTAAAGCTCATGTCACATAGTATGAAGGTATGGGAGAAAGTAATAGAGAAAAGACTGCGCGAGGAGAGTGAAATTACCCTGAACCAGTTTGGGTTTATGCCAGGTCGAGGAACAATGGACGCCACTTTTGCACTCCGCCAATTGTGCGAGAAGTACAGACGTGCACACAAGAACTTGCACATGGTGTTCATTGATCTGAAAGAGAAAGGTTTGCTCGGGAAGTATGTAGAGTTAATTCGTGCTATGTACAGCCAATCTCGAACCTACGTCCGGTCGACTGCTGGCAATACCGACGAGTTCAGTGTGCCTGTAGGCTTGCACCAAGGGTCGGCTTTAAGTCCTTACCTCTTCCTGTTAATTATGGATGCTCTGACGTCGGACATACAGGAAGAGGCACCCTGGTGCATACTGTTTACCGATGACATTGTCCTTGTCGGTGAAGATGGACCTGAGATCCAGAGCAGATTGGAGAAATGGCAACAGAAGTTGGAGACTGTTGGCTTGAAAATCAGCAGAACCAAAACAGAATATATGTTCTGCGATTTCGGCGGTCTCTCCACTTCCGGATCCATAGCGCTGGATGGCGCGCTTCTCCCAATCTGCTCCGACTTTCGGTATCTCGGTTCGCTCGTGCAAAGCGATGGCGAAGTAGATCGGACGGTGAAGCACAGGATTAACACCGGATGGATGAAATGGCGGCAGGTCACGGGAACAATCTGCGACTCCCGCATTTCCCTTAAACTTAAGGGGAAGATCTATAAAACAATGGTTCGACCTGTCCTGTATGGATCAGAATGTTGGGCCACAAAAGGGATGAATGAAAGGCAATTGCATGCAGCTGAGATGAGAATGCTAAGAGGGATGTGTGGTGTTACACGAATGGATAGAATAAGAAATGAGTTAATAAGAGGAAGTCTGAAAGTGGTACCGGTGACTGAAAAGTTGTGCGGAAATCGGTTGGCATGGTATGGGCATGTGATGCGGAGGAATGAGGAAAATGTCGTGAGGAAGGTTTTTAGTATGAATGTCGATGGCTATAAGACTAGGGGAAGACCAAAAAACGATGGATGGACTGTGTGAAAGATGATATGGCTAGAAAGGGGGTGACTACCGAGATGACGACTAACAGAGAAGTATGGAAGAAAAAGACATGTTGCGCCGACCCCACATAAATTGGGATAAGGGCAGGAGAATGATGATAACCTAGATTTCATTACTTTTAAGCTGCCTAATTAATGAATATTAATTTTTCCAGATGTGTTATTGACTATGTACATTATGTCTATTTTATATCCCGTAGGTCTCAGAAAGTCAGAATTATTTATGCCTACTTTTCAGTATTTTATTTATACAGTATAATATACGATCTGCTGGACTCAAATGGATCAGTAGCTTGTCACCCAGTGTAGTAATAAAAGTCAGTTGAAACTTAATTGAGAAATGTCTATACGTTTACCAGTGCATGAAGTACATGCAGTGTTCTGGCATCTTGCCATCCTGTTGTGCAACATTGTAACCTTTTAGTGTCTTAGATTTATGATAAATATGGTTGCAAGTGGACTCGTTATAATAACAGCCGCACTGGTTCATCGACAGTTAAGTTGCGCTTGCCGTGGTCGGTCCGTGGATGGGTGACCATTGATTACACATTGAGATCCCTCCGTGCCTTGGAATGCATGCTAAGCTGTTGATCCCAGCTGCCAAGTGTAAATCTTTGATAGTTGTTACAGGTCAGTCAGAACCTCAGAAATCTGAGAGTTACTCTTGGTAAGGGGTACCATATTATCCAGTAACTGGGTTGTAGAGGTCAGATAGGTCGTCACTCCATGTAAAATACTAGTATTCAGCTGCATCTGGGTAGACCGGATGCTGACCCCAACATCATTGGGAAAAGGCTAGGCAGATGATGATGGTTCAAGTTGCTGTATGTAGTTAGCATACCCTTTAATGATATGAGCTTAATCTTAGGATGTCCATTTATTGAAGAAGTCCAGAAAATTAATCCAGCTCCTGAAAACTGAAATTGATTAGCACAGGAGCCAAGGAATTCATAAGATCAACACTTCGATTTCATACAAATTAGTCTTGATCTTGTGACAAAATTCAGTAATGAATATTATTTTTAACCAGCTTTACTTTTAATACAGAATGTCTCAAAGACAGTACAGCAAATCACTTCTTTTTGCAGTAAGTCTACTGATGAAAAACTTTGTAAGAAACACATAAAACATTACAGGTGGACCCCAATGGCGCTGGTACAATCCAAGCCCTGGATGCCGCACGCTTCCTCAAGAAGTCCCGGCTCAGCGATGTGGTTCTCAGCAAGATATGGGACCTGTCCGACCCCACTGGCAAGGGGTACCTTGATAAAGTGAGTTGTAGCATTTTATTATATTATTAGACAATAATATACATACATAGTTAATTAATCGTTCCACTGTATCTACCAGATAAATAAAGAAATGTAAGAATTGTCATATACAGTACTACCTTCGTCTGCGCAATATCTTTATATATAGCCTTTGTTACTCAGTGATAACTGATAACATAGCATTCTATTAGTGTAAGATTTTTTTAAATTAGTCCAGTAGTTTGTGAGTATTATATTCATTATAAACAAAAATTCAAACCTTTACTCTTTATAATATTTGTATAGATGTTGATGATATTATCTACTCGATTAATTACGGTGAAACTTGCCACAATTTTTGTACATACATAGTCGTTACAAATGAATTGTGGAAGATACTTTAAATATACTTTTGGGAAAGGCTTAAAAGGCTAATGACATCATACTTTGCCTAGAATTCATTTGTGTTCAATTAATTAATTGAATTACTGTATGAGCTATGTTCATAGAGACAAAATTTTTGTTCATTACCATATGTGTGAATTAAAAAAACTCTTGACTCAGCAAGGAACCTTTTTGAATGTCAAATGGTAGAATGTGGCTGGAACCAAACATTTTGTTTTGAAACATCTCACCAGTGTGCCTGTAATTTATAAAAATAAACTTTTTCTATTCTATTCTAAATGAGTGGGTATTAAGAAGAAAAACCTATATGTCAAGAAATTAAACTACATTTCTGCTCATCCCAAACAGAAAACGAAGTGATTCTTCAGAGACATAGTTTACTAAATAATACATTCTCAGAATAGACAAAGGCATCTAAATGTTTGTACAGAAATGTAACAATTTGTTAACACAATGAGATGTGTCAATCATTCTGATAAGGTTCTTGTCATATCAGTAACATTTAAGATGGGCTGGTGATGATTCTTATTTAGAAATGAAAATCTGTTAAATGATGTAAAAGTCAATGACATTAATTTTTCGGCACTATAGATTTTTGTGCAAATCGCAGGAATCCGCTGGATGTGGGTATCGTAGTATCGATCGTTGGAGCGATGTTTGGGGCATGCCTATGTCCAGCAGTGGACGTCTTTGGGCTGAAATAATGATGAAAGGCTTTTTGCATATTTCAGTGACCTTGGGTTTTTAAGGGATACTCCAGTAGTCGTAATACGTGTAACGTGCATATCGGTAAATGACCCTCGTTAGGTTAGGTCCTGTTGCGGAAGGTTCTTACGTTCTCGCGACCCCCGGCGTAGGTGTAAGATGAAACACGGGGGTGGTTTTTAGTCAGTAAGAGTCTGACAGACCCCTCCACCCGCCCCAGGGCTGAGGACATCCATGAGGATTTTCCACCCCGGGAACAAAAAAAAAAAAGGTTAACCCTCCTGGTTAGGTATCCGCCACCTGGTTTTTGTCACGAACAATGCAAACCAAATAAAACCTATAATTAACGGCCGCGACGCGCCAGGTTATAAAACCTTGCACTTATCCTCGTAAAATGGAGATCAGGGAAATGTGGGACAATATTATTTTTGTGTAATAGGTAGTTTAATAAGATTTGATTAGGTCAGGTTACGGACGGTACGGACCC
The DNA here is from genome assembly GCA_914767815.1 of Eupsilia transversa. Classification (NCBI taxonomy): domain Eukaryota; kingdom Metazoa; phylum Arthropoda; class Insecta; order Lepidoptera; family Noctuidae; genus Eupsilia; species Eupsilia transversa. The sequence goes on along the minus strand of OU611889.1, from coordinate 14,070,719 downwards.
CCCGTAGTCTTCTACGAGGACAATTATTCTTTGTCAATTACTTTTCGTGTACGTGTCGTACTCAGGACCACACGACAAGGATTTGAGATAAACCGACTATCTACTGTTTGTTTAGATGTGTTACTAAACACAGCTGCTATAATATATAGTAGTAACTTACTACTATATATATTAAAGCAGCTGTGTTTACCGCTTGAGCATAACATGTTACTTTTACTCTAGCACTCTCAGCACACTCCACAATCCAATCGATGCTAGAAAATTTCAAGTCTAAGCAGGTATTGCGTGCAAGTTTCGATAAATCAAAGTGTCGTTTGGTTTCACTAATTTCAGGGGTAAACGCGGCGGGGTTCTTTAGAAGTTTATATTTAATCTTATTTTTTACTAGCTGCTGCCCACAGCTTCGCCCGCGTGTACCCTAATATTTTTCTAGAATAAAAGTATCTTAAGTTACTCCTTATAACATCAGCTATCTGCTAGTGAAAGGATCTTTCGTTAAAATCGGTCCAGCCGTTTGGGAGATTTGCCGGAACAAACAGACAGCCAGACAGACAAAAATCAAAAAGTTATAAGTATATACTTTCATAAGATTTAAGTAAAAAGCTGTTATTTTGACATTTTAAACAGACACTTTATTTATTTGGATATATTATTTGCCATGATTATAGGGACTCCAAATTAACATGTATTCTGTGAAAATTTCGGCTGGCAACCTTTTAAAAACATACAGCCATGTAACCCACAGACATAAAGGCGTAGCGTAAGCTTAGTAATTGGGTCACGTTGGCACCCTTTGGTTGCGGAACCCTAAAAATAATGGTACGGTGTGCCAAAAAATTAAGGCAGACAATTTCTATCGTATTTCAGTTAAAATATTCTTCGTGATCTGAGTGCGTAAGTCTTTACCAGCGCTTTTCTGAGTATAACTTGAGCTTTGGGTGTTAAAGGTTACTCCAAAATACTTATAATTCGTTTTTTTTTGCTCCCTTAAACTGTTCACGTGGTCCATGTACCACTTTTTCCAAAGGTTTGTACGTTGTTCAGAACAAATTCGTATGGATTAGCAGTTTCCAATGCGGAGTTTTAAAGAGAAATGTCGTCATCGTCGTAGTAAATGGGTATTAAGTTAATAGGCAGTAAGACGACCTCGTACTTGGCGCAGTCTGGGGTTACGCAAGTGTCTAGACGGGACTAGCCTCAAGCCTGTACTGAACACACATTCACACGACTAACTGTCCAGATATTTTACTATATAAATTATTAAATTTTTATAAAGATGAATGACTTTAAATGGTGCAGACACTGCGGCATGAAGTCCTAAGCTCGCGATATTAGAATGCTTTGACTGGACATCGTAAATCGTATGAAAAACATGGGTTTGATCCGGGACTGGACAAAGTATTTTTATTGGGTTTTTCCATTCGAAATTTTCAGTAGCAGGCACGGTAGTTGAATTAATGCTCAGTTGGTAGCAATAGGTTCGTTCTCGTCCCCTATTACATAGGTGGGAGCTACAGGCTACACATAACTTCACGAAACTGGGGTGTTATACAGAATATACACTTCCTTACTTCAGGGAATACAGGCGTTATTACAACAAATATAAATAGACCCTCTTACGCATAATTTATATGTTATGTTTTGGAGTATTCATAGTAGCCATTTGTGGGCGTTTAATAAATTATGAACGGAATACGATCACACAATCCGATAGAACAAATTATTTCGTCGATACGGGCGACCGCGACTCAGTCTCATCATATCATTATTTATGTTCTTAGCTCAAAGAGCATGTAATTATTAAGATAGATTACCTGTTCTGTTATCGTTTCACTGTTTATGTCATGTAGGATTAGTACCTACATAGAGATAGAAAAATGAAATGCTGTTCGCTGGTAAGCGTATGACGTATCACTTTAGAACGACTGGACTGATTTAGCTATTTTTTGTTTTAAAATGTTCATAACAGTCCGAATTAGGTTTTATAGAAAGAAAAATAATGAAAAGTTTCCCGGAAAATTTTCAAACTCAGAAACAGCTGAAGCGTTTTTCAATGGGTTTTTTGTATCAAATATTAAAATTGTACAGGACAACGTCTGGGTCGGCTAGTTTCTTTATGAAATACGTTGAGATAAAACTGCAAAGGTTTTCTTTGTCTCTGTTTTAATTAAATTCTTAGAACTTATGGTATAAACTAGCGACCCAACCTTGCTTCGCACGGTTTCTCGACTTGAAAAAACATCGATACATCTTTATTATTTAATAAACCTTCCGGGATTAAATTCTCTAAATGATTGTGAAAACTGCATCAAAGTCCGTTGTGTAGTTTAGAAGAACGAAGACAGACATGAAAAGCGACTTTTTAAAATAATATTGAGATGTAGATAACCTGTATTTTTTTTAATACAGCGGAACTAGGCTACCTCCTGCAGGTAGGACGTATTTTCTTTCAAGCTAACACCGTGCACCCTGTTCAGTGTTCAGTGAAACGTAAAGATGTCTTTGTGAAGCTAGGTAGCCGGTAGGTAGGACTGCGGTCATGTTAGCACGGAAATGGCGACCACGGCCGTAACCTATGGTTGCCGACGTACAGTTGTCTCATAAAATACGTAGTAGCTTTGTTAATCTGTTTGGTGTAAAGAATAACTGTACCTACTTTATTGTAAAAACAAGTCTAGTTTTGCTTAAATGTCAGTCTGTCCAGAGTTTACACTGAAGCATTTCAGTCAGGACAGTTTTTTGTATAGCCTCCTATAGAATGTCCATTTATGTATTTTAGGAACAAGTACACATATTTATTGCTTAATTTTCCTAGGATATTATAATATACCTAAATACTCAAATCTGCCACAAGTTTCGACAGGACGGTTTCGCGAATTCGGTGCGTGGTTTTTCCGCCTTCACATAATCTAGATATCAAAATTCTAGAAGCTATACCTACATTTTACAGTAATTGTCTTTCGAGACCCATTTTCCTTGAACATTTAAGTTCACGACCCCTTTCAGTTACCAAACTCTTTCGTATTCATTCTTTATCCAGACTTTAATTCCCGTAAGGCCAGTAAATACAGGCGTACATAAAATTGCACTCAACAGGCCCCCGGGGCTCGAGACAGGCAGCATGTAGGTAATTAGTGCCGGGCATTACATACAAACAACAACATTCACGGGATATTTTGTGATACGTATTTTGTATACACGGAATTCACACCAAAATGGGGAGGTTTATTTCTGTAACGTTTTATGACTGAAAAGAGGTAAGTAAATTGCCTTGATTTTGGAAAGTTGAACGCTTTTGAATCCTTTGATCCCTCCTTTAGTTGAATCTTATTTACTAGCATAGAAAGACGGAAACCTACCTTCTGTTGAATTTTCTTATTTGAAAGCATAGAAAGAATCGTATCACACGACGTCCTATATTTTCTTTAGTTCATAAACCTTGCAGAAATGAACTGCAGGCAATTCGATAAGTAACTATATATTTGAATAGCAATAGTAAAAGTTTTCATTTCTGCTATTCCGCAGGATAACTTAAAAATATTTTAAACCAACTCAGTCACGATATCGCGAAAGTCACCTCCGTAACCGAAGGTCACTGTAGCCCAGCGACTAATGGCGATCGAAAGGTCGCGGGTTCAAACTTTAACAAGAGTATTATTTATATACTATAACTTCTTTGTTTTAAAACAAAAAGGATAAAACTCTAGGGTCATCTCCAAAGTGCTTTACTAAAAAAAAATATCTTCTTGACTTGGTCCGCGAAACGCTTTTGTCCTCGATGTACCCTTATCTAAGGTTACCATCCGTCAGCCTTTGCGGAGACTGTCCTCTTTTAAGGATGTGCCCTCCGGCGCGGCGCGTCGGGACTCTTTGTAACGGCATGTGGGACGAGTGTTTGGGGACACACCCTGTATTATGTCCACTTTTTAGTTAGGAATTTCTTGTTACACTACTTAGGCATGAAAAAGAAATGTGATGAACGTTGTGGTTGTTATTTCAGCAGTTTGTGTTGTGTTGTTTACTCGAACTGTTTGAATTACGAGTGAGTCGAACAGCGCAGATGTAGACTTTTATGAATTGCGATTTCTCCCGAGTTGGCCTTCAGATATTGATTATTTGAAATCTGTGAAGGGCAATGATTATGTTTCTAGATGTTTGCGCTGTGACTGCGGTTTTATTAATGGCACATAGGAAGTAAGGAATTGATGCTTTGTCAGTTTCTATAAGGATTCGTAAATAATAAGCCTTTAAATACGACAGACAGTAAATAGGCTGAGTTGATAATGGCGAGAACGAACTGACAAAAAAAAACTCCCATTCAACATTCATTTTGCAATACCATCGTGCCTGCTACTCTTTATTCCATCTTAACAAAATTAAGATAACAAATCTTATCAAAAAAAAATAATTAAAGCCTCAATGATGAAACATCAAACATTGACGAAGCACTGCGGAGGATGTATTTCATTACATTTGTGAAGATAATACCTTATCTGTCCGCTCGTGTGTACGCTACACGATGTGCGCGATGTATTGCCGCCTGCTCCGCAACCAATACTGTGCCGTTTCTTTCCTTGTAATTATTGTTTCATAGGTAATGTGTGAATAAGATCGGTTGTAAAGGTGTGTGCACGTCTTTAAGTGATTGATTGTTACTTCTGTGAAGTTAAACTGTGTTGTGTGGCGGTTGTAGATATGCTTACGTGTTTGTGATCTGCCCCTCTTTGCGAATAGTTGTCTTATGGAGTTAGCTGCATCCTGCAAGTCTGGCAACCAGATATAGCAAGGGGTATCATGTTACCCAGTAACTGGGTTGTGGAGGTCCGATAGCTCCATAAAATATTAGTATTTAGCTGGTATCAGTTAGACTGGTAGCCGACCTCAACACAGTAGGGAACAGGCTAGGCAGATGATGATGGAGTTGGCTGCATATTGGCATAAATTATTCTATGAAAATCACCATGTGAGGCCAGGGGATTATTAAGTTCCTAGTTAATTAGCTTCTAGAGTATGTATTCAGCTATTTATGCAGCAAAACATTTAATTAATTTTTAACCTACTTCCAAAAAGGAGGAGGTTCCATATACGTAGCGTATGTTTTATTTTATGTATGTCCATCGATATCTTCGTCAATTGTGGACGGATTTTTAATAATAAGTACTAAATACTATTCATTTGGTAGACGAAGTGTCCCCTTATAAAGTTATTTTTCACTTTGTAGTGTTTTTTTGGAAGTCGAATGTTTTTTAATCCACATGTGCTGTTAAAAAGAAATAAATTGGTATGGTTCTATTTTCCTTATGGATATTAAATCTATAAAAGCCTGGCTATCTACATTTAACTCGAACAACTGATGCGTATCTATTATGGAGGGTGCTGATATAGATGTTCATTGCCAACCAGTCTGCTATACATAGTTAATTCACAACTGCGACCTTTACACACTTATATGATACCATGACAATAGGACGTTAAAAAATAAGAGAGGAAAATCGTTGCATTGTCTAATGCAACGATTTTAAAAACATAAACCTGACTCCTGACGACTGCAAATAGTCAGTGTGATTTTAGAATAGAATAACAATAACAACACCAGCTTGTAATGACACTGTAGGGCACAGATATCTTCTTATACAGAGAGGGAACAAGCATTGATCACCACGCTTGCCCACAACGTGTTGGCGAATAGAATTGATGTGTTTATGCGAAGCTACCTGCCCGCGGTTTAGCCCGTGTGGATCCTAATTATTTTTCTAGAATAATAGTAGCCTAAGTTACTCCTTGTAACATCAGGTATCTGCCAAAGAAAGTGGCCTAAGTTACTCCTTATAACATCAGCTATGTGCCAGTGAAAGTAGCCTAAGTTACTCCTTATAACATCAGCTATCTGCCAGTGAAAGTAGCCTAAGTTACTCCTTATAACATCAGCTATCTGCCAGTGAAAGTAGCCTAAGTTACTCCTTATAAAATCAGCTATCTGCCAGTGAAAGTCCCGTCGAGGTCCAGCCGTTTCTGAGACAAACCGGAAAAAATAATTATAAATACCGTATAAACGTGTCATATGCATTTTGTAATAAAAAGCTGTTGTGTCTATGTTGTTTTGACATTACAAACAGACACTTCAATTTTATTTAGGTAATAGGTAATTAGAGCTGTGCGACCTGAATTGCACTTTATTGTGACGTAGCAAGAGTCGCTTTTTATTTAAATGATTTTACAGAGTGAACCATCTGTAGTAATCTGTGATATAGGTACATAAATTGTTACAGTTTGTAAGGAATCCGTGTACATTCTAATATAATATTACACGCCATTCAAAAGTCTTCCTCCTGGACCGTCAATAAGAATATTACATTATTCATTATAGTAACTGACTGCGACTCATTATAGTGTGGCCGTGGTACCCATAAAGACTCTTGATCAGCTTGCTAACCCATTCTATAAAAAGGTGTTCTGGCAACCCGTTGTCTGGTTTTTTCCACAAAGGGCTAAATTTAACTGGCAAATGTGGGTGTAATATAGGTATACTTCTGCATAACCCTTTAAGGAAAAGAGGCGTGATGTTATGTTATGTTAGTCCATGAGAGTGGAGTCCTGGTCACACAGCTTACCTAACGTATCCTATAACTAAATTCGTTTTTTTTCGTGTGCAGTCGGGACTGTTCGTCGCACTGAAGCTGGTCGCGCTGGCGCAGGCTGGCAAGGACATCAACATGAGCAACATACACTCCGAGGCGCCGCCACCTAAAGTTGTGAGTTTTTATGTTCACGATAGTAGCCTTTATTGATAGGACAGAAGATGCTTCGTATTTAGAAATATCATTGAATTAGAAGAAGAACTTTGTCAGGAAAACTGAAGGATAATTCCAGTATTTAAAAACGTTCAAAATCTAAATATTTTGTTAAGTACCTGGTACTTGTTGGCAGGCTGCCTAGGCTCCCATATACCTATTAACACTGTAATATGAAAACATTGTAAAAGTCAATTATTTTTAAGAGAGTAACCGTAGAGTTTCTTGACGGCTCTTCTCCACAGGGAACGAGCAATTGGAACCGTGCACCTAGCTAGTGACGTTTCATATGTGCCGTCGTAGTTGTATGCGAACTAAAATATTTTGATTTTTGACTTAGTCGCAATTTCATCACAGCGATCATCATTATTTTTTCGAAAAGGTAAATAAGAGGGTTTTTTGACACATTGACACTGAGATTAGAATGTGAACGGGCTTAAAAATACGTAAATTGTCTCGGAATATCAATGGTCTGAAATTACCAAGAGCACACGCACTAGTACAAAGACAATCGTTACTTTTTAGCACCAATAGACATGCGTGATCAACATCATAAAAAAAAACTAGATTGTCTTTCGCATTTCGCTAATTGCAAGAGTTTTTTCGTATCGGCACTCGCTTTCACTACAAAATGAATGTGTACACTCCCAACTAAGAGAAACAATTGTGTTTTGTCAACATGTCGAGTTTTAGAAAGATACTTACTTAGGTACAATCAGGGCTTGAAATACAGGTATTTTTGGGTACCGGTACCAGACGTAGTAATTACTAAACCCTGTATATCCGGTAGAGGGATGCGGGAGAGGGAAAATGTTATATGAACATTTTTCGGTTTTTGTCAGCACTGGGTGGGTATCCTACAAATACAGTTTTTTTTTTTTAATAAGTTTTTGACGATATGCGTCTTGCTAGCTGGAGTAGCGGTACCCGTCTGCATCCGGTACCCAGGTACTGAAATCGCAAGAGTCGCTAAGTACCGGAACTGAACCTGTACTTTTGGTACCGGTTGCACTCCCAACGGGTTTTGTCGACGGAAGAATAGACAAAATGACATCGATGAATCTGTCATTTTTCATCATTCGTCATTTCGTCATCTGTCTGTTTTGTCTATTCTTTCGTCGACAAATCCTGTTTCTATGGTCATGCTACGCGTGCTGGGTACAAGTGAGTGACAGAGACAACGTTTCACAAAGCCGTCTTTTTCTAAAATTGCACTTTTACTATCGTACTATCGTTACTAACGTTTAATACTTCGAGTACTATAACGTGCGTTCCAACCAATCTTTTGTGTTTCCCAGGGCGAGCTGCCCAAAGTCCCGCCAGTAAGCTCAGCACCTCCTGGGCGGCCGGCCGCGCCCTCGCCCGCGCCCCTACTGCCGCTGAGCGACTGGAGCATGAAGCCGGCCGAGCGCGACAAGTACAGCCAGCTGTTCGACTCGCTGCAGCCGAACAACGGACTCATCGGCGGCAACAAGGTGAGAGGTTCACTACTATTGTCTTACCAAGTTCAGATGACTGAGCACTCAGCCTTAAATTGTTCGAAGAGAACACCCATGCTAGTCGAATCAGTCGATGCTGTCACTGCTGACTGAAACCATTGCAAAAGTTTGCCAAGCCATCATTTGAGTCCCATGTGACGTCCTGTCGCACAACGGCCTACTTATCTGAAGAGAAAAGGTCGATGTCGGGGACGCCCCATTTTGAAACATAGCCTCCGAGGCCTGGGGCCTGGAGCAAATTGGCTGGTCTATTCCTAGATAAGCGCTCGGCATTATATAAAAAAAGTTTATTTATTTATATGTAGGAGAACCAACAGCTATAACAGATGGATAACAATTGTATCCATTGCAGAAATCTAAGTGTGTCAAATGAGAACTCTACATAGAATATTAAAGTCTTTACTCGCTCGCACCATGAATGAGTTTTGCCTGTAATTAGAAGAGGAAAAAGGAAAGGAGATAGGTGGATTAAATCTAACTGATCTCTGAGGGACATTGAAACGTAATTTATGTAGGAGATCAGGACAGTCAATCTCATTAGATATGATTTTTAAAAGAAAAGTTGTCATATTAGCTTCATAAAGTATGATGATAAATACTGCTATTCACTGCTGCCATATATATTTCAACAAATTCCGTCCGTGTTTCAGGTTAAAGGCATGCTGATGGAGTCAAAGCTTCCTATAGACACGTTGGGCAAGATCTGGGATCTCGCCGACCAGGACAAGGATGGCATGTTGGATAGGCACGAATTCATGGTGGTTAGTACAAAATTGTAATATGAGAGTCATTATGTAATAAGTTATAGTCACTATGATTACTATGAGGAACTCTCGACACATGATTTATTGAAAAAAATGTGTTAGAATTACTTAAAGGGCAATAACCCAATGTTTTTCTCATCTAGTGTTTTGTGTCATGTTTTTGGAAAATGTCCAAAATTCACGCGTGATGGTGTGACTTGTTTAGTTTGTTTCCGCTTCGGTCACTAATAGTTGTTTAGATACTGATTTGTTTTAATAATTTAAATATTTTTGGTATAGTTTGTCATACTATTAGCAGCCTTAATTAATTTCAACAATGTTTGCAAGTTTTATTCTTCAGTGCATGTGTTAATACTCGTCGCAGGCCATGCACCTAGTATACAAAGCCCTGGAGAAACACGCGGTGCCCACGAGCCTGCCCCCCGAGCTGCGGGCCCCGGGCGCGCGGCCGGCGCGGCCCCCGTCGCGGCCCCCGTCGCGGCCCCCCTCGCGGCCCCCCTCGCGGCCCCCCTCGCCGGGCTGTCGCGCGCCGCCGCCGCGCCCGCAGCCGCCGCCGCAGCCGCAGAGTAATGCGTCGCTGCTGGAGGGACTGCTGGACTTGTCTAGTGTGAGTATAGTGGGACTTTGACAACGTTGTACAGATATCCTGAAAACGTATGCGCTTCATTGTGTTATTAAAGCAGGGAAGCTACCTCTCACCAACAAAGAAACAGTCTGTGATTGGTCTGAGCGATACTCCTACTTACAAGTTATGTTACTGAGAGGTTTAGATGCATGAGTTCTTACTAATTAAAGTTAGTGTCAAACAAGGAAGCAGTAAAAGGCAGGTTAAATACATGGGCATTTAGATCGTAACAATTGTGTTATTTATTACATCATTTTACTTGGTCACAACACATCTACTTCAAATTTTGATTAATCTTAAAACTTCTCTTCCACAGCCCCCCACACAGACAGCTCCCGCTCTGCCCTCCATGTCTGCCGTGAGCCTGAACTCCTCAGTGATGAGCAGCATATCGGCAGGCAGCACCTGGGTGGTGACGGACGCGGAGAAGGCGGTCTTCGACGCGCAGTTCGCGGCCGCAGACACGGATAGAGACGGATTCGTGTCGGGAATGGAGATCAAGCATATGTTCTTGGATTCTGGGTTGCCGCAGCAGACTCTGGCGCATATATGGTGAGGAACTTTATATTTATCTAGTCATGTGTACCGATGTTACAATTGGGCTTATAACTGGTTAGGTACAAATGATCGTGTATTCCCGTTCGTCCCACTGGTCCACTGGACTAACGGAAATGAGTATTTTTTTTTCCAGATCATCCCACTGATTTCGTTGGTGGGACGAACCGGAATCTATACTTATAAAAAATCTGTAGAAGTGAAAATTCTGTGCATTGAAAATATCAAAAAAATAAATGGCAGGGGGTGTTACTAGACCGACACCGAACCCAAAAATGTGATAAAAATTTTTTTTGTCTGTCTGTCTGTTTGTTCAGGCATCACGCAAAAACTACCGGTTCGATTACGATGAAACTTGGTATAATTATTCTGTAATATCCTGGGCACCACACTGGGTACTTTTTATCCAGGAAAATATCCCGGAAAAGTCCTACTATATCTATATTAATAAAAAGACAAGTCCTGTTTGTCTGACTCATCAACGCCCAGCCCAAACCCTTGGACCTAGGAAGCTGAAATTTTATACAGAGGTTCCCTTTATAATGTAGGAAAGGAATAAGGAAGCATTTTTCGAAATTCAACCCCTAAGGGGGTCAAATAGCGGATGAAAGTTTGTATGAAAAATCTTATTCCTTGAGGTAATAAACATGAAACTTCGCACGAATATTTATCAAAGTAAATTATTAAGTTTGTAATTTTTTGTTTTTCTAAATTACCCCCTTAAGGGGGGTTGGGGGGTGTCAAAGTTGGTATGGAAGAGTTTTAACGCTCTGTCCGATTAACTCGAAACTCAATATTTATACTTAAACCCAAAAATAAAGAATAACGTGTATCAGGATTTTTCGAAATTCAAACCCTAAGGGGGTCAAATAGGGGATGAAAGTTTTAATGAAAAATCTTATTCCTTGAGGTAATAAACATGAAACTTCGCTCGAATACTTATCTAAGTAAATTATAAAGTTTGTATTTTTAGTTTTTATAAACTATCAAAGTTTGTATAGAAGAATTTTAACGCGTGATTCGAATAACTACTAACAAATTTTTTCGAATGTATGTTACGGTTTGGCGCAAAAATTGCCGAACGGATATGGATGAAATTTGGCACATAGATAGTATAAAACCTGCACCCTAATTGTGTAATACAAGATCAATCACAATCTGAATCGGGTTGAAACAAATTTTTAATCCATTGCTTCATAATTTCGAAAAAAAAACGGCTCAACAACGTAAAAAATGTAATGAATGTTTTAGAACTGTCAAAATGAAACAGATTAGTCTTAGGGCGAATTTCACCAATGAAACTGAACGCGATCAGCACATCTAAACTGCGATCAAGAGCTGTCAGTGTCATCTTTATTGGGGAATATTGACACTGACTTAGTTTAGGTGTGCTGATCGCGTTCAGTGTCATTGGTGAAATATGCCCTTAGTCGGTTACGTAAATAAGGTACTCAATTAGATAGCTGGATTAACACAAGGGATACTATTGTATCGCAGTAGCACGTCCCAGTGGGGTAATTTCCGACATTCACGCGGGCGAAGCCGCGGGCAGAAGCTAAATTCATTAATTAATTAAATTTATTATTAAGTCCCATTGGTTTTATTTACAAATTATTTAGTCCCACTAAATAATTTGAGTCTTATTGTTGAATAGTAACGAAAACCACTTATTTATAATATCATTTTAATTTTAAAATATTAGTATGTCATTTATTAAAAACAAAATAATAAAATAGATTAATTTCATACTAAAATTACAATGCTACGTTATCTATACAAAATGTATATAGGCACAAAACAATCACAGCATCAGCTTGTAGAGCGTAAATGTGACAGGGACGTGTGGCTAGAGTTATTACTATTGTGTCGACATTCGTCTGTCGTGAGGCGACTCGTATCATCGACTTTTCGAAGTTAAATCGCGATCTAAAAAACCCGATCAGGCTTGTTTTAAATACACTACGAGCAATATTGATCACTTACAATAAATGGGAATCGGAAGAAACAGTTACCGAATATACCATATAACAGGGTTTTCTACTGACATTACTATAGAGATGAAACGAAATGAAAAAGAATAATTTACAGCTTTGGTAGCATGAATTGACGTAAAACTAAAATTTTACGAGACTTTTCCAAAACTGATTTTTAGGACCTTCGACAGCAATTTTTTGTTCGCACATTTTAATGCTTGAATAAATATAATCCTGGTCAGAATTCATCACTAGGAGTTTTCTCGCAGAAAATATATTACTTTTCCTAAGTTAGTTATTACCCGTCAAATTTTTGTGTCAAGTAAGTCTTGACAATGTTTTAGTTGTTTTTGCGGTGATTATTAATTGGTTTCGGCTCGGGGTAAATGCGACCTGCAAAGTGCTTTACTCGCAGTGTTAATAAGTGAATTATACCTCAGGGCGCTGTGCGACATGGAGGGTATCGGCAAGCTGTCGCGCGGCCAGTTCGCGCTGGCCATGTGGCTCGTGCAGCGCGCACTGCGCGGCATCGCGCCGCCCGCGCAGCTCGCGCACGACATGCTGCCGCCGCACGCGCCCGACACGGTCAGTATATATGTGGGAATTGCTCCGTTCTGAGCAAACATTTATTTCAAAACATTATGTGAGAATAACCTTAATTGAGATAGAAGATAGCAAGTAATTTACTGAAAATAAATTACTAATTTAATTCACACAAAATTTATTACTATGACGTAACACGAGCCTTTCCAAAAAATCTCTAATACAAATGATACAGCACGTTCTATCGCAGCAGTCTCCGAACTCCATACTCTAATAGCTGAAAAGAAAAAAAATTGTTTTTATTAACATTTGAATAAAATACAACTCAAAACTTTGAAAACAGAAGGAAAACAATGCTTATAATGCCAAAAGATGCCTCAGTTCAGCATAATGTCAGAGGAGTACCACCTGAAATGCTATAGCGACCAGTATCACGAGCAGTACGAGGGTGACGTGATGGTTCCACCGCGCATGCGCTCCCTGCCACACGATCAGCTTCACTGTGCCAGCGAGGTTGTCTCTCTGCCAGCAACTGTAATAACGCAAACAATGACGGGTCGAGTTAAATACCTACTACTAAGTTTTTCATGTAGAACAGCTTTATATGTGACAAAAAATACATTGTAATCGAAACTGAACCAACGTAAAATTTCTACTCCGTAGGATAAGAAAAAGTTGTTCTAATTCAGCTTTCAAGATTTGACCTAAAGAAACAAACTAACTAACATTGCAAGTTAAATAAAGGCTTTATACATACCCATGCTATAAATCCTCTATAAAAGTTTCTGAAACAGTTAGCTTATTGCCTACATTAAAACGACCAGTGTCATAGTAACCATTATATCATCCAAACGAGTGTTATAATGTTGTACAAAATTTCATTATTCAACTCTTTCCGGTCACCTGCTGCCCCCCGCACATGTCACACATTTTTCCAAAATACGGTCCGTCACGCGCGCGAGCGCTACGGGCCATGGTCGTTTTAATGTTGGCAATAAACTAACTGTTTCAGAAATTTTTATATAGGATTCATATCATGGGTTTAGATATAGTCTTGTATGGAGTTAAAAACCTCACTCCCCCCCCCCCCCCCCCCCCGACCCGAAGAAGAGACCCGCGGTGGCGGGCCGGGGTTGCGGAAGCTTGTTACGTTCCCGCGACCCCCGGCGTAGGTGTGAGATGGAACACCGGGGTGGTTTATAGTCATTAAGAGTCTGTGAGACCCCTCCCAAAAAAAAAAGTTTTGGCTCCAACTCTAACACGCAACCTTATTTACCATAAGCCCTATTTTATTGTAAACTATATTTTTACTTGAAGTTGCAAACAAACTATTTTCATGAGACTACCTGTACAAATTGTCGTCCGCGTAGAGTATGGTAGTGAACACGAGCTGGTCCCTACAGTTGAGGTACACGCGGCCTTCCGTGCCCGCGTCCACGTCGCGCGGCACGAGCGACTTCGTGCCCACGCGCCACATGATGGGCACGTCGCGGAGTGTGGTCCTGGAGAATCAATAACAAAACAATTGATGTAAGGCTCAATTCACACTGAAATGGCAGCGCCCGGCAACGACGCGGCGAACAGTTTTAATGACTAGGCATTTTAAAGTTTATGTGCAATACAAAAAAATATAGATATATACAAATCTTGATAGAGTAGAAAGCGCCGCGGGGCGGCTTCTGTAGTTTCGTGGCGGCTCGTGTTGACTTGCGGAGGCGCGAGCCGGCTCGCTCTATCTATATTTTTTGATATTGCACACAAAGTTTATAATGTTTTGTCATTGAAACTGCTCGCCGCATCGCTGCGGGCCGCTGCCATTTCAGTGTGAATTGAGCCTAATGAGGAGAGTACATCCACATTTCGCCAGTCTAAACGAAGATATTAAATCTGGTGAAATGTGGGTGTACTCTGCCTAGTCATTCGAGGAACAGGCGTCATGGAGCTTTTCTGGGTAAAAAAAAACATCAACGCATTGTACAACTATCAGGTTTTTGTTTTTGGCTTCCTATGTTTTTGTTATTATTATGTGGTTGACGCATGAAGCGGACCGTGGACGCAATAGTCAGTTATTGAAACAGAAAATAGGAATGTTTTGTAATTTTTGATAACATCTTCGACTTTACCCTGGACATCGAAGCACAATCCGTTGACCGAAATTTGCGAATATGGTGTCCTGATAGGGGGGAGGCGGCTGCTTCGGTAGCGTCTGTGTGATCGGGTAAATGAGTGCTCCATTCTCTTCAACGTTATTTGTTTCATTCGTTTTTCTTGTGGAGCATGGTACCTGAAGAAGTGTGCATGAAGATAAGAAAATAAGCAGATGGGGATTTAGAAAAAAAAAATACTGGAAATAACCGGTTAATTGGTCATCCGTTACGATTATGGAACTTTCATGCAACGTAAAAAAGTGTTCTTAAAACACCAT
The DNA here is from genome assembly GCA_914767815.1 of Eupsilia transversa. NCBI lineage: Eukaryota > Metazoa > Arthropoda > Insecta > Lepidoptera > Noctuidae > Eupsilia > Eupsilia transversa. The sequence continues at coordinate 14,055,544 of OU611889.1, read as the reverse complement.
ACACATAGGACAATACATAAATATACATGTCTTAGGAAGATTTGATAATTCGAATTTTCGCGAAAACCCTAGGGATATTGCGAAAACACGGATAATTAGACAATGGTGAAAACATTTCTCAATCTTACTTGAAAAAGATAGGGCTTTTGCGAAACCGAACGTAAGCTATTATGAAATAAGAATGCTGATTTTTCGGTCGGAGCGCCCATAACGTTGAGAAACGTTTTCACTATTTTCTAATTATCCGAGTTTTCGCAATATTCCTAGGGTTTTCGCGAAAATTCGAATTATCAAATCTTCCTACGACATATAATAACAGGATCTGGAATTCTTGTTTCACCTATAAAAATAAAGGCAAATTGCGAAAACCCGAAAGCTTAATTATGTAGTCATAAACGGTCTTAATAATAACATGAACTGATGAGTACGTACCTTACACAAACCGATCATGATCTCACTAGGTCTTTGTTGGATCTCACCTAGGTTTTTCATTATTTGTGGCAGGTATTGTGATCGACAGGGCAAGCCTTCGGGGAAAGCTATAAAAGTTTCAAATTGTTAGTTCATAACATAACATTAAATTACGTTTGTTTTTCCCCGAAAGGTTTATGTATTTGGTTGGTGGTTTACTAGCTGCGCTCCGCGGTTTCACCCGCATAAAGGCTCGTACACACTGGCGCGATATCGCGGGCGCGACAAGGGTGGTGCGACAGTGATATCGCGCCGACCCGTAACTCTCGATCTCGTGGGTATATCGGGATAAACAGTATCCTATATAACCCCAATAACACTTTGCTCGACCTGGGAATTGAACCCAGGATCTCATGGTCAACAGTAATGTTGCGACCACTAGACCAACGACGCAGTCATAGTAGTCTGAATAGCCTGTACTCGCCCTGTAAATACCATATTATGTTTTATGTTTAGTCTGTAAACATTTCAGCTGAACATGCCATGCCATACTAACTTGAGTTTAAATTTACATTCAGAAGGATTCTAGTGTCCATCTTGACAAATCCAACACAGCTACTATTCAATTAAGTTTCATAATACTATAAATATCCAATCTGCCCTGCAAAATCCATACTAGATATTGGTTTCCTTAGTATTATTTACTTAAAACAATCATTTGAATTTAGTTGAATTAGGCATTAACCTACTAATACGTAAATTAAAAATTCTCTATTGTTCAAATGCTATCTTTCAGTTTGGAATTTCACGAATATTATCGTATTTACTACAAAATACAATAAATACAATGAGCGATACTAATGAGGCGTTAAATCGATTCTCCCTCTCTTTGACTTTAACAAGTAACAAACAATATGGTAGTTTGTACAATTTAGTTGCCAAGCTGGTTCGCTGATGTTGTGTTGTTTCAAGTGCTTAATATATTTTTAAAGACACGTCTGGAAAATGGTGGGAATATAATATTTTTTTTGCTTTTAGTTTTAAGCGACAAACTGACCACTAATGATTTTATAAAATCGTTGTTTTGTAATTTTACGAACTTAAAATGCGACATCTTGTATATCGCGAGCTACTGAAGTGCAGCTCGGGACGTAAGCCCTGTCCCATAGCTTGCACGAGCCTCGCACCACAGCTTTGCTCAAACACTCTTGATACGGATGTGATTTAAATGAATTCCTGATCTAGTTTTCCTTAGCGTCTTCAAACGTCTGTGTAATAACTTATATGGACTATTAACTTACTTTGAAATAACTCGATGATCTTGTCATCCAATTCAAATAATTTGTAGCGCTTTGCCGCTTCATCAGGGTCCACTTCAAAGCTTGCAATCTATATGATAAAAAGAACAACCAAAAAATAATAAAAATTTAATAAAGTTAATAATTAAAGGGGTCCCCATACAAGAAACTCGGCGTTTTTTTGCTCGATTTTAATATGCTACGGAACCCTACGTGTGCGAGCCCGACTCGCACGGGGCCGGTTTTCAGGAACATTACAATCCAGTTTTAGTGTTATCTTTATGGTCTTATAATTTTAATTGGTTTCTGTTTCAAATAATTAGGCATTTGCATATTTTTCATGCTTGATAGTGACTGGTACTCTGCCGGTATTTTGGTGTTAGGCCCTTACTACTGGGGCGTGATGACAGAAAATCATAAGAAAAAGACGAATCGCCACTGCTAAGATGAAATCACACTTTTAACTCGGATCAGCATTTTTCTGTAGATCTGCTTAAGCAACCCTAAGTAGATACGTTATGCACTAGATCAAGAAGTCTATTTTCACGTATGAACGTTGTCAATGTGAATGAAAGCGGATGTGTGACGCCTCTTAATTATAACTAATAAAATCATCTATCATCATCGTGATCCCCCCCCAAGATCAGATTACTGTATTGAATGACGATTTCATGAAATCGTGACATTTTAGGTCAATTCTTACTTAGTGTATCGATGAGTTTAATGATTTTAATTCTATAAATACACATTTGTTATGGCTGCGAATCATATTTTAATCGAAATACAACCTGATACTAATCTGCAAAATGTGAAACGTAAGAAAATTTGAATTTCACGGGTTACCTCAGCGCATCCCCCTTAGTGATAGAAGCAGATAGATATAAACAAAAATGCTGATGTGTGACTTCACCAGACGACATACAATTGCACTTAATTGCAATTAATTTAATACACTGTTCAATTTAAATACATGACATTTATTGAGACCTGATTTCGCTATTTCTTTTCAGGGCTCGTAAAATAGGTAATGTCGACTTCATCTAGCTTATGTTTTTTAAGTGACGTATAAAATTGATTCCGATTTTCAGAATAAATAATTATATCTACCGTGCCTACGCTATAACCGTAAACTTACAAGGTCTTGGTCCAGATTGACATAGCATACTCCGTATCGATGGCGCCTGCCCACCTTACCACAAACGCTACACTCGCTCCACTGACCCCACCGAGTGAATAATATCACGCCTTGGTATATTTCTGTGGCGACAGCGTGCGGGCCTCGGGATTCAGGCGGTTTTACCTGATAAACAGTTTAATATTTAAAAATAATAATTTATTTATTAAGTAAGATTTTCATTCGTTTTTTTTTTAAGACTTTAGACATCTTAAGTGTTAGTCAGTAATACTTAAAACTATGTTAGTTCAATAATACATAAACGCATATAATGCTGTTTAAGAAGATTCCTCGCCTTATTTCCAGTAGAGCACAACAATGTGTTGTATCGACGGTCACAGAAGACATCATAGCACACTGTATATACTCAGCCACTTAGCCAATCACTGTCTCCCTATATGCGGCACAAAATTACTTTAATTTTGGAAGTCAGTGGCCAATAAATGAAATCGGGCCATCTATCTGGGGGGTGTGCCACCCCGATCCGCTAATACCTCCACAGTAAATAATAAACTAACAACAGTATAGGGCTCCTTGTCGACGACCTCTATGAAGACCAGGCCGGAACCGCCGTCTCCAAGTTGGCACCAGAAGACGCCCGCGTCACCAGGCATCACGTTGTAAATTGTCAGGACGCCGGGTTCTAGCGTCAGGCGGTCAAACTGTTTTATTGTCTCGAAGTCGATTTCTGTGCCCTAGAGGGAGACATTTCATGATGTTATTTCACTTTGTCCGGATAGGCATTATAAAGTATTAACTATATGGAACAAGTTCTGAATTATGTGTGTTAAAATATATTTTTTAATGCGTAATGGGCCAGCTCTCTCTCTCCTACGATATCAATAAATGCCTGTAATTGCACAACAGTATGAAAATTACAGGTATGATTATTTGCGACTACAGAGCTTTAAATCTAAACGAAGTGCTTTTCTATTTGCTTAATGCAAATTTTACGGTTAAAAAGATAGCCTAAAAGCGTTTCCGTCTTTATATTTTCAAATCGATTAACTAAAATCATTTGACATAATAATAGTTCACCCTTGACCGAATTTTAAGGCCCAATCTCTGTTCCACCGGACTCTCTGATCAACGCAGGAAATATTATAGTGCAGAAGTGTGCGCGCAAGTATACACCGGTCACCGTCTTATTAGACTATGAGAGTGAAAGATAAATACTTTCGACATCGCCTATCTCACCTTTGAATACAGCCACGTTTGCCGATTCAAGCCGGGCTCAACGCACAGCGTGCACGGCAGTCGTGCGGTCGATCCTTGGAACACCATTATGATGAAGTTATTCTGTGTTATATGATCAGCAGTCACCTCGTCCAACTGTGAAGCTGAACATTCGTAATAGTCGCGCCATGCCTGGGATAGTGCTGATAGCTTGTGTCTGTTACCTCCTGAAGATGAGAGATTTTTGTGAATTTCCGGATATATTGCTAGATTTTCCATTATTAATTTATTGAATTTTACTATGATAAACAGCAGTGATAGCCAGTACGGTGTGACACTTGATTCAAGGTAAACGATTATTTCTCGACGGCATGTGAAACCAAGTCAGACGGCCATAGTTGGCATGAAAACTCTGACACAGGTTAGTTAACCACACGGAAAAGGAAGAAGGCTATGATAGTTTGTTGTCAAGTTTCATAAGCTGTTACTGGGCGTGTAGTAACAAAAAATCTTACAGAAAAACATTACAGCAATATAATATTACATTATTTTTGTTGCAAAAAGTTTACGGGTAAGGGGATTTGTTTCAAATGTTTGAATTGGATAAAATTATGTTCTAAAACCACTCACTTGGATACATTAGCTTCTCTAGCTCTAAATCTTCCTTAACAGAACCTCTTCGCACTTCTCCGTACATTTCTTTACTTCTATTGTTAATCTCACTTACTCTCTTGTGAATATTATGGTTTAATTTGCATCTTATAGAATTTGTAATCATTAAAACTAAAATAACGAAATATTTCAAATCTATCATTTTTGAAAACTGATTTTCTTGACAGATTAGGCAGTTGTTTATGTTTTTGTTTGAAATTCGTTCTAGAATTCGAATTTCAGCATTCTACTTACTTCAAAATATGTTTTTATTCAAGAGGAAACTTAGATCGTCAGATATTTTATGTTAAGCCCTGTATCCTATATATAAACTCAGTTCAGTTATATTATTCTCTTTTTAAAATTGTGTTTGCAATGAGATTAGTATGGAAATAACTTTCGGGCCTGTTTCACTGAACGGGGGATAAGCACTCTCTACCGGGTATATAAGTAAACCTGAATTTATCTGGATGGGCGTGTGTTTTGGGGGACTGATGATTTTGACGTTCAAAAAGTGCTGATTCTCAGTTTAATTTGAATAGACTTTTGATTTTTATTTTGTGGACTGTCATGCCAGCTTTTCTCCATAAGAAACGAACGATTGGAACCAAGCACCTAGCTTCTGACGTTTCATAAGTGCATGGGCACTTATGAAACGTCAGAAGCTAGGTGCACGGTGAAATAAAATATCTTGATTTTGACTCTTGGTGATGAAACTGATCGTTAATCTCTCAATGCTATGGCTTTCAAGTCCGCCTTTGCATTTGTGTAGTGCACAAAGTTTAATAAATAATGCTGTGGATAACTTAACAGTCTGTTTTTATTTCAATCTTTCCAGAAGTCGGAACCAGCGCTCTCCTTAGGCCCTCAGCCCACGCCCGAGATGGAAGCGATAGCGCGCGAGGTGGATGCGCTGGCTCGAGAGCGCCTGGCCTTGGAGGCCGAGCTCGCGGCCAAACAGAGGGACCTGACTGTTAAGACTGGCGAGGCGGATAGCTTGCAGGTATGTTGAGGAAAAGTGCGAGGGTTGTTGGGACAAAAGGAGTTTTCTCTAAGGTCTACCTAAAATGTAGTTTAGTAGATCGTGGAACCTCTGGCCCTATAAGCTGAGGATCGGCGATTGCGTACCGTAAAACATTCGGTGATTGCTCACTTTTTATGATAATAATTAGTGTTATTACGTAATAAAGATTCATAATATTTTCAGAGCGAGCTGGACACATTAACGGCGACACTAAAACAATTAGAAAACCAAAAAGGTGAAGCACAAAAGAGGTTAAATGATCTCAAAACACAGGTAATTATTATTTCACTTGTTTAAATACGAGAAAAAACCGAATATAACTTCTGAATTAACTTGGTAACACGAAACAAAACAATTATGGTCATGAAGATATTTATAATAAGATTTGGGTTCTCTTCTGCAAGGATTCGTATTCCGTAAACATAATATAATCTCTATTCTGCAAATATTAACACAACAACGTGATTACTTGTAGGTAGAAAAACTCCGGTCGCAAGTGTCGGCACAAGAAGCGGCGGCGGCCGAGACCGAGGCGGAGGTGGGCGCGCGCCGCGCCGCCGCCGCCACGCTGCGCGAGCGCGAGCGCGCGCTGCACGCCGACGTGGCCGGCGCCGCCGCCGACGCCGACGCCGTCACCGCGCAGCTGCGCCGCACGGTGCTGGCCGTCAGCCAGGTCACACATGAGAGTACTTTAAAACGTGGCATCGCAAGATCTTGCAATTGATTCGAGTCTCGGGTCATTGGACGTGCTGGATTCCTTTCTAAGCGACTTTTGTCTAAACCGTCCTTCCATATTTTCCAGGCAAACTTAAAGATCTCCCACTTAGAAGAACAGCACCGCCTCATCAGTTCTGCAGCCGAAGCCCTCGCCGGCGCAGGCAACGCCGGGCAACACTATCTAACTCTACAGCCGCAGTTCGGCGCAGAACATCTGGAGCGCGTCGTGCGAGGAGCCACGCCTAACGACGCACTCGTACGTACAGCTTTCCAAACTAAATAATGCGCATCGGGAATCATCGCTTATGTTCGGAAGTACGAATGCACGAGGATGCGATCTAATATAGAGCTGCACTACAACCATGAAAGTACTTGACTATTTTGTATTCCCATGTTTACAACATAATAAATGAACAATTCTATTCAATCCAGTAGATAATCCCAACCAGTAGGCAACCCAACGGCGAGAAAACTTTATTGAAATGCGCACTGGTTGGTGCACTTATACAAACATTTTTTTAAGGCCTGGTAAGTAAAATTGTACTCATGTAGTTTGCTTACAATATTATCTTAAGAAATAATTATAATGCGTCGCGTTCTCTTTTCAGTCATAGTCAACACGTTTATTGCTAACTAAGGGCGGATTACACCAATGAAACTGAACGCGATCAGCACGTCTGAGCCGCATGTGCTGATCGCGTTCAATGAAATTGGCACTAAATGTAAAAATGTTGTTTTTCTTGTTCTTTCCCCATTCAGAACATTCGTATGTTTTCTGTTACCCAGGAAGACGAGCCTTTCGCGAAAAGCAACGGCTTCGCTTCGGGCGCAGGCTTCGAGTCCGACCCGTTCAATTCTCGCTCGTTCGCGCCCGCAGCCATGCCCGCACACGACCCCTTTGCGCCCGCACACACCCCGCAACCCACACAGGTATGCACGACACTTGAAAATGTTTTGCTAGACAAATATCTTATTCGTAGGTTTCGTCAATCAACTCTGAAGGGACCCGACTTAAATGGATCTTTGCTGTCTATCAAAATAAATAATTTAATTTGCCTTTAGTATATTTGAATTGACTGATGAAACTGTAGGTCTAGACTATCAAAATGCTAATCAAGCCAATAATTGGGGCAGCATTTCGCGGGAAAACTTATGTTACGTGCACGACTTACGCAAAATTGATCCGCATCCTTTTTAGGGTTCCGTAGTCAACATACCCTTATAGTTTCGCCATGTCCGTCTGTCTGTCTGTCTCTCCCCGGCTTAGCGCAGAGACTGTTATTACTAGAAAGCTGTAATTTGGCATGAGTATACATATTAACTATGCCGACAAAATGGTAAAATAAAATCATTAAAAACTTTAATAATAAATTATAAAAAAATCATTCATTGCAGGTAAGCATTTATATTATTTGTCAAACACAAATTAAAGGGTAAAAAAAACTATGGGTAAAGGAAACAGAAATAATAACAACTAACAAAACACTATTTACAATAACAATTTAGCAATTATTAATTTATTGATATTAATGAATTACATGTAAGCAGGAATAAAAGAAATAATAAGCTTCATGGCTCATAATATTCCAATGTAACCGTTTTATTTGCGTTTGTATTGCAGGACGGCTTCGGAACGGATCCGTTCGCATCGAACGCGGATCCGTTCGCTGGCGACGCGTTCGCCGCACACGACAATACGGCCAAACAAAATGAAGACGTGAGTTCTATTCTATGTTTGTCTGTTCCTACTTTAGTCTTATCGTGACAGAGGGTTCAATTTGAATGTTCTTGTCGGAAAATAATTGTAATTATCTTTCCAGCCTTTTCTTTAGTTGTAAAGTCTGTTAGAAATGGTATGCGTTTCTATAATATAAATAATATGTGTTTATGCGGTATTGTTTATATGTTAATTATTTATATTTTATTTAAGTTTATTTTTTGTTTTTCTGTCTTGATATTAGGTTCTGTGCTTATTTATAAATTGTAAATAATATTTACAATAAAGGGATGTTCTTTTTTGTGTGTTTTGTTGTTATAATCAACTTAATCCCCGCGCCGGTCAGTTAACACAGTTATGTTTGATTTGAATTTTTTATAAAGTACTTTAGCGAAGGAATCTAACGTAGAAGTAATCGTTCAGCCATCGCGTTGGACAATGACTGACACATGCTGAGAGTCCAATTTTATCAGACCGTTCGGTGACTGCGATGTCGTGGTGAGGGTCGGGTCACGGACATGTGTGGAAGCAGTGTGTAATAAGATAAGCAACACGTGTGTGGTGTCCCGCAGGCGGACCCGTTCGCAGTGCTGCACGCGCCTACGCGGCGCACGCCCACGCCCGCGCTGCCGCCCAAGCGACACAACACGCCGCCGCCCAGACCCGCGCCGCCGAGACCCACGCCGCCCGGGAAGGTACGCACCGCTCCTATCACTTGCTTGTTCAAAACAATTATCATTGCTCGAAAGGAATTGTTATAATTATACGTGTAGGATGTCGACTTAATTATCATTACCCACTATTACATACGACCGTGCGCGGTAGAGCCATAGCGGGTCACCGTGTCCCCACCCTGTGTGTAATAGTGTTGTAAAAATTATAAAAGTATTCCTTTACATTAACAACAATTTATTTAAATCAATATTTTATTACAAAAGCTGATCTCTTTTTATCAATTTTCTGTCATTCTATTTTTTAGTTTTTTATTGTCTTGATTGTTACACCTCTTTTTAAACGAAATTAGTTAAAAATATAAAATGAAGTCAATGAAAATGTAATTTCTAAATTACATACAATTTCATAATACTATTTATCATTGATTTGATTTTATAACAATATGTATGTAAACTTGGCTAAAAGACAACTAAGACCCAAAAAATAAAATGTTAACCAAGTTCCTACCATTTTTTTTTTATTCTCCCTATTTTAAGCTAACGATTTATTTTCAGATTGAGTTATTTTTATGATTATTTGAAGTTTATTTACCCCCGCCCCAGTAACTAGGCGCATGGACGAAGGATAGCGTCGTCGAAAGCTAAAAGTTTTGTTTTATTTTATTTACGCTGCAGAGAAAGTAAAATGTACGTAATGGAAGTTGTTTTGCACTTCAACACTAGAGAATGGCATTTTATCGATGTCTCCTTTGCTTTTTGTTTTTATAAAATGTCACTCTCGTTGGCGCCGCTTTCTGGGAATAGAAGAAAACGAAGCGGCGGCTTTTTGCACAAACTTGTTCAGTTTTATATTGCAATGTGTGCTGTTTTTTTTTTACTAATTTGAAAGTATAATAATTAATTCCGCGTACTCTAAAACTTAAAAGATTTTCCATTATATAACAGCAGAAAGGTTCTGACTGTACCTACATTGTAATTAACTCGTGTTATTATATTTGAGTTTATTTATCGTATTGCACTCCAATCACATCTAAAATAATATTTTGATATGCTTAAAAATATCAAATAAATACCGGTGAGATAATAAGCTCTAGAAATATCACCAACAAAGCCTGCACTATTAGGGATTTTCGCAATTCTCGAAATACCAGAAAGTGGATGTAACTTTAGATTAGTGTTTTCTTGAGTTTTACTTTCTCTGTCCGCGTGGAATGCCATTCTCGCCCGCCCCACGTTCGTTTAGTTGCTGCTACACGCTTCACACGCTTCTTACCTTTACCGCCCTCATTACTATAGTCCTTGCAAATCAAGAGGGAGCGCCATATTGTGACTTATGTCAATGACATAAAGATTACTGTATACAATACATACAATTACTGTATTTATAAGAAAGTTTTGCATTCTAATATCAGTCTCAATGTGTTAAAAATACCCCTAATTTACCTACAGTTTTGACATTGATTGTCGCTGAGATGAGATTGCAATTACATTTTGAAAGTTTTTACATACGGGAATCGGCCTTCTTCGTCCAATGAATGACGCGCGCTCATGAAATGCAACGGCTATTCCATTTTTTTTATTGCATGTTTATTTATTTTATGCTTGTATTTTATGTATATTTGTGTTTAGTGCTTGGTTTAGGACTATTAAAATAAAAGGTGATGTGATTTTTTTTCTAACACAATCGTTGGAAATTATTAACTTGAGCTTAAAATGCTAATAATTTTTCAAAGCAAATCAATACTAAGTTGGTAAAGACCTCGAAAGGCTTGCGTGCCACGCTGCGCTCTCGTTGTCTTGTTGACACGCTGCGCTCTCGTTGTTTAAACGTGCCATACTATTTTATAGACGCACGCAAACACACCAGTGTGGTTTTGATACAAGTTACTGTAAAATATTCTTAACTAAATAATGATGCGCACTTACAAAAAGTAAAATGCTTATTGGCGTATACTGCTGGTATATTTGTTTATGATCTGAAGAATAATGATGATCAAAATGGATTTCAGTCAAGTCACCGTCGTCAAACTGCATAGCAATTTTTTGATGGACATGGGTTATCATATCTATCTATAGTACTAATTCTTGACCTTATATTAATTAAACTATATATTTTTATTGTAGTAGTAGAATTTTCTGCTTACTGTATTTTAATACAGAAGGTACTGGTAGCATGTTAATCTCCTAGTTCGCTTGTCGTGTCGCACCTTGTACATGTTCACATCCACTCCTGTTTATTATTGGTTCATTTATATATTTTATTTGGTTCATTTCTTTTCTATAACTGATATAACTCTACCTGTATATACTTGAAATAATAATATTATTATGAGTACATAACGCTACTGCAGCATTTTGTAACAATTATAGAATTTAAAATGACGTTACGTTTTCACTCATACGCAAATTATGTTTTAAAACGGTACATTCAAATTTCGTCACCGTCATTAGTTATTCATTCACTGTCGTAACAGTGACGTTACCATGGTTACCATCTTCCGTTACCATGTAGTTGTCACTAACATAGCATAAACAACCAATAACTGAACCGTTTTGAGCACCGCATTGCGTAAATACACATCTTTGAGTTCGGGCGTATATACAGTGGAGGGGTGCGCCATTTTAAATAAGATGATCTATCTAGTATAACTGAGAAATATAATGTAGATTAGTTTACTGTGGGATTTGTTCGGTGGCGTTGTGTACTCGCATATCACTTGTCATGTAACACTGTCCACTAACCGTGCTAACACAGCTCGTGCTTGTTCCCACCTTGCAGCGCTAAGCGGACGCGGCGGAGGCGGTGCGTATGTCTGTCCCTCTCGCGCATGCACTCGCTCCCACTCACTCACGCTCTCTCGTCCAGACCGACCGCCCCGCCATGGACTTCGCCGACGACCCCTTCAAGGACTACCGCTACGAGGACCCCTTCAACATCGAGGACCCCTTCGCCGACGCGCCCGACGGACGCAAGCCCGAACCCTTCGGTAGACCGACTTCTGTTCCCGGCTTCGAAACCGACGACTTCTTTTCCGCGTCTAGCACAGTTAATGGAAGCTTTACTTTGCCTGAGAAACGAAGCGGACGAGTTTCCGCGCCGCCCGTAGCTTACGACCCGTTCTCTAGCCGCTCAGACTTCAAACCTCCCAAGCCTGCACCGCCGAACAACACAAATAACAACACCGGCAGCGACACGTGGGCCGCGTGGCCCAACGACAACTGGGCCACCGACGACGCGTGGGCCAAGCCGCCCGCACAGAAAGCCGACGCCTGGACCTCCGACGACACCGCCAAGAGAAACACCAACACCAACACGACCGACTGGAAGACCGACAACTGGGCCAACAAATCGGACAACTGGGCCGCCGACTGGGCCGGCGCCGACTCCAATAAAAACCTCAACGAGACCTGGCCGACCACGAACACCTTGCCTTCGAAGAAGGAGAAGTCGCCGCGGCCGGTGAAGTACGCCAAGTCGTTGGTGCACACGATAGGTGGGATCGGTCGGACGAAGCAAAAGGATAAGAAGGCCAAGGCGGCCGAGGCTAAGAGCACAGAGGTGTTGCCCACAGAGGAGCAGCAGTGGGCGTGGGCGGCCGCGGAGTCTGCGCGTGCGCAGGCCGAGCACGAGGCGCGGCGTCGGCGTGAGGACGCCGAGCTGCAGCTGGCGCTGGCCATCTCGCGCCAGGACAAGTGACGGAGCGAAGGCTGCGCGTGCGCAGGCGGCGCACGGGACGTGGCGGCAAGTGACGCGAGCGTAGATGTTTGGTTGGATCCCCGCGGTCGCGACTCCGTCGGGTCGTGAAGTCGTGAGCTCGCTTATTTATTGCATTTTTGTAATTCGTCCATGATTGTTTTTCGATATTTTATGCGAGAAGGGCGAGTAAATTAGAGGAATATTTATAAATAAATAATTAAACATTATTATGTTACGCTAACGGATGGCAGTGTTCTTACGAAATTATTACGTCACATCTTCGATATGTGACGCAGGTATATGGAGGTAATCTCAATAGGAGATACTACGGTATTCGAAATCACGTTTAGTTCCTAACTTTGTGGCGAGCATACAGTTTGTTGCGTAGGTAGTACGTGTCGGTGCGTATAGCAATCAGAAATAAGGCATAACAAGTATTTTTATACATTTTAAGGGCCATACAATGCAACATCGCAACGCAAAAATTGGGTGTTTCACGTCGATATGATGTGTCGGTCCATATATTATGCCTTATAATTGTGATTGCTTTATCAAAGCCTACTCTACAGCTGGGCGAATTATAAAATCATCACACGAAAACTGCAGTCACCATCTTGAATTTAGAGGAACTAAAAGATTATGTATATACATTTCGCTCGTTATATTTAGTTAGATCGTTCAGCATTCCATTCGAGGCGCGGGGTGAATTATTATGTAAAATATATTTAAAAAAATATTGCATATCTAATGGTTTCTGTATATAATGGTTTATGCGATACATAGTTATGATAACCACTTGGAGTTTGGAAATCTGATCAACGAAGAGTAGGGAAAAGTAATGCCAAGCAGACAGACAAGAAGAGATAGTCTCATCGGTTTTCCATTTATAATACTGTAAATGGATAGTGGCGAACCCCCTACGATGATTCATATATGAGGTATGTGTCGGTGTGACGTTGGGGCCATTGTGTACAGGAGTCCTTACAAATTGTTGGTTTGTAATTCAGTCAGCAAGCGGAAAATGTTCAAAATTGCGGAATCTTACGAAGTTAGGTTTTCTTTTGATAGTGCGCAATATTTTAGAAATCGAAAAGCTGCCTGACTTCCAGTATTTATTAAAATAATTACCATATATTTTGTGTGCAACAACTGAATACGTAATTTACTGATGGTGCATATTTTTTTAATGCTACTGTGCTTGCTATGACTTTGAAGGTATTGCACATTTTAATTAAACAAAAATAAGTCAAACTAAGCTTGCCAAACATACTTTTATATAATTTAAAATTAACTAGTCAACTGTAACAGCAAAACTTAATAATTATTAAAAAACAATGTCAAAAACAAGATCCGCGGTTCGCCCGAACAGAAATAACAAACATAACCATAAACGAATAATTATAATCTTGTTTCTAACCACTGACTGTGCAAATCAACTGATATAAAAAAAATACAAATTGTTTCACTAGTCAATTTGAATATTGCATATTGGGGGCTCTATCAAAACGTGGAGTTTGAGCGTGTACATTAACTACCGCTGTCGCTTGTGAATCGGTTATTTTGGCTATTGACCGGGTAAAAAGGAAATCGCGGACCGCTCAAGTAAAATGCAGAAAGACGCTGACATGATCATATCACGAAGTTTTATACTTAACATGTAAAGATAATGGCGTAGTTTTAAGAAACGGATAATGCTTGTATCTGGACAATTACTGATATAACCGGTGCACTCAACGACAGCGAAAATCTTAATTATAAATAATTTAAATGTAAAAGTGTAATATATTGTTGTCTGCAATCGAGGCCTAATAGCTTCCTCACTATATTGTATAGTCTGTTAGTTATTAATAATACGTTAAGGACAATTCTCCGGTTTTATGGATATCGCCCGGTTAAGATTTGACGTGTTATACCGGCATTGTTCATAATAACCTCGCAGATTGTCAGTAACAGTACACTTGCGAGTAAAATAATTCCACTCGTCAAATAATAAAGGTTTAATAAGAGCGTGTTATTTACTCGCAGCTGTATCATTCATGAGATTTGTTATGAGTATAGAATGTTCAAATGTATTCCCATGTGCTAGAAAGAGGCCACAATATAACTGTCTCTTTCGCGCACTTTTTAAAGTAATTATTAATGGTCCCATCGTATACTACAAACGTGCCACCCGAAACTGATTTTTATGTTTGAAACAATAAGGTCTGCTATTTATTGCTCCTAAAGGCTTCTCTCATTTGAAATCTGATCCTATTAATGAGCCGAAAAGCCTAAGAAAAAACACCTCAATATTTTTGATTTTACCTACAATTTGAGTTTGTTCGATAATACACATCAGTAAAAGGCTCCAGTTTAATTTCATATTAATGTGAAATTGCTTAAAAGTTAATTGAAATTAATAAAAATTTAAAAAAATCTTCGACATCGTTATTAAAAAAAATCGTATCTCAGAAATGCGACAATCTCTTGTAAAATATCGTTACTGAGACATTTCTGTCATTTCTGTGTAAGACTGGTTTCATATTGGCGACCAACGCCTGAAACTAATAACACAACATAACAATACGCCCGAAATCCCCGAAGGGTTAGGCAGAGGTATACTTGTAATGTATCTTGATCCGAGGATTGCTTGTCTGGTTTTTCAGACGCCAATGTGAAAACAGTGTTAAATACCCTGCAGACACTTGTATATTAATAATCGCGTTGTAATTATGTTCAGCGTTAATTTAATTGTTTATTTTGTATAAATAGATTACATATTATTACCGTCGTATCTATGTGACATTGATTTTAAAACATTTAAATTGTATAATTTAATTTAAATATTTTATATAACCGTACCAATAATTGTCTGCATGCTTTGTTAAGTCTGACTGAATTTATTTTTAATCTAACAAGGAAGTAATATGTAAGCTTCTTGTGAAAAAAGTGAGTCAAAAATCAATGTCATATACATTACGTGTTTTGTATAGAAGGATGTGAGTATGTGTTGTGTGAAAAAATTCCAATGTGTGTGGCTATGTATGATCAAGTACAACCGGTTTGTGCAGGTTTTGAGCGTATGTTAATATGTTATTAATAATTACTTTTAATTATGTTGGCAGTATACACTATGTATGCGGGTATGAACGGTCGCGGCTTCTTTACAAGTCTTCGTCACACCTTTTTACTGACACGTTTTGTTCCGTGTAAACTATTGTCTCTGCCATTTGACAATATAATGCGTGAGCAAAATCGTGTAAGTGAAAAGAGTGGTTGGCTGTTGGTCGACGCCTGCAAAATATGTTTGTTTTTAAATATTGTAATATTATTATAGAAATTAATATAATACGAATGTCGCAACATACTCAATACAGATCGTGAGGTTCTATTTACACGTGAAAATCGAATAATTAATATTAAAACTATGAATACTCAACAACAAATAATTATTAAAGTTATTTAAAGATCCACTTCTACACGACATTGTGTACAATTTAGTATGGTTGGTTGAAATACAATAATTAAGTTGTCTTATATTTTGTATTCAGCGCATATTCTCTTCGGTAGTGCCTTTCTCTAACTCTACTTATCGTTGTAGCTTCCTTGCGAGTGCAAATGTAATTGGACATTTCATTGTATTGTATGTAAATGTATGGAGTCATTTGTCATGTTCATATAAAATATATTTCCAAAAAAAACGAAAAAAGTTCTTTAGCTTCAAAATTAACGCGCGAAGTTCATGAGCCGAGTTCGTGGGGTTGCAAACAAAAAATATTTCTACCAAAATGGTAGTTTTTAATTAGCTTGTATTACCAATAACTTAGCCGTGTAGTATTGCATCGTCTTCGCTTGAGTGCGCACTGCCGCGGGCGCCGCCTCCGATACAATAACTATAATAATACACTCGCTTGCCGAGACATTTGTCCAAAAAAAAAAAGCTATAATATCGCATTCGAACACTTATGACTTCGTTTAAATGTCTCCGCAAGCAGACGATAATCTGTAGGATAATAAATTAATGATGTATGTAATTGTAAACTAAACGTGTAACTATTGAATACCGATGTGTTTATGGGTATTATCCTAAAGTTGTTATCTCTTTCTTAGGCGCTGTTGTTTGTGGCTCGGTGGATCGCGCGGACCAGACTCACTTGACTCTAGATCGTGTACTATGTAGATATACATATTTATGATACATACATCAAATATTTATATATTTTAAAAGTACATGTGAATATTTATAGCTGCAGATGATTTTTGCAAATTACTTTTGCGTTGTTGGGTCTTTAAAGAAATATATATATATATTGGTCGTAGTCAATTATTTGTTGTAATATATTTTTGTATGTTCATGTTACTCAGTGTCCGCGCGGTTCGATCGACCCTTGTCTGTTATCAAGTATACAATATAATGTATGTACCTTTCAGTGATAGCCGATAAAAACTAATCTTTAAATCTCAACGTTGAAGTGTATATGTGTATTTAAAGCTAAAATAAAAATGAAGTAAATTTGATAAAAATACAGGTTAAATGTAAGCTTAAGTCGGTAGTGACGGTGCGCGGGATAAGGCCCTCGATAACTAAGAAGTATCCACCACAGACTGTCCATTGTTCAGCTCATCTTATCCTGGTTTTGTATAGATTTAGTACGAAGAAACCATTCATTTAGATCTAAATACCAGTTGATCTTCATTATCTTAAGAAGAGACTGCTCATTGCTGTAAACGCTCAGTATTACTCGGGACCGCGCGCCATAGCTTGTTAGTTTAGACAAACATATAATCGTCACGATATAGGGAAGGTTACAGAGACCAGGATGTCTCGAGACAGTTGTTCTGTTGACTCGAGTAGGACGGTAGCGTAGGTACGAGGAAGACATGTTGTTGGTAGGACCCTGAACACGTAGAACACCCCGAACGTTAAATTATCTCCTATCGTTGTTGTAAACTATTGTAATTATATTATAATGCGTATAAAGTTATATCTTTCGTAAACTCGGTGTACGCTGTCGTAATAATTGATTAGCATCTTAATCACAGCTTTTTGTATGTGCAACGAATATATAAGTATGTTTTCTATTGATATTTTTCTGGCTGTTTCTGTGAAACACGTATTTCTATATTTTCTGGGCTGCAGTGCGATGTTACGTGCTACGTTACAAAAGGACAAACTAATTATTTTGTAGACGACGTGCTAGTGAGCTGTCATTGTGTAAAACTCTTGTTATCTGTTACAAATAATTTATACTATAATCTTTATGAACGTTATTTTTGTTGAATGTTTCTATCAAGTGTTTGCGTCACTCGTCTCGACGATCGACAGTTAAATTCATAACTTTAAGAACAGAACAGTCGGACATGAGTGTACTGTTCATTATTATTGTAGTAGCAAGTGAAGTATATAATGCAAACAAATGCTAAACAAGTTATTATCATAGTACAATATCTCATATCAGTTTTCTTTATTCGGGGGATGTATAAAGGATTGTTCTGAAGGTACAATAACTATCTTATAATTATCAAATTCTTGTGATTTAGCGTCGTATTTATATTGTATCTAATATCGAGGCCTTTCACTCGCATGTCAATCTGATCATCGTAGCGTATAGTGTATAACCGATTGTTTTGACAAACATACGAGTGAAGGCCTTTAGATTTGTTCGCATCTCGCAAATGACTGCGATTTATGCAATTAGAAGTCGAACGAAACGCCATGTTTAAAGTAAGGTATACTCATAACGGGAACATACGTACTTACTAGCTGATGGGCCAGTTTCGATAGACCTCTAAGGGGAACGTTTAGCTAAAGTTGTTACTGGTTGAGCCACATATCGCCTGTAAGTCTAGATACTCGGTGCGTCTTCGCTTTAGTTGGCGCTATTGTAAAACGACTGCATTTTTTACTAAAACACATTTTCATTTTGTACTCAAACTAATTTACTACTGTTCAACAATAAGCTTATAACATAAATATATAATTGTTTAGTGCACTTTGTTCTAGTAAAATGCAAGAATAGAAAAATCTACTACATAGGTAACTTATAATAATAAAATTAAATAAATGTTTATATATAAAGTAAAAGTTGTGTACGTTTGTATTAATATAGCGTGTACGACCAAATATTGATTCACTGTCAGTACTCCGAGGTTGCGAAGTTGATTGTGAAGTAGACGGTAGATGCACTAATAACACGACCTAATGCTATTTTGTATCATTTCCTTGGCTGTGTTTTGTTGCGACATTTATGTTTCTACTGCCGCGCAATGGAAGTTTAAAAAATGTTTATACTGGTCACACTAGCCGCTTTTCAACGCGCTTAAAAACTTACCGGAGTTCTTATTTTGAAAATTAAAAAGACATCTTGTCTGTAATTAAATGGCGCGTAGATGTTGGAAAGAGGCCATGTGTTGATCTTAAGTGATTATTAACATTGTATATTTGTTGTGTTCTGAGTCGTATGTATGAGAGGCAGTTGGTTCGGTATCAGATCGTGCATTCGTCATTACCCGCTGACATGTATTCACTGTATGAAACTATGATATTATATTAATATGAAAACAAACAATTCCTGAGATAATAAAAAAGGAAAATATTACAAAATCCAGTTTTATTTATTGAACCACCTTTAAACTAGAAGCTGAAATGGCATTTATTCTATGTTTAAATATATTAAATTGCATTTAATTAATAATTAATTACGTTATCTACAAAAAATCAATACAATTTTTACATTTGATTTTACTACTTATACACTAAAATTAAGTTATATTTTGATCACTAGTTTTATTTTGTAATACCAACACCACGTTTATCGTTAAGCATAACGCTGTAAAGTTAGCGCAAGGGCTTGCAAGCTGTCAACTCCTGCGCACTACATTCTGAAGTCTGCGCAAGTGCTTAGGCTATCGTAATAATTGTATCGTTAATTATTTAAAAATTCCAGTTTTAGGTTTCCCGGAGTTATCTATAAGTACTCTGAATTCATAAAAAAAATTATTTATTTATCAAGCAGCAGTGGCAAGGACTAGATAATTTGTTACCGAGTACCAATGGAATTTAATTCAGAGTTTGTACATTAAATTGACTTAAAATGTTATTATTTACACCTTGCATTATATTCCGTAACTTTTCAATATCGAAAAGAAGTATAAAAACTACCATCATCAACCAAAATTAAAAAACTTTTTTTTTTAATGAATAGGTTAAAACAATATTTAAAACATTTGGTCCCTTTTCTTGTAAAGTCAGCCAGTGTCCGTCTATGGTATAATTGCTATGGCAATTATTTGAGAATGCCCCACTTCACATAATCATTGACGACTCCATTCAGCCTCTCCGCGTAGAGGTCGCTGGTCTTCTCAACGGAGAAGTTGGACATCTCGAGAGATTCGTTGACTTCTGGCGCGTTCTCGCTATCAACTGTCACGACAGGTAACGTGAACACTGCTAGGGTGAGCCCAAACGGCAGTTTCTGAAAAAAATAGCGATGGTAAGTAAGTAAATGGTGAGAGATGTGCTTTGGCTAGGGCCTAATTGGTAAGTTACAAAACAGATCGAACGAAAACCTGATAAATATGCCTTGTGTTCTTTTTTTCATTTTGCTCGGCTCCTACGGGACGTAGCGTGATGTTACATAGCTTATAACCTGGCCGGGGATTTTCTCCGCAGATTAAGTAACGTTTGCATCAAAATCCGTCAGCCGTTTTCACGTGATGCGAGAACAAATAAACAGACAAAAATGCTAAAAACTGTTGGAACGTGTTCTGTTATCGGTTCTAAGGCCCGTATTACAGAACCTCACTCAAGGCTTAAGCATTACTCAAAACTAGTTTCAACCAATCAAAAGCTTTAAACGAGTTTTAAGTAATGCTTGAGTATTGAGTATTACGGACCTAAGTAACCCCAGCCAACTTTTTTCGAATATCTTCCATGTACAGACTTTCGACCTTCTTCAGCTTTACTATATCTATGTATAGATAAACCTCTAAGGGCTGATTTCACCAATGAAACTGAACGCGGTCAGCATATCTAAACCGAGTTCAAGAGCTGTCAATGTGAATATTACAAAGAATGACACTGACAGCTCTTAAACGTGGTTTATGTACTGATCGCGTTCAGTTTTCATTGGTGAAATTCGCCCTAAAAAGTAATGTGACATGGATTCTGTGTAGGTACTTCTCATACTTAGAATATGTGAAGAGGCCTTAACCCTGCAGTGGGTTTTATTGAGGCATGGGCTGCTGGCAGCAACCCAAGACTGCTTATGCCCAAGAGGCAGAAAAATGCTGCAGCTATTATAACCAGCCATTCGTTTGATATGAAAAGCATAATATTATTTGGCAATGTCATCAGATAATAGTTATATAACCGCATCTGATAGCTATAAGAGCTTTAATCTGACAGATAAATGGGCGATGTCATGATTATGTCTAGATTTAGTTCTTTTTAGTTTCATCTACGATCAGTACACCTTTGAAAGAGAGACTGCGTGTCCCTGCAAATATGTCGGACTTTGATGAGCAGGAAATAATAAATGAATTGCAACATGTGAGTATGTAATGTATTAGTTATGTACGTATTGTACTGCATAGGTAGACATTGATACATCTTGTTTGCTGTTTGCATAGCTAAATATTAAAGTACATGAATAATGAGGTTGAGGCAGCATTGTATCAGGCATGGTGTAGAATTTATATGTAAACACGATAAACTTACCTTCATAGTGTATAGATAAAATATGATTGCGCAGATCTCCTTAACAATATGCTAGCTATATCTACCATCAATTTGCATGGAGATCAGTGGGCATTTATGATCTAATTGAAACGGATGCTAATATTATCTTGATCAGCCACCAAGGTCGCTCAAATGTAGAGAGATCTCAAAATAACGCCTGGACTTAATTTTGTATTCGCAATAATATGCGTCTTGAATGACCATGTGCTAATTGACGCGAGCTAATCTTTTGACTGACGACTGTCTTCTGAGGCCCTAGGTTCGATCCGACAATATTTATTATTCAGTAATTAATTTCTCAGTAGCAGCCCTGATTCGACTAGTATCTGATTTATGGCAATATGCTCGCAATAACAAGTAAAACATGAACGAACGTGAACGATGTATGAACGTAAACTAAGCAAAAGGAGTAGGTATATTGTAAGGATCGTAGCAGGTGGCTTTCTGTAGTGTCTGCCTAGGCTATGGGAACAAGACGTGAGTTTATGTACCTATGTTCTACATAACAGGCAAAATGTGGGTGTACCTACCTATACTGCCAATACTTTTCCACCTGCACCTTCAAATATAGGCGTGATGATATATGAATCTAAAGTTAAGTGTACCTACCCAATTAAGTTCTCACATTATATCAGTCTATTGCCGGAAGCCATGTTTACTCTGACAGGGCCTTGAGAGTTGGCGGCAAATCACAATAATAGCACTTTATCTTGTTTTGTACACAGCATCATCTGAATGATCTATACGGAATTTAATATTATTTTATTCATAACTAAGTATAGTCGACGTCGTAATTGCTTTACCACTTTTGACAACAGTTGCCAGTAAATTGTTGTAACCATGGACTTATTTTTGTATAATAAGACCATGGTTCAAACTATCAAACTGTAACATAGACAAAATCTTCTATGTATTACAATTTATCAAGTAATGAGGCGCTTAGACTTCAGGACGCTGTAACATTTTTCTCCAAATACCGCTGTTGGTGTAAGGTGGTAATGCATTTACGAGACCTACTATACCTTTTGGTAGCTGATACAGTGGCTAAGATACCAATACCGTTAATAGCATAAAAATAATGCTCCAGATAAGATAAGATGCAGATTTCATATCAACAATATACGTATTTGTTGAAAGATAGGTATTCCTGTATTTACCGCAGATAATAAATTGTTACATAGGTAATTGTATCGATTTGACGATTTTATTCACGTGTAATCGGTAGGTAGGTAATAGTTAGTACACACCCAACTTATAGATAAGTACATATTATTTTGTGGTGATTTAGTGCTTCACAAGCGCGACTGCTGAGCATGCAAAGAGGTCCTGGGTTCGATTTCCGGATCAGGCAATGTTTTATTGAGATTTTCCATCAAGAACTTCTGAGTAGCAGCTCGGAGTCTGGATTTGTGGCCGGTTGGTGGCAATAGGGGTATACTTAAGGTGCTTTGCCTAAACCTTCGGGGGAGACAGACGTGATGTTATGTGTGATTTAGTATACTGTTCTACATACCTACCTCAATCTATTATGTAACTACATAAAAATAAGATTGTCTATCTATAATTGGGTTATTATTGTCAGAGACGACCGATCAGTATCAGACTTAACATCTATAACTTGTTCGTAGATTAATTCAAGTCCTGTCCGTGCACATTTGTGTACGAAGTTCCCGCTACCGTCAAGCCTGGATGCACGCGGCTTAAATCTCTATTTGTCTAGTTTCACAGGCCATAGAGTGAAACTGCCCACAGACCATATTAGCCGTTATTCAGTAGAAGTAGAGCCGTCAGGCCCTAATCTAATCTATACCATAAATACGTAATTATAAACTGTAGTTTAAACATACCTACCTAAAGGTACCTACCTAACATTACTAATCTGTCTATCCGGCCATAGTGGGTGCACCCACACTTCGCGTTTTCGTCTTCGTTAGTCTTAGTCCCAAGTAAGGGCCAAGCCTGTTGTCACTAACCGGACGTAACTAGACTAAATCACTAGGATTTAGTCTAGTTACGCTACTGAAAAATACTTGATAGATCAACAGAAAAACCCAAAAACACTTCATAACCTGAGAATTCAAACGAGTGGCCCACGCTCAGCAACCGCACGTGCAACCACTAGACCTATGTTTTGAAAAATTGTTACTTTAGCGTCTGTGCGAGTGAGGCAGGCGACAGAAACCGCGTAGTTCTTACATAACAAGTTTAATCCACCAAATTGCAGGTACTTCTATCTTGCTACGTAAGGAGCTACGCCGTAGCTCACCCCTACGCATGTGCTACGAAGCGTAGGCGCCTCGTAGAACTTAAGACACTTTGTTTTTTGATAAATTCAAGAGGTTTTTGTAAATTACTGCTGACGTCTGGACAATACCAGTTACTACCTTCCGTGTACCCATTAAAAATACAACCAAAAACATAATATTCGAGTTGCTTACCTCCTTCATTTCGTACTCAAAATCTTCCCTGGAGAATGTCTCCTCAGGGTCGAGGTTTAGCCTCCTCATGGCGGCACTGAGCTGCGTGTAGTAGTGGTCGAGCAGCTTCTCGTAGTACTTGGCGCGGAACTCCTCGTCGGAGCCGGTGAAGATGAAGTAGATCAGATCAGTGACAGGGCTTCCTCCCTGCAGAGTCTGTAGGTCCACGATCTTAATGTCCACTTTGCCATCCTGGAATTAGGAAAAAGTATAGGTACCTACGGTAAGATTTGCTCGTAACTTTCAGAGACGCAGCTTGCATAATATGTGTCCTTACTGATGTCATTTTGTGTTCAGCTCTTGTGTAGTCAAATTATGGAATTGGGGCCACATCTGCCGAATATCGTATCAGAATTGGGCGAAAGTAGCCACAGATTGGCTTCCGAACACCAGGAACCGGCGACGAGGTAGGCCCAGGACGAGATGGCGTGACGAGTTCTAAGACTACTAGATACCTACATGATTGGGCATAAAAGAGAGAAAAATGGAAAGACGAAATCGGAGGGCTTTGCCCTGCCGTAGGGTGGGACACAACAGACTCAAAATCTATATAAAGACAAATGAAATACTGTTCGATGGTAAGCAAATCACTTATTACTGCGATTAGACAGATTCAGCTTTTTTTGGTTTTAAAATGTTCATAAAAGTCCGAATTAGGTTAGGTTTAGGTGGAAAGAAAGATTTGACAAGTTATCCGGAAAAATTTTACATTCGAGAAAAACTGACTTGTTTTCTATGGGATTTTTGAATGAACTATTGATATTTGAACAGAACAACGTCTGTTGGGTTAGTTACTAAAATAACAATAATCAGGTTGTACCGTGGGAATGCAAATTAGGTAATATTGGACATTTTTCATTTCACCGTTTCAGGACCATATTATTTGATAGTATATAATGTAATCAAACTTACATTGTCGCTACATAACAATAGTTAATCTTCGCAGTTTGTAAAAGATGAGCAAATATTATAAAGTCATAATATACGAGTATCTACCTACGGAACTAAGTAGGTACCTACTTAGTCCTAAACAAATGAACGTAATTAGCGAATACTTATCATTGTTTGCGTACCAATAATTATTGTTTGTGAGCGATTAGATAGATTCTACATGATGATTCCGAATTACGGAATTACCGATTTATTTATATCATGTTATCATGGTAATTTATTCATTATCAATAGATTTGGTTACTCATAGATAGGTATATACGTCGATTTATACGAAGTTTGATCCATTTATAGATACGTAATCACAAGGATTATTAACAACGTAATTAACAAATTTTTGCCAAGAAAATAATTATGACATATTTTTTTGCTAAAATAGGAATAGGAATAGGTAACGACTTAAAATCAACGTAAGCAATAGGTAGAGGTGACGCAGTCAGCTCCTAAGCGAACTCAAGACGAGGGGAGCTGAGTGAATTCAATCAACGGAATACCACACTTCCGTACCTATGTACTTTTTCGCTACGGTCGATGTTATGTTTCCAGGGCCAGTTAGAACAGAGCAATCATTTTATTTTTGTCTATAATAGGTACCTACACAGCTGCAAAATCTCAAGGGGCAAGTTGTGCCGGTTGAGATCATTACAGGTAAGACAAACCCATGCAGGGTTTATTTAGAATTTACTGGTCAACGTTTGTGGGTAAAATGTCGTTCAGCTTGATTTGATTGAAGCTAAACATGCTTGAGACACGTTACCAACGATGTAAACACGTACCTAAAGAAGACGAATCACTTGAATAGTCGCGATTTAATGACACAAATCAACTTACGTCAAGATGCTTATGCATCAAGTTACTCGGTCTAAAGTCACCATGACCTAACACTGGTCGCCGGCTCCACTTGAAGGCAGCGGCAAACTGCTCCGGCGAGTCAAAAGTCGTCTCGAAAAACCTCAACAATTTATCGCTGTTCTTCTCATCAATAATCTTAGCAGCTCGACTTATCACATTTTCCATATAAATCTTCATAGGAGCATCATCCAACTTCCAATCAAATGAAAATGTCTCCATGACTTTGCTGAAGTCTTCCGGATAATATTTTGCGTGTGCGAAGGAAATGGCCTGCATCTTCGCCAACTCCCCTACTGCGGTACTTGCGTATGGCCAATCTA
This sequence comes from Eupsilia transversa, assembly GCA_914767815.1. Taxonomy (NCBI): domain Eukaryota; kingdom Metazoa; phylum Arthropoda; class Insecta; order Lepidoptera; family Noctuidae; genus Eupsilia; species Eupsilia transversa. The sequence goes on along the minus strand of OU611889.1, from coordinate 14,029,686 downwards.
TTGACTTAAATCTGTCATAAGCATTGTACCCATCCATTTCTAGATTTTCAAGTACTATCGTCTCCTCGAATAAATTGGGGTTGCATCCATAAAATTTGGAGAAAACTAACTTATGTTCGTCCGGCACTTGATAATCGTTTTGTATCTTTTCGTAAAGCTTGACCAGTTGTGTGTAACAGTATCGTTCTGTCTCGTAAACCTTCGGCGCTTGAGTCCTCATCTTCTCACCTATCGCTGCGATTTTGGCAAACAAGTGCAGTACATTAGATCCCTCTGTGATGGTTACGGTGTACAGTTTAGACGTGTAGTTAGCGCCTCCGCTTGAAATTCGTTTAATATCCAAATCGTAATTGAACAAGTTTTGTTCTCTGGCAATTATATGAAGTAGATCATTGAAATGTGTTGCGATGTCTGCCATGTTGATTTTTGAAATGAAAATTGCTTTGAGAAGTAAACACTGGAGTAGTTCTACGTATTATGTAGGTATTTTTGTATTTTTTTATTGTGATACACGAGGGCCACGCGAGCGCGCGTCTACACCTGACAGCGTACTGACCTGCGGTGCACCGCCGGCGCAGCATCTATGTTATCTAATCCTTATTAATGTTATGGAATTCGTCACCAGCATAATCGAAAAAAATATTAAAGCCAACGAACACATACATCGCCGACAGGTGAATGTCGCGGTAATCCAGCTGCTAGGCAACATAGTGCGTAGGCGAGAAATAAACCATTAAAGTTAGTGTAGTGCATAAATAATTGATGCTAATAATGATACAATCAGTGCATCAAAATTAGTAAGCATTACCTAGTAAGCGAGTGTGAATGATTGAATAAAACTAATTCTAACGAAGTTTGCTCGACGCTTAAAGGTAGGTACAACAGCTGCGGGTCAAACGACCATGATCCTAGATAAAGAGTTGAGAAGGAAGGAAGAAGGGTAATAACGCTATTATAATAAAGTGGTGTTCGAACAGTTTCTCGCGCCACTTGTCATAAGTGGATTTTTATTTATTGCTCAAGTTCAGTCCGGTGTCTGGATTTGTCCCCGGTTGATGGCAATTTAGGCTCGCCCCCTATTACATGGGACTTAAACATAACTGGCGAAATGTGGGTGTACTAATGATCTATTCATATGTTTATTATTTTTTATATAAATAAACAGGGCCGGATTTAGGGGAGGGCAAGGATTTAGGGGAGGCCCCGGGTCTACAGCCCCGGGGCCTCCACAAAAGAGGGGGCTTCGAAATAGAGACTTCGAAAAAAAAAACATTCAAATTCCTACTAGTAAACAACTTTTTCTTTCATTTTCTTCCCCTGTTTTACCTTTACCTTCTGTGCCATTTTTTTTCTAGTAAACCATCATCCGACGACCGACATGATTCGCTTTTTTTTTTGTAAAACGGGCTGGAACGTAACGTCGGTACTAATTTATGTGCCTGCTTATAGTAGGTACGTATCATAACCTCAATAAATTGTTGCACATATTGTTTACAGTAGGTAATTAATCCACTTCTATTATAATTAGAATGTGTACCAGGTATCTTTGTTAGATTAATAAATGGATATTTTTTTTATATAAAGTAGGTACATGTGGTTAAAATACGTAGGTACCTAATCGTTTATTATTGTTTTGTATGTTCTGTGGTTTGTTGGCCAGGTGGTACTTTAAGAAAACTACTAACGATTAGCACCTAACGAGGTTATTTTAAATAACGCAAGATTTAACGAAGTTGTAGAAATTGTTTGATCCTTAAGTTATGATATTTTGCTATCCATTTCTGTGAATACCAAGTAGTTATACTAAAATATATTAATTTAAATACGACGATAATAATCATAATAAAACAAGAATAATGTGAATCTACAAATCGAAAATACCGGATTGATAAATAATTTCTAGAAATCAATTTACCGGTTACCTAAGTGCGTACGTTCATTCACAAAACGACCAGAGTATTATTAGGTACACTGTGCTACTAATAAACCGTGTGACCTCCCGCTGGTGGCGGCGTTGTTATTATTTAAACTTCTATTTATTTTAGTGTTCCTGCATGTTTTGCGACCTCGTGAATAATCGCAGATAGTCAGTGGCAGTTTTACAATTTGGAATATTGTATCATAGATTGCCAAGTTTTGGCTTCCAATTTAATATTTGGCCAACTGTCATAATCGAAACATTCGGCTCAACATTGTCACAGTGTATTAGACGCACTAAAGAAAAACGTCAACTTGAAATGGTGTTTTTTACAAAGTTGTTCTTTGAGTAAAGTTATATCTACAAATTACCTCCCGTACTCTGTGCAACAAGTTACTTCCTCTAAAGTCTGCATGGATGATGACAGTGGAACGAACGGCAGCGCACGCCTTCACTAGTGAATCGTTCATAAAATCTTCTCGGCTTAAAAACTTCTGTAATGCGTCTTTATTCTCAGGTCTCACGTTCTTCAATGCATTGTCCGCCGAACTCTTCATCATACCGTCCATGGCTCCTTCTTTCCAGTCCATTTTTAAGATTTCCAAAATCTTTTCAAATTCCTCTGGGTTTTTTTTACGTAATGCAAAGGATAATGCGTGCATCTTCGCTAGATCTGTAATCGCGGAAGCAGCGTACTCCCAATCATAGGAGTGGAATCTATCGTAAGGTCCGTACCCTTGTGCCACTAAGTCTTCCATGACCACTGTCTCCTGATACTTTATGGGATTGAAGCCATAACACTTAGTAAAGAACAGTCTGTGCTCCTCAGGCACTCCGTTTTCTTCCTCCAACGATGCGTATATTTTCGCGAGTTTCGTATAAGCGAATCGTTCAGTATCGAAAACCACAACAGGCACTTCACTACGAAACTTTTCTCCTAGTGTTGCAACTTTGGCGAATAAGTGTAGATCTTCTTTATTTTTATCTCTTAAGACCACTGTAAATAGTTTCGACGTGTAGTTGGCTCCTCCGCTGAATATTTCATTTATAATTATTTCAGGGTTTTGATATTTTTGTTCCGCAGCGATTTTGTTTAGTAATTGCCGCAGCGTTTGTTCTATGTGCGCCATGGTTCGCGTCTTGATGAATACTGACGTAAACACAGTGATATCTATTAAGATAAAAGCCGTGTTGTTGTACGTAGTAGTAAGAACACTCACGTGATTATTTTGTTTTTAACTAACTACCTACCGCGGCTTCGTTAGCCGTTAGTTAGCCTATTGCACCCGTGCAATAGGCTAACTAACAGTTTGTGAGAAGCCCATAAGTACGGGTTAAAGTTTCTTGCACACTTTTTATGATTTTACGCGTTAACCGAACAAGTCCTTTAAACTTACCTCTCGAACTCTGTGTAGTAAGTTATTCCCTCTAAAGTCTCCATGTACGATGACAGTACTGCGAATGGCCGCGTACATCATAAATGGATTCTTCTGATTTTTCATAAACTTTTGTAATGCTTCTCTGTACTCGGGTTTGACATTTTCTAACGCTGTGCTTATCGTTCTCTGAAAAAAAGATTCTACATTTCCAAATTCTTTCCATTCAACTTTTACAACTGCCAAAGCCTTCTCAAATTCTTCTGGGTATTGTTTGCTAAATGCAAAGGACAGTGCGTGCATCTTCGCTAAGGCTCTAACTGCTGAAGAAGCGTACTCCCAATCTATGGAATGGAATCTGTCGTGAGGACCATATCCATGCGCCAACAAGTTCTCAAGAACCAATATCTCCTGGTACTGGGGTCGAAGTCGTAGAACTTGGTGAAGTATAGTCTGTGCTCCTCAGGCACTCCGTTTTCTTCCTCTAACAATGCATAGATTTTTGCCAATTTTATGTAAGCAAATTGCTCAGTTTTATAGGCATCCATAGGCAGATCGTTGCGAAATGCTTCTCCAGCTGCACCGACTTTTGCGAATAAATGTAGATTTTCTCTATTTTCTTCTCTTATAATCACTGTAAATAGTTTCGACGTGTAGTTGGCTCCTCCGCTTGATATTTCCTTTATAATTAATTCATGGTTTTCATAATTATGTTCTGTAGCAATTTTGTTTAATAATTGCCGCAGCGATTCTTCCGTTTGCTCCATGGTTTTAACTTTTGAATTCTTAATGCATACTGACGTAAAGTTTTTGATTTTGTTTTAAATACTCAAATGGATGATAACTGATAAGATAAATAAAAGTTGTTTTGATGACGAATGATGAAAGGCATTCTTTTACGGTACTAAAAGAATGCTTTTCATCATTCGTCAACAACATTCATTATCATACTAGGTACATTATGATAATAAATGTTGTTTAATTAGGACATGCAGTGCTGGTGACTGATGAAACATTGCTACATAATAGCGAACCTCCGACAGTCCACGGTTTTTGGGACAAGCTGCTAGTACCTAATATATTTTTTCTTGACGCACAATAAATAAAGAACGAAGAAACCAAAATCACCCGTCACAATGTCATATCCTTCTCAGACTCTCTGTATTAACTGATTGAAGAAATACTTATTAAGGCCGTATACTGAAAGAAAGCTGGAAGCCGGCGCCGATCTACCAGCGCTTATCGGCGCTGGTCCATTCTGGTACACCGGCGCGACTCGTCGCGCGACGCGACACCGGCAATTGTTCAATCGTGAAGTTTTATTAGAAATTGTATTGTTAAAGTCGCGTCGCGCGACAAGTCGCGCCGGTGTGAACGAGCCTTAAATGCCTGCGCCGGTTACCTACGTGGACCGGTTCCTATAACCGCTGGTAGGCTGCCAGCTTTCTATCTGTATACGGCCTTACATTATCGATGAAAATAAAGCCAAAATTGTTATTTGTACGGTCTGTGGCCTACATTATCTAAACCTTGAGTGAAAATTGATTCGGTGTTACAATGTATAATAGATGTTATTGTTACCAAAGCAGTTGTCGCAATTAAGAGATTTTACGAGAGCAGTGCTGATGGAAAAATAACACAAGGTAAAGCGCCTGGCTTAGTTCGAAGTGAGCCGGCCTTTTACGCACCCTTAAGTGTATTAAGTCTTCAGTACCGCAAGCAAGCCTAAATCTTGTTATCATGAGTAACTTCTTGCATAGTAACAATTAAGAATTTTAGACCGTAACAAGAGGAAAGTACTAAACGGTCATCAAACTACGTTCCAACCTAAATTATAAAAAAATATCATTATAAGAAAAAGATTAACAAGAAAAAAAAATTAAACTTCAACTACGAAAAAAACTTCAACTTAAAAGATATATAAACAATTCCCAATATAAAGATATCACAGACAGACAAATAAAAAATCCGGAGTCACACGTCGTGTTAGCATAAAGCGAACAGATTGACTCCGGAATCAGAATCTTTATTTGTTAAACATACCTAGGTTTCCAAATTGGTGTTAGGTGAACATTATTTGAGCGCCATGTTTTGCCGCGAAGGCATACAAATTTCAATTAAAATTTAATTTAAAGAAAACTAAAAATACTTAAAAAACTAACAAAAACAAACTTAAAAAAAATATTAAAAATTATCATTCATAAAATCTTGGACAGTATAATAACATTTTTCTATTAATAGAGAGGTGAGAACTTTCTTAAATTTTGATATGGGTATATTTTAGGCACTCCCTATTTCACTTGTCGTGAACAAAATCGTCCAATGTTAAATTACGATTTTAATGAATTGTCCGTTTATTATTATATAAACGGACATTTTATTAATAATTTAGTACTTACATCGATTTCATAATGATTATTTATTGTTTCTCAAATCTGCTGAGAAACAATAACTTGACAATACACTAACACATATAGGCTGAGTAGGATAATAATCACACACTCCCTGATTATATTGCCATAACAACTGATTGGTGAATGCACAGCATCTTAGTTACCAAAATTAAAACATTAGTTAAAAAAACCGGCCAAGTGCGTGTTGTGCGTGGGCAAAATGAAGGGTTCCGTAGCTGGGATGCATTTATCCCAAGAACAAACTTAACATTATAGTTGAAAAACGTATGGGAGAACATGTTTTTGCAACTGCATTAATGTAAGTTGGTCGAAGATTACTCGTTAACTTGTACTACTGCTATGAATTATTCCACATATCCAGAACTTCCCATTTAGCTGGCAAGGGGGGGACACACACTTGAAATTAGCACTTTAAAGCTTAATATTTCGCAAACGGATCCTTCAATCCAGAATGGTTTTGACAAACTCACAATATTTAAGATATCCCACACCATGGAATAGACGAAAAAAAAAACCACTTTACGTGTATGGAAGGTACCCTAAAAAAAAACTTTGCCGGCGTAATTAATATGTATACTCATGTTTTAATTACAGCTTTCTAGTACTAACAGTCTCTGAGCTAAGTCGGGGACAGACAGAGAGACAGACGGACATAGCGAAACTATAAGGGTTCCTTGTTGACTACGTAACCCTAAATATTGTTTCTATGATTATTAGCTGCGTGCCTTATATTAAAAATTACAAGATATTAACCTTACCGAGCTTGTACATATTAGAAGTAGCCGAATCCGCATTACTATAAGCGTCTAGCCGACACATTCCCACGCAATAGACGTGACAATGGTCAACTTTGTCTCCAATCCGCTAAGACGACCCTAATGCGCAAAGGTGTATACTGTATGGCTCCAGTTATTTATAACAAAGTAGGTACCTAAAAGTTGGAGAGAACTCCCTCAATGTATGTTTAAAAATAAACTTCGTACTTTTCTTCGAGCATTAAGGCTCGTACACACTGGCGCGACTTGTCGCGCGACGCGAGTTTAACAATACAATTTCTAATAAAACTTCACGATTGAACAATTGCCGGTGTCGCGTCGCGCGACAAGTCGCGCCAGTGTGTACGAACCTTTAGCGTTACTGAGTTCCTAAATGAAAAGGAATTTGTCTTGACATAAGTAATTAGATTAATTTGGAGCTACTAATAGTATAATAATATGATTTACTCTATAATTTAAATATCCCATTAATAATTAAATCTGACAACTTTTAATATTCAGTTAATTTTCTTTTTTTTTAAATTGTGTTGTGTTAAAATCTATTATTTTGCACGTCACGTTGTGGCAAACATGTTTAAGCACTTAAATTTAACTTTGTCATCTTGTATGCACTTTCGATTTATGTCCAAATAAATCTTATCTTATCTTACCTATTAAGTTATGTATGGACTTTAAAAGGAAACCGTAGCCTCTGCTCCGGCCTTTCTACTTAGAGTAGTCAGAAAACGCAGACCTCATTTAGGTAATTTTTAAATAAAATATGTTTGACGGGTAAAAACGTGCTTACAGAAATAAAATCATTTATCAAAACCATTTAGATATAATTTTTTATCATCAGTTTTATACATCTTGTCTTCTACCTTATTATATTATAATTAAACGAACTGTTTACCTCAGTGCACATAGAAAGTCAAACCATGGCGAACGCGGATGAAACGCTGCGGCAATTACTCAACAAAATCGCTGCAGAACATAAATATGTAAACCATGAAGTAATTATAAACGAGATATTCAGCGGAGGAGCCAACTACACGTCGAAACTATTTACAGTGATCATAAAAGAAGAAAATAAAGAAGATCTTCATTTATTCGCAAAAGTCGCTGCAGCTGGTGAAGCATTTCGCAAAGAATGGTCTAGGGATGCCTATAAAGCTGAACAATTCGCTTACATACAATTGGCAAAAATCTATGCATCCTTAGAGGAAGAAAACGGAGTGCCTGAGGAGCACAGACTATACTTCACTAAGTTCTACGGTTTCAACCCCAGCAAGTACCAGGAGATATTGGTTCTTGAGAACTTGTTGGCGCATGGATATGGTCCTCACGACAGATTCCATTCCATAGATTGGGAGTACGCTTCTTCAGCAGTTGCAGACTTGGCGAAGATGCACGCACTGTCCTTTGGATTTAGTAAACAATACCCAGAAAACTTTGAGAAGAGTTTGGCAGCTTTAAAACTTGAATGGAAAGAATTCGGAAATATTGACGTTATGTTCCAGAAAATGACAAGCGTTGCATTGAGCAATGTCAAGCCGGAGTACAAAGAAGCATTACAGAAATTTATGGAAAATCAGGAGAACCCAATGAAGATGCACGCGCCCATTCGCAGTACTGTCATCGTACATGGAGACTTTAGAGGGAATAACTTACTACACAGAGTGCGAGAGGTAAGTTTATTAAATCCAATTTAGGGCTCATACACACGAGCGGCACGCGTCAACGGCAGAGGTAACTACAGCCGTCGACGACGTGTCGCTCGAATATTTGAGTACGGTACTCAAATTACACAAGCGACTGTTTGTACTCGTATATATTATGGAAACGAACAAAAAAGCATATCTGTCTGTGTGTGCGTGTCAGTCAGTTCCAAATATATCTGATGGATCAAAAACCGAAACTGTGCTTGCTTACCTCTAGTGTGATTCGATTGATTAACCTGAACAAGTTTAGTTTACACATCATTCAGATACTTACGGAACATACCATTGGGTTTAGTCAGTTTGCCAGCCACCTTTGGTTTCGGCCAGTTAGTTTTTCGAATGAACCCTTCAGTTTTTATATTTTGTAGCTTTACAATAAATTGACAAACCTAGAATATTTTTTCCTTTTGACTCCAGAGTGGCAAGGTGGATATCAAGATAGTGGACCTGCAGACCCTGCAGGGAGGCAGCCCGGTCGCCGACTTGATCTACTTCATCTTCACCGGCTCCGACGAAGAGTTCCGCGCCAAGTACTACGAGAAGCTGCTTGACCACTACTACACGCAGCTCAGTGCCGCCATGAGGAGGCTGAACCTCGACCCTGAGGAGACATTCTCCAGAGAAGATTTTGAATATGAGATGAAGGAGGTAACTGTCGCCTTAAAACTATTTGTATCGAGTTTATCATAAGTTTCCTGTAAATGATCGTCTGCATTCAAACTTCACGATTTAATCAAACAAAGATCAAATAACAAGAATATTATTTTTCCAGAAACTGCCATTAGGGCTCTCGCTTGCAGTGTTCGCGTTGCCTATGATCACAATTGACAGCCAGGACGCACCCGAACTCAACGAATCCCTCGATTACTCCTCATTCTCCGTTGAGAAGACCAGCGATCTCTACGCGGAGAGGCTGAATGGAGTCGTCAACGATTATGTGAAGTGGGGCATTCTCAAATAATTGCATGAGCAATTTGACCATAGAGAGACGTAATTTAATTATGTCTGTCTTTTACAGTCGGAAAATGGAAAGGTATATTAGGCATTACTTAGGTTAATTTTAATGTAATGGTGGAATGTAAATGTGGGTATAAACCTTAGTGGCGCAGCCGTGAGGCACACTCCCCTGACAATTTTCTTACATCGTACTTTACACCTTTTTATTTATTTTTTATCTGCTGTATGTTATATTGTGTGCCTTTTAGTCTGTGTCAAGCCAGGGAAGGTAATTTTTAAGCAAATTGACACTGTACGTGAATTTACCGTGCTATAGCAATTTCATACGTCGGTCAAACGAGGACAGTTGTGATATGAATTTCGAGCGCTCGCACGATAAGTCTGCGCGCTGCTGAAATAGGAACTAATAAGTATGCCGCTGCCTTGTACTTTTTGTAAGGTCAAACTAAGTATAGAATTATTTAATTAATTCATATGATTATAAGATTTATAATTTAAGATAAATAATGAATATTTTTATATTTTAAATATTATTGTCGTGCGCAGACTTTTCTTATGGAATGTAACGCAATCATATGGGCTCCGCATGAAGCTAAATACAGTATCATGCTGGAGCGTATAAAAAATAAATTTACCAGGTTTCTGTACCTAAGGTGGTACGGTGTATATCCATTTTATCCATTGTTGTATCCAACTTTGTTTGTTATAGGCATGGTGGGATACAATAAATTGGAAACAAGGAGGGGCATAGCTCTTGCTACAATGCAATGCAATGCATTAATACCATATATATTATTATGCAATATATAAGGTGCTATAAAAATATCTGCCACGGCTTTAATGAGAGGTAGTATTGTGTTTAAAGATAACAATAGTGAAGAAATTTCGTACCCCGGCACAGTTAAATCAATTTGAGAAAATAAAGTAGTTAAATAAACATTGACTCTACTCTGCATAACGTGGTTCACAAATTACGCGCGAAGTGCACTTCGTCAATGAAAACAACTGCTATCTCTTTCCATCTGTTCTGTGAATGAAAACTGAAATCAGCTGACTAGTTCGTCACTTGCAAATTTATACGTACAATTTTTTGTATGAAAAAAAATATGACACATGATCAATAATTTATCTTTACTATTGTAATCTATAAACACAATACTATCTCCCATTGCAGCCGTGGCAGATATTTTTATAGCACCTTATATACCTATTTTCTTAAATTATTGCGTGGCAAGACTGCAAACCCAGGTATATTGAAAGTGAATGAAATAAACCTGTGTGTGCCCGACAATTATTTATTAGGCGACGGCGACGTCTATTGGCGGTGATCAGCAGTAGTACCTACCAATCTACTGAGTAAAGGCCCTATAACGCGTACCGTGTGACATAGCAGACAGCATAGATCTTTTTACTTGTTCTCTGAGTGAGTTCACAAAAACTACGATGTACATAGGTAATATGTTATTGTAAATAATAAAATTGTAATTATGACCAACTATTGAATTAGGAAATTTCTGTAATGATAGTGATGATGAGTTAATAATTAAATAAATAAATCTTGCGCGCACTCTATGTTAAATTTTTTTACCTCAACCTTTCCGTTAAGCTACTGTACAAGCGTGGCAGAGTCATCGACGCATAACCTCATACCATGAATTGATACTAATATGATTCTGGACCCTTGCGATGGAATTTTTCGTAGGTTTTCTGCGACTTTCTACAAAAGCGCAATACCTATTTTTATTTTTTTGACATTTCGAATCATGTACTGAATCCACGGTAACAGGTTGCGCGTCGATGTCCCTGCCACCCTGTAGGTATACATTAAAAAGAAGGGCATACATTAAAAAGAAAACCGGCCAAGTGCGTGTTGGACCACGCACTATGAAGGGTTCCGTAGTTAGGATGAATTTATCCCCATCGATATACGTCCCAGTCAAACTCCATCTGCAAATGTAATTTTTTTTCAGCTTCATACCACGCGTTCCTGAGAAAAAAAATCTTGAACGACTGACAGATAGATAGACAGACGGACTACGAAGTGCTCCTATAAGGGTTCCGTCATTACCTACCTTTTGAGGTTCGGAACCTTAAAAAACACACAGCCGAACATAGAACCTCCTCCTCTTTTTTGGAAGTCGGTTAAAAATCAATAGTGTTTGACTTGAGGATCGAACCGATTGTTGACCGTCGATTTGTAGACTATTTTCTATATATATTTTTAAGTATCTTGTTGACAGGCCTACGCTGTCCTCTCATACCTATTCAAACTGTACATTTTTGAAAGCATTGTAAAACCCATTTATTTTTAAAAGAGTAACCGTGGAGTTTCTTGCCGTCTCTTCTCCATAGGAAACGACCAATTGGAACCGTGCACCTAGCTTCTGACGTTTTATAAGTGCCCATGTAGGTTTATGTGAAATAAAATATTTTGTTTTTTTTTATTGAACCTAGGGCCTCGAAAGAAAAGACAGTCACCGGTTTTTAGACCGATTTTGTAAATTCTTTTTTCAAAAACAATTCTCTATATCGGTCCAGCCGTCTTCGAGTAGGTCGTCGGAAAATCGGGGAAAAAACATAAACAAAAAAAAAGATTCCGACTAACTGAGAACCTTCTCCTGTTTTTGAAGTCGGTTAAATAAAACCTCTTCTCGAAAGCTGAAATTTGGTATGCAGGCCAGGATTTGCGGGGGGCAGGTGCACGTCTGTATTTCTTACGGATAATAGGTTACATAAAAATACATATTTCCATAGATAAAGTTACATATTTCCACGCATTTTATATGTGTGCTTACTATGCTAGTGACAGAATAAACATTTGATAATGCAACATGCATTTGATAATGATAATGCTAGTAACAGAATAAACAAGACGCAGATCGTGCACGCATTTTTTTAAATTCCTTATTGTTTTTCAATTTGCTATATACTTTCAGCACTTACTCTTTCTTCTTACCAAGAAATCTGAAAATCAATGGCTCTAGGAACAAATGCCGAAAATATGGTTATCAGAATTATTGTCCTTTCTTTTGTTCAAATCGAGGAGCTCGTGGCTAAGTAATAACAGCCACACGGGTCGATCCATCAGGTTAAGCTGCGCTTGCCCGGGTTGGTCCATCGATGGGTGACCATCTTTACGTACCAGCTTCGGCAAGCACGTTAAGCCGTTGGTCCCGGCTGTCATTCGTGGATCTTTGACAGTCGTTACGAGTCGTCAGAAGCCCGAAAGTCTGACAACCAGTCTTACCAAGAGGTATCATCGTATTACCCAGTAACTGGGTTGTGGAGGTGAGATAGGCAGTCGCTCCATGTAAAATACTGGTATTCAGCTGCATCCGGTTAGACTGGAAGCCGACCCCAACATGATTGGGAAAAGGCTAGGCAGAATGAATGACTTACTTTTTCTTATTCCGCAGATGTCCGGAAGAATTCATCTTCCGGCGCAAGTTGCGAGAATTATAAGCATACTTTTATTTCACAAATCACGGGTGTGCGTGCGTGGGTGAGAATGTTCTGGTGTTTTTACGCGCCTATATTGTATTTAGTGTTTGGTACTGCAAGTAGGCTTAAATCTTGTTATCAATAGTTTACTTCTTGCACGGTTACCTACAGTTTAGACTTTAAAACCGTAAAAAGACGGTTAGATTGGCTTTACGGTTGTTATTAGTTTTGTGCAAAGAGAAAAAATTCAAAATAGTCATCAAACTACGTTCCTACCTAAATGATAAAATACAATATTGCACCAATATTGTCATAAAAATGCAATAAGTACCAGCGCGTGACTTTTTGACTTGTCGTGAACGAAAGTGTCACTTGAACTGATAATAAACAGATATATACAACGATTTCACCATGTTTATTTATTAGTAGCTTTTGCCCGTGACTTCGTTCGCGTGGAAGTAGTATAGATACTAGAATATACTAAAGTAACAGTCACATATTTATAAAACTTCCATGAATACTACGTTTGTAGTTTTGGTGTCAGCAGACAAAATATAAATATAGTCCGGACTGGTGACACGGGAGCAAGCGACGTACAGTTGTGTCTGTGTGGGATCAGCTCGTCATGAGGTTGACACCCGTAGTAGTATTATATGATCTGTGCCCGCCTTCAGTAGCAATTTCCTATTGCCTGAGATTTTTTTCGGTTTAGCAAAGTAATGAACGCCTGCGTTCCTGCATATACTGCCTAGTGGCACGACACTGATACATTGAATTGTTGCATTTTTACAGATTATTCCGGACTAACAGAGATACATTATAGATATTTATTTTTATTATAACCATAGATGGCAGAAGAGGCCTAACTTAATTATTTTTCTGAGTACGTATTTCGAACTATCGCTCGCATAGTTAATCAAAATGTAAAAAAAAAAGAAGCACAAAAAATATCACTCGAACTCAGGTTTGTTCCACTGGCCCTTTGGTCTCGTGGTCACAAGTGCGACTGCTGAACTTAGGGTCCTGATTTCGATTCCCGGTTCCAGCAAAGTGTAATTGGGTTTTTCCATTAGGAATTTCTTAGTAACATGACCTGATTTCTCTGCGGTCGCATTACCGTCCCATCGGACTATTACAGTGAGGGAAGAGAGAGTGCACCTGTGCACTATTATATCTCCCGCGCCGAAGACTAGACCGCTAATTGGTCGCCATGGCCGAAATTCGGTCTGAGGGATTATTATTTTGAAAGTTAACTGTAGTAGCCGTTCTTATATATGTCATGAAGTCATGATTGACTGCTACGCTCATAAAAGTATGATAATCATTTAAAAAGTTAAATCTGTAATTATCTGCTTTATTCGTTTCCTATTCAGCGCAGTGAAGTAATGGAACAATTCGACTGTTGTTACTTGTGTTCTCTCTCATCGATTTCTGACTTTTCTTGTACTCAAACCTTTTTGATCCGATAGTTTTTGATCTTTATAAGAAACAGGATAGATCAATTGACATAAAAAAAAGGATTTGTGAAAATTTTCAATTATTTAAAAATTTGTGAAGACAGATCCAAATGTTTCTAAAAGTTCTCATAAGAGACCGTTTTCTTGTAGCGATTGTCCTATCTCAAAAATCAACCCTGTATATGACATGATTGACAGCTTAACTCAATAAAAGCATAGCGTGATCATAATCATTTAAAAGCTTAAATCTAACTAACTATCTGCGATATTCTATCATTTTGGCTCGTCTTTTTACAATTTACGGTAAACTATAAAATAATACGAACATAATGCGATTCTGCTCATCCCGCATAGTAAATAGCGAGATAATTTATACCCTGCAGACAGACCAGATTTATATGGAATATCTATGCAAAAGACAAAAGGACAAGAATTCTGATAACAATATTTTCGGCATTTGTTCCTAGAGCCATAGATTTTCAGATTTCTCAAATCTACTGAGGACTTTACGAAACACTATTCCTGATTATTATGCCATAACAACTGATTGGTGAATGCACGGAAAGCTATATCTATACTTATAATAAATCTGTAGAAGTGAAAATTCTGTACATTGAAAATATCAAAAAAATAAATGGCAGGGGGTGTAACTAGACCGACACCGAACCCAAAAATTAGATTAAATTTTTTTTTGTCTGTCTGTCTGTTTGTTCAGGCATCACGCAAAAACTACCGGTTCGATTACGATGAAACTTGGTATAATTATTCTTTAATATCCTGGGCACCACACTGGGTACTTTTTATCGCGGAAAAGTATAATATCCTACTATCTATATCTATACCTATTAATGAAAAGACAAGTCCTGTTTGACTGACTCATCAACGCCCAGCCCAAACCCTTGGACTTAGGAAGCTGAAATTTTGTACAGAGGTTTCCTTTATAATGTAGGCAAGGAATAAGGAAGCTATTTTCGAAATTCAACCCCTAAGGGGGTCAAATAGGGGATGAAAGTTTGTATGAAAAATATTATTCCTTGAGGTAATAAACATGAAACTCCGCACGAATAATTATGAAAATAAATTAAAAAGTTTGTAATTTGTTGTTTTACTAAATTATCCCCTAAAGGGGGGTATCAAAGTTTGTATGGAAGAATTTTAACGCGCTGTCCGATTAACTCGAAACTCAATATTTATACTTAAACCCAAAAATTAAGAATAACGTGTATCAGGATTTTTTGAAATTCAACCCCTAAGAGGGTAAAATAAGGGATGAAAGTTTGTATGAAAAATCTTATTCCTTGAGGTAATAAACATGAAACTTCGCACGAATAGAATCTAAATAAATTATGATGTTTGTAGTTTTCTGTTTTTCTAAATTACCCCCTAAAGGGGGCTTGGGGGTTGTCATTGTTTGTATGGAAGAATTTTAAAGCGCTGTCCGATTAATTCGAAACTCAATATTTATACTTAAAACCCATGGGGATGTATGGGGTAATTTCCGACACTCACGCGGGCGAAGCCGCGGGCAGCAGCTAGTAAAAAATAAAACATTATTTAAAAAAAAATGTGCTCATTAATCTTTCAATGATTGTGTAAAAATTACTGATCTGACCGAGATTATGTCCGGAGTTTAAGAGGAAAAGAGACTGTTACCTCAGTCAGTGAGTGAGTGTGAGTTTGTTTCGGTCTTTCTTCTCAGAGTAGTAAGATAGGAAACTCCGACCTCATTTAGTTTTAAAAAAGTGTTTGTACAAACCTATTTACAGATATAAAATTCACATTTATGTATCTTATCTTCTTCTACATAAGATAAATAAATGTGATGATAAATGGATTTGATAAATGATTATTATATTTATTATATACCTATAATGAAACAAACTGTTTACCTCAGTGCACATAGCAAGTCAAACCATGGCGAACGCGGAAGAAACGCTGCGGCAATTACTCAACAAAATCGCTGCAGAACATAAATATGAAAACCATGAAATAATTATAAATGAAGTATTCAGCGGAGGAGCCAACTACACGTCGAAACTATTTACAGTGATCATAAAAGAAGAAAATAATGAAGATCTTCATTTATTCGCAAAAGTCGCTGCAGCCGGAGATGCATTTCGCAATGAATTGCCTATAGATGCTTTTAAAACTGAGCAATTTGCTTACATACAATTGGCAAAAATCTACGCATCCTTGGAGGAAGAAAACGGAGTGCCTGAGGAGCACAGACTATACTTCACCAAGTTCTACGGCTTCGACCCCAGCAAGTACAGGGAGACATTGGTTCTTGAGAACTTGTTGGCGCATGGATATGGTAATCACGACAGATTCCATTCCATAGATTGGGAGTACGCTTCTTCTGCAGTGAGAGACTTGGCGAAGATGCACGCACTGTCCTTCGCATTCAGTAAACAATACCCAGAAGAATTTGAGAAGGCTTTAGCAGGTTTAAAATTTGAATGGAAAGAATCTGCAGGTATGGAAGTTATGTTGCAGAGAATGACAAGCGTTGCGTTGAACAATGTCAAGCCCGAGTACAAAGAAGCATTGCAGAAGTTTATGGAAAATCAGAAGAATCCCATGAAGATGAACGCCCCCATTCGCAGTACTGTCATCGCACATGGAGACTATAGAGGGAATAACTTGCTACACAGAGTGCGCGAGGTAAGTTTATTAAAACCAATTTATACGTAGGTACTAATAATAGGCACCCTATCTCCTTAGTGATGAAAATGTAAACAAATGGATCAGAAATCAAATTGACTGATTTGATTATTGTAATACTTAAACCCGAAATTCTGATTTGAAATCATCACATGTTTTTCATTTGACAATTAAGGTTTTGTTATTTTTATGTTAAGTTACCAAGTTACTATGAAAATCCATATCTGTCCTGTTAAGCGACCAAATTTTTTGGCTTGGAAATAGACCTGAAGAAACAAATGAACACATTGGCGCGTGAAAAATGAAATTAAAAATAATTAATTTACTTTGTTTGAATTTCCGCGCATTATTTGAGAAAAGTACTATTCAAGCCTTGGCGGCAACCAGGCATTGATGGAGTCACGTATGTGTGCCTCGGCCCACATTTTCACGATCGTCCATTAATGCACCAGTTGCAGGCCGCTTCAGTAATGTACGATACTTATTTTCCGTAGAACGTTATTCAAACAACAATTGTTGGAAAAAGTGGTGAGATATGTTGAAACATATTATACAGATGTACCTATGTGTTTAGAATTCCCAATCCCTCTAGTCAGTGATTGTTTAAGAATTTAACCAGAACAGGTTTTGTTTCCACTTCATTCAGATATTTTTGGAACAGACCATAGTGTGGTTTAGTCGGTTTTCCAGACAGCTTTAGCTTTGGTTTTCGGCCAGTTACTTTTTAAAATTAATAAAGCCTTCACTTTTTTTTTGTAGCGGCACCTTATTGATAAACCTGGTGTGTAATAAAAAATAAGTCTGGATGACAAATGCTTTAATGTTATAATTTGTCGACATCGACTCAGTTGCCAAAGAAGAAAAAAAAAACATAGACGATCCTCCACATCTTCTATATAAATAAGACAAAATAATATTTTTTTTCCTTTTGACTCCAGAACGGCAAGCTGGATATCAAGATCGTGGACCTGCAGACCCTGCAGGCAGGCAGCCCGGTCGCCGACCTGATCTACTTCATCATTACCGGCTCCGACGAAGAGTTCCGCGCCAAGTACTACGAGAAGCTGCTCGACCACTACTACACGCAGCTCAGTGCCGCTATGAGGAGGCTGAACCTCGACCCTGAGGAGACATTCTCCAGGGAAGACTTTGACTATGAGATGAAGGAGGTAACTGGCGCCTTATAATTATTTGTATCGAGTTTATCATAAGTTTCCTGTAAACGATCGTGACAATGATCAAATAACAAGAATATAATTTTTCCAGAAACTTCCATTCGGGCTCTCGCTTGCAGTGTTCATTTTGCCTGTGATCACAATTGACAGCAAGGACGCGCCCAAAGTCGACGAGTCTCTGGACATCACTTCATTCTCCGTTGAGAAGACCAGCGACGTGTACTCGGAGAGGCTGAATGGAGTCGTCAACGATTACGTGAAGTGGGGCATTCTCAAATAATTGCGTGGTCAAATTGTACCTTAAAGAGACGTTACGTGTGTCTGTTATAGTCGGAAAATAAAGACTATGTATTGCCAATATTTTGAATGCAAATGTCAATGTGAAGGTGGAATGTACAGTCAGGGATATTAATTGATAAGCATATTAAAACCCTATGTCAATTTTCCGTGTTATAATCATTTCATCCAGCCGTCCAAGGATGACAGTTGTCATAATAATTTAAGTTAAATATTTACCTCCACCTTTTCCGATATGCACAACGAACCAATTTTTTTAAATACCTACCTATTCATTTTTGTTTTATTTTATTGTTATGAAAATGGTAGCAATATTATTATAGATACCGAAAGCAGGACCGTTAGACGATGTACCTATTAAAAAATGATGACCTATGTTTACGTAAGCAATGGCGCATAGCGCAACGTTTAACTGATGCATTCTGGGGGCGGTGGGTAAAGGAATATTTACCTACTTTGCTGCCTAGATATAAGTGGAACAAAGAGCAGAGAGCGTTGCGAAATGGAGACTATGTTGTTTTAGTCGAACAAAATTTAGAGCGAGGTTCTTGGCGCCACGGGGTGGTGTGTGCGACTCATGGCGGCGATGATGGTCGCATCAGAGTGGTCGATGTGCGCACATGTACTGGTGTGATTCGGCGTCCGGTGACGCGCGTCGCCCTACTCCTTCCAGCGGAATGTTAGTGCTGAACTGTACTTATTGTTTTGTTAGTTTATTTATTTTTGTTTGTAGATTAGCTACCAAATATTGTATTTTGTTTAAGACAGCTCAGCACTAGGGGGCGGATTGTGGACGACGCACGCCAATAACTATGTGAAATTAATATCTAATAAATATTAATGTTGCAAGGTGCGTGTGGTTCCGGCATAAGTCGTTGTTTGACAACCAATTTCTTTTTTTTAGTCTCTAGTCTTTGCTCTATATATGAAAAAGTAACATTTTCACTTCTTCCTAAAATCTTTGCTAGAAAGCTGCTCCGAAGCCCTGGAACCACATGCACCCTCCATTTTGAGACTTATATGTATATTTTATTTCGCATTCGCATCTATCATTAATTGCTACCATTTTCATAACAATAAAATAAAACAAAAATGAATAGGTAGGTATTTAAAAAAAATCATTCATATTTTTAATATAATATAATATCTTTTAAATTCATATTTTCTTGCTGATTTAAGCAAGTACCTAATTTGCTAGTTACTTTGAGTAGACATAATGAAACCTCGCGTGTTATCTGTGGTCTTATTTGTATTTGATGAGGTATTTGACGTCTTTCATAAATTACTATACTGGTTGGTACTGACCTGAGATTTAATTGTTTTTTTGTTGTAACTTGTAAGGATGAGTTGCGTGTTATTTAACCACTTTCGTTGTTCTATATTTTTAATATATAATTTTATTCATCTAACATGTAATTGTACTTAACAGTATTTGTTTATGTACATTGGTATATGTATCGTTTTTTTTATTATTCGTCTTCAAGTAGCCACACTGATCCTACCCATGTCTGCCACAGCTAACAAATAATTACCCGTAGCATAAACGCGTCAATTATGGGTTGGTTGCGCGGAAGCCCCAACAGCATCCTAAAAACATTGGTCAACAAGGTGGACAACCCTTTTATAAGGCACTGGATGCGGAGGCACGTGCCAACATGCGTTGAGCCACGTATATATTAGTTGTTAGGTTAGTTTGTATGTTTTACTAACATAGTTTATAAGTTTTTGTTACTAATACTTTATGGATTGTACTTGATTGATTGTTTGTGATCCGAAATAAATGAAATATATTTATATATATATATAAAACTTCAATGATATTAATAACTGATTTATTTGAATTATTTATGAAATAAAATAAAAAATGCTTTACATAACTAATAATTGTACATATTGTAATTATGAGAATATATTTAAAGGTATATAAGGTGCTATAAAAATATCTGCCACGGCTGCAATGGGAGATAGTATTGTGTTTATAGATTACAATAGTAAAGATAAATTATTGATCATGTGTCATATTTTTTTCATACAAAAAATTGTACGTATAAATTTGCAAGTGACGAACTAGTCAGCTGATTTCAGTTTTCATTCATTCTTACGACTCACGTCAAGATGATGTAGGCCTGCATCCTCCATCCAACGTTATTCATGGCCAACCTAAAAACCATTTCGTCTCGAAGCCTGAAGAACCTTTCACCTATTCCAAGGATGGAAAGCGATAGCAGTTGTTTTCATTGACGAAGTGCACTTCGCGCGTAATTTGTGAACCACGTTATGCAGAGTAGAGTCAATGTTTATTTAACTACTTTATTTTCTCAAATTGATTTAACTGTGCCGGGGTACGAAATTTCTTCACTATTGTTATCTTTAAACACAATACTACCTCTCATTAAAGCCGTGGCAGATATTTTTATAGCACCTTATATATTTATAGAGCCCCATGCTACAAGCATGTGCAAGGGTGTAAGCTAAAAAACCAAATTTATTTATTGATAGAAGGCCCGTAATGGATGAGTACCTAGTGATAATAATTATTATGAAATTCTGAAGCTCTCTTTCTCGCAAGTGAGAAATTTTCCTGTCTTTTACGCACCCTTAAATGGATTTAGCGTTCGCTATCCCTACTGCAAACAGGCCTTAATATTATGTCTTGCACGGTTGCAGTTAAGACTAAAAAAAACGGGAACCTTAAAAAATGAAAAGTAAAATGCATTTCCGTTTGTTATTCGATTTGTAGAAAGAGGAAAAATACAAAATATATAGTCATCAAACTATGTACTTTCAACATAACATAACATCACGCCTGTATTCCACGAAGGGTTAGACCTATAGTACACCCACATTTCGCCAGTTATGTTTAAGTCCCATATAATAGGGGGCGAGCCTATTGCCATCAACTGGGCACAAATCCAGACTGCGGGCTGCTACTGAGCAATTCCAGATGGAAAAACCCAATAACACTTTGCCCGTCCCGGGAATCGAACCCAGGACCTCAAGCTCAGCAGTAGCGCTTGCGACCACTAGACCAACGAGGCAGCTATGTAGTTTCCTACCTAAATAATAAACAATGTCACCAATATTGTCATAAAAATGCAATACGCACCGGCGCGTGATGTCTATTTGACTTGTCGTGAACAAAACCGCTGATTAACTGTTATGAAACGGATATTTTTTTTATAATACATCAATTGCATCATTTTTATATTTATTTATTGTTTGTCAAATCTGCTGAGAAACAATGACTTTACATTGCACTAACTTTACAACAATGACTTTACATGACACTGTCCCTGATTATTTTGCCACTAACTTCTGCCCGTGACTTTGTTCGCGTGGAAGTTATAAGACACCACAATAAACAAAAATCACTGCCACATTAAAACAAAAAAGTGTATTACAATTGTTACATTGGTTTCAGCACCCAAAATATGAAGAGAGTCTGGAACACAGGACTGATGATGTAAGCGACGTACAGTTTTCCATGTGACTACAGCTCGTCCTGAGGTCGACACCAGCAACTTTCGTACCAATTTCCTATTTCTTGTGAAGATTTTCGTTTTTAGTGAATTAATGAACGCCTGCTATCCTGCATATACTACCTAGCGGCAGAACACTGTTTAGACTCACCTGCTTACCATCTATTAGCAGCGTGTGCTACTTAAATACATTGCCTTCAGCTTTCGGCAAGGCGCAATTATCATGACGGTGTGTGCGAAAAAAGTGACACTTACGAGCGGTCGAAATATTTATCTGTAATAAAACTAAAATAAAGTACTTTACAAAAGTTTATAGTTAACATTGAAGAAACCAATATTCCATTACTTCATCCTTTGTTTTATTTTTTGTATTGTTACTGTTGCACTCTGCAGATTATTCCTGACACTAAAATAATATAACAGTAATCACACGGATTCCTCAATAACAGTCACCTAACCATAGATGTAACCTAACCTAATCATAGATGTTTATTATATCCTTTTACTATTACAAAAGAAACCCAAACTTATTTTATTTTATTTTAGTTATGATTATGGTGGGTCTCGAATATTCGGTTACTAATGTTTTTCTGTGTACGTTCTACGAATTCCTCATAATAGTATAAAAAAAGAAGCACAAAATATATATCAACTAGGTATTGGGAATCGAACTTAGGTTTACAATGCAGTTAACGAAGTTATTTGCATTTGTTTCTTCTTTACTTTAAAGAGCTCTATTTGCAAACCAAATAGAAATTTTAATAAAATCTTGCCAAATATAGATTTTCGTACAAACATTGCCGGCCGAGCGCTCGCATGTATTCGACCAGTACTGCAATTTCGATTTATCCCGAAGAAGGTTGTCAAAATAATGCTCGAATTTTCAAGCATGTTTGAGACAAATGACTTTAAAAGAAAACAATGTACAGCTTTCACTCCGCTGCGGTTTTTCGATACCTAACTGATTGATAAATGCATGCTAGTTACAAAAATTAATCATTGTCAAAAAATGTGCTAATTAATCTTTTAATGATTGTGTAAAAAAATACTTTTTTTATCTTATCATAATGACATTATTATCATATTATTATATTTTAATTAAATGAAGTGTTTACCGCAATGCACATAGCAAGTCAAACCATGGCGAACGCGGAAGAAACGCTGCGGCAATTACTCAACAAAATCGCTGCAGAACATAAATATGAAAAACATGAAATAATTATAAATGAATTATCAAGCGGAGGAGCCAACTACACGTCGAAACTATTTACAGTGATCATAAAGGAAGAAAATAAAGAAGATCTACATTTATTCGCAAAAGTCGCTGCAGCTGGTGAAGCATTTCGCAAAGAATTACCTATGGATATCTATAAAGCTGAACAATTCGCTTACATACAATTGGCAAAAATCTACGCATCGTTAGAGGAAGAAAACGAAGTGCCTGAGGAACACAGACTATACTTCACCAAGTTCTACGGTTTCGACCCCAGCAAGTACAAGGAGATATTGGTTCTTGAGAACTTGTTGGCGCATGGATATGGTCCTCACGACAGATTCCATTCCATAGATTGGGAGTTCGCTTCTTCAGCAGTTGCAGACTTGGCGAAGATGCACGCACTGTCCTTCGCATTTAGTAAACAATACCCACAAGAATTTGAGAAGACTTTGGCAGCTTTAAAATTTGAATGGCCAGAGTTCGGAAGTATAGACATTATGTTGCCGAAAGCGACAAGCGTTGCGTTGAGTAATGTCAAGCCCAAGTACAGAGAAGCATTACAGAAGTTTTTAGAAAATCAGAAGAATCCAATCTCCATCTTGTACGCGTCCATTCGCAGTACTGTCATCGCACATGGAGACTTTAGAGGTGATAACTTGCTACACAGAGTGCGAGAGGTAAGTTTATTAACACCAATTTATACGTAGGTATATTAATGGATGTCCTATACCTCCTGAGTCCTTGCATAATATCAAGGATAATAACAACACTTACGATAATATGTGCCAAAAGTATCTCATGAAAATGTAAACAAATTGATCAAAAACGTACCTGTAGATGCTAATTTTCCAATTGGAGTGTCACTTATAAATTGACTGCTTTGATTTGATTATTTTGAACTTATAATTTTTAATCACCTTACTTATAAATTTTTAATTTGTGTTTTTTGGAACAAAATTCTTTAACGCGGTTTGTGGTAGGAGTAAACTGGTACAAATCGTCACGTAAGGTAAAAGTGTGAATTTGATAAACATAATGAAAATCCCAGATGGTGGTTGCGACAATTTTCACACGTTTCTTCGTGGGTCTTTCATAGTTTTCGAGAAAGAACAGAAAATTTTGTTTTTATTTAGAAGAGTCCTCGTTACTAATGGAGGTCCCTGACCGTCCACGTATATTTTGTCGATTGAAGTTAATTTTATATAATAACCTCAATTTTCGTAGACAATTCTTCATTTGCAATTTAAGAACGTTAATAAAACAATAATTGTTGGAATAAGCGGTGAGAGTTATTGTTGAAACCTTCTATTTTACAGATGTTAATGTCCTTGAACAGAGTTTGTTTACATTTTATTTAGATACTTTGGAAATTGGAACCGACATAGCCGTTTATTTTTTCAAATGCCCTACACTTTTTTGTAGCTGACAAACTTAGAATATTTTTTCCTTTTGACTCCAGAACGGCAAGGTGGATATCAAGATTGTGGACCTACAGGGTTTGCAGGGAGGCAGTCCGGTGGCCGACCTGATTTTCTTCATCAGCACCAGTTCCGACGAGGAGTTTCGCGCCAAGTACTACGAGAAGCTGCTCGACCACTACTACACGCAGCTCAGTGCCGCCATGAGGAGGCTGAACCTCACCCCTGAAGAGACATTCTCCAGGGAAGACTTTGAGTATGAAATGAAGGAGGTAACGGGAAGAGTTTATCATATGTTTCCTGTAAATGATCGTAAATTTCTGCATTACAACAATGTTAAAAAAACAAGAAAATTATTTTTCCAGAAACTTCCATTCGGGCTCTCGCTTGCAGTGTTCTCGTTGCCTATGATCACAGTTGACAGCCAGGACGCGCCCGAAGTCAACGAATCTCTCGAGTACTCCACATTCTCATTTGAGAAGACCAGCGACGTGTACTCGGAGAGGCTGAATGGAGTCGTCAACGATTATGTGAAGTGGGGCATTCTCAAATAATTGCGTGGTCAAATTGTACCATAGAGAGACGACATGTGTGTCTTCTACAATTGGAGAATAAAAAGGTTAAGCATCAGTTAGTTTAGTTTTTTACTTGTAACTACCTTGCCTTTTTATTGCCCGTATTTTTAATGAAAATACTGACAGTGTAAAAGTGGAATGTACAGTCAGGGAAATATTTTTTTTAAACAAATGACAACTTACGGCACTATTGATTATGCGTTATCATACAACTGTCAATGAATGACAGTTGTTATTTGATTTTTTTTGAAGTCGCGGGCAGAAGCTAGTTTGAAATACGAGTATATAGTTTGACTTTTGACTTTTTATCGGTGAATATTGCTCTTACGAAGTTGTTTGTGAACTGGTGAACTTTTTAACCGCATTCTACCAGTCTCCTAATTCATATTTCCTGATGGAGGCGTTTATTAAGTTTTATATTAGTTAAGTCAAAAGCCAATCGTGAATCAGTCGCCCATCATGTTGGTCGCGGAGAATATATTACGCAAAGTTCTCGACAAAATCATAGATCAATTACAACACAAACATGTCAAAGTATCGTTGAAGGAACTAACAACTATTTTCCATAAATGTAGCGGCACCACACCAAGGCACCTTGAAACTCTTCGCGAAGGTGGCTAATGTTAGTGGAACGTTTCGCAAACTTATGAACGTAGATGTCTGGTACAAAACTGAACAGTTTGTGTACACTGACCTGGTAAAAGTATACGAGAAGATTCAAGACAAAAACCAACTCAGTCCGGAGCATCGGTTCGAGTTCCCCAAGTTCTTCGGAGGCGAGTCAGCTGAAGGTGAAGAGACAGTAGTTATGGAGGACCTGACGGCGAAGGGCTTCGGCACTTACAGCAGGTTCAAATCCATAGACTGGGAGCATGCCGCCTGCGCGGCAGAATGCTTAGCCAGATTCCACGCTTTATCTTTCGCGTACCAAAAGGAAGATCTTGAAAATTTCGCCAAAGCCGCCGAGCAAGTAAAAACAGAGAAAAGGGATGATATGGACAACTCTAGTTTCAAGGAAACTTGAAGAAAATGATTGCATCAGCTGTGAATGTCGCTAAAAAAGAACACAAGGAGAGATTGGCAAAGTTATTAGAAGCTGAAGACATTCGTGATGTGTTCGTGTTCTACAAGTTCAAGGCCCCGTTGAGTACTACAGTGCTGTGTCACGGTGACTACAGAGTCAGCAATTTGTTGTTCAGAGGACTGGTATGTTGTTCTTTGTAAATACTTAGCAGTAACTATTTAGTAAAATATTGGTAGTATCGTCGAGCGAAATCCTCTGTGGTAACTTTTCCTTATAATCAAATCGTTTTGGTCCTATTGATAAAATTTTGGTATTTTTGGTGCATCAACTTAGTTAAAACCACAAACTATGAACGAATTGTATTGTATAGGTTCTCAACCCTTTATGCACTATCGCCATTTTACAAGAAAAAAAATCCTACGCCCCCTTTACTTATTAGTTAATTATACCAATTTTTTATGACTGTATATTACCTGTTGATAATCACAAATTAATATTCTCTCTCTCTCTCTCTCTGTAATCGTGCTATTCGTGGTTGTGGCTGAGGGTCGTGATTGTTAATTATTTAAAAATACAAAAACATGATACCTATAATAAATAGTTATTTGTTATACAAGAGTGCAAAGTTGCTTTTTAACCGCGTGTTCAATTTTGATGACCGAGCAAGCGAAGGATTCTAAAATTTAATCACGAGCGTAGCGAGTGATTCAAAATTAGAATCCTGAGCGTTAGCGAGGGAATCAAAAGAGCACGAGGTGAAAAATCTTTGCACTCGAGTGCAACACGTAACTTTTCATTCCACCTCAGCGAGGAAATGACTAAATGCAAAAAAAAAAACGTTTACAATCACAAGATAGGTACACTTTTATTTCAGTTTAGGTATTAATTACTACATTATGACAGGTAAGTAATATAGAATAATCTTTAAATTATAACAAAATATTACTAAGGTATAATTAAGAAAATTTTAAAGTAACGTTGCTACAGTTATTTAAATTGAGTGTAATATTTTTGTTTGGTACTGTAATATTGGTGTTAGTCACTTGTGTACTGTTTTTCGGTAAACTATCTGTCATACTTAATAGTTGTACCGATTCATCGGATTCCCTTGGCGTGAATGTTGGAGAGAGAGGGAGATGGTTAGGTGTTTCATAACGGCTTATTTTTGATGTAGAAGGGCCAGTCCAAGGATCCGATTGAGGCTCTTTCAGTGTAATGGCTCCTACGATGCCTTCACATATTTTAGACTTATTTTGGATGGAATCCTCTATGTATCCCTCTACAACTGCATTGGACTTCCAGCCTCCGTGGCGCTTAAGGGACAGGAGATCAGCTCCGGAATCAGCCAAAAGTGTGGCTGAAGTTCGTCGGAAACAATGACCCGTGTACAACAGGGGTTCTGGAAGTTCAAGAAATGTTGCTATTTCTCGTGGGATACTGCCAATTTTATTAGTACCCATAGGCTGTCTAACACACTTTCCATTGCGATACTGTAGAAAAAATCGATTGATTGGAGTGTTAGGCGGGCGTAAGGCTTGATATTTCTCAACAATCGTTACGTATTCCTTGCGAATGACGAAGTTGCGGTCTCTTTTTGTCTTTGTATTAGGTAAATTAATTAATAGTAAGTCATCTGAATGTTTCTCAATGTTTTTGACATTAAGTTGTGTTAGTTCATTAGTTCGACATGCTCCGTTTATTCCAATAATAAGAACAACCTGTAACGTAAAGAGTATTGTAGTAGATAAATGAATAAAATTGATATGAACGCATAATTATGCCTATCAACATCTACTAAGTATACTATTTAATTGAGATTAATATACTTAAGTAGATACTGAATGTGCAACTGACTTACTTTTGCCGCCAAATATACGGAATCGGGTGCTTCGTTAAGAAACTTTTCAATATCAGATACTGTGAAAACCTTCGATTTTTTTGGTTGATGACCAGATGAGGCTCTTTTTAAAAATGCCACTAATTTAGGATAGGTATCGATATGTTTGTCTTTTTTCATCTTTATTGTTGCTTTTAGCATCGAATACGTACTCCATAGAGTGCTTGCTTTCTTGTTCTCGGATAATTCTATAAAATATGCCAGCAAAACGTTTTCTGAGAAAGTTTTGGCTCCTTTTGCTAGTCGCCACGTGTTGAACATATCGTACTGTTTTAAATACTTCTCGCGTGATTGTTGAGGGAGAAAGCTCATTTGCGCATTATTAACAGTTTCAGTTAATTCTGTTGGCGTCAAGCAAACTTCCTCGTCGCTAGAATCACTCATTTTAGTTTTTTCACTTGTTTTCAAGTTTCTTGTTTTTAATATAAGGTTTAACAATGACGTGAAAAAATGCCGCGTAAAGAACCGCGTACAAAGCAAATTGAAAAAAGAACACCAAGAAGGTTCCGAGTCTGAGTTTTTAACAAATTAAAAAAAAGTTGTATGATATATTCGGCACCATAGAGGTAGCAGTAAATAGGTTTAATGTTTTTTTTAATTCACAAACTTAGTGCACACGATGTTCTAAATTCAATTTACTTTATCCTCTAGAGAATAAAAACGGCTTTTCCACTCAGATATTGAAGATTAAAAATACTCTTTCCGAGATGGTGGGATGAAAAATATTTTATTCAGACAAAGACCATAAAAAGTGCATGGTGTACAGGTGTATAAACGATAGTAATGATGTTGAAGAGGCAGCATTTTTTGGAGAGGATAAGTGGCGCAATCTTCCGTTTTTAGGGTTCCGTACTTACACGAAGGGTGCCAAACGGAAACCTATTACTAAGCCTCCGCTGTGCGTCTGTCTGTCAGCAGTCTGTACCTATCTCCTGAACACAACCTATTACGATAATAGGTTGTTTTCACAGATTGTGTATTTCTATTGCCGCTATAACAAAAAATAATAAAAATTAAATGAAGTTAATAATTAAAGAACCACAAAGAAGACCATACAAGAAACGTGGTTTTTCGGCTTTTTTGCTCGATCTTAATAATAATATGGTCGTTTTTACTGTTTGGCGACATTAACATGTTGTGTTCTTTTTGTGTAGAAATAGAAACTGATTCTTATGTTACATGCGTTATATTCTCATCGTTGTTTTATTTTATGAAGGTTGAGTATTTATGTTACTAGCTTTTTAGAGTTTTTATAGAGTTAAAATTTTTGGCCTAGGTCATAAGGTGGATGCTCCAAAGTAGCCCGCGAAATTCAAATTTTCTTGCGTTTTGCAGGTCAGTATTAGGTTGTAAATGTTGATCTAAATATGATTTGCGGCAGTATCAGATATTTATTTATAGAATTATAGTCATAAAAATCTACAATACAACTCTCAATGTAGGTAATAAGATATTGATATAATTCAAATAAATACATATAACATATTTACTACATCGATATAGTCAACTTCTAAAGGCCGTCTTGCCAGACGGCACGGCTCGGCATTGCATGGCAAAGGATTTTCGTAAGCGGAAATGATTTTGAATCTTGTTGTCACACCCTTACCACTCACATTTCGTTGACATCGTCACAAGAGGACTAGAACCGCGGAAGGCTTCGGCGTTCCGGGCCATGCATATAAACCTATTTGATATTAAATATTATCAATTCCTAACGAAAGCCAGTACTGCATATCACCAAGTTTAATTATTTCATTCAATATTTTGCAGGATGGTCGCCTAGACCCAATCGTGCTGGACTACCAATTGGTCCACTCCGGCTGCCCCGCCACCGACCTGCTGTACTTCGAGTTCCTGGGAACAGACCAGAAGTTCAGAAGAGAACACCATCAGCAACTAATCGATCACTACTTCAACAGCCTAACTGTTGCATTGGACAGGCCGGGGATTGATGTCAATGAGGTGTACACCCCAGGGAGACCTTCGATAGGGAATTCAAAGAGGTCGGTTATTTAGTTTAACATGATTTTAAACTCAATGCATTTATTTCAATTAAACCGTAAAAAAAAGCGCCAGTGTGAACCAGGTTTGGCTGGGTAATTTTTATAAGTTCTAGGTTAACAGGGTGTCCATGGAGTTTCTTGCCCGTTCTTCTCCATAGAGAACTATGTTTTGGAACGGGCAACCAGCTTTTGACTTACCGACTCCTTTACAATTCAAAAATGCCTATAAAAAGGTTATAATTTTTTATTTATTTTTACTTTGATTTTAAATTCTACAACAGTGTCTTCAAGATAGTAAAGCCCGCCTTCAAACATTCCTGTCTCAAATATTCCTTTAAATGTTTCAGATGATGAGCCCAGCCCTGTACATAGCGATGGTGGTTCTGCCACTAGTGCTGGTGGAGGCGGAGCAGGCTCCTCATATGAGCGGAATCCAGGAGGTGGGACAGCTCGCCATCTCACCGACCCAGGTGTTTGCTGAGCGGTACAGCGGCCTCGTCAGCGACTGTGTTGACTGGGGAGTTATATAGAACTATATCATACATTACCATTCAAAGCAATAACTGGCTTCTCATCTAAACATGCCAATAGAAGCCAGTTATTGCGGGCTGCTTCGTTGGTCTAGTAGTAGCAAGCGCTACTGCTGAGCATGAAGGTCTTGGTTTCGATCCCCAGGTCGGTAAAAAGTTACATTTACCTCACTCTATCACAAAATGAATGTAGGTAATTGGAAGTATCTTTATACAATAAGTACAGACGCCAGCACATCAAGCTACTAAAATCTGTCAAATTTCATTAATAAATTTTCAACTTTATTGCTAAAGTATTAAGGTTCAAGTTTGATTGGGAAAATCTGACAGTTTCGGGTAGCTTGACCTGCTGGCGTCTGTACATCAGAGTAATAAAATGTTTAAGTATAATTTAAGAAAATGTGTCTTATTTTTACCCTGTCCATAAGTAAAATTGATATATTATAGCAACTTAATTTATAGTCGACCTCGTTTATGTAACGGTATAGTACATTACTGTTACGGCCTGCAACATGGGCATTGATGGCCGATCGTGAAAATCGTGGTCCGAGGCGAAGCCGAGGCACACATACGTGAGTCCATTAATGCCTGGTTGCGGCCAAGACTTGTAATTAGTACTTTTCTAATAAATTCCAGAATCAATGACGAACAACGATAATTTTTCATGCACCAATATGTTCATTTGTTCGGCGAGCTTCGCCGCATTAAATGGCAAATCTAGTAAAGAAGACGGTAGCTTGTTATAAAAGCTTATACCAAGCCCAGGGGTTGAGAGGTAAAAGTTCAAAGATTTTTTTTTTGTTGTTTGTGTACTAATACTAGCTTATATACACAATTTCAGCTTTCTAGGACTTCAGGAAGTAGGTACCCTAAGAACTGTGATGATCATCAGTGAGTGAGTGAGTTAGTGACGAAATCGTGGATTTTTAGATATCAATAAAATCTAAATTATAAGATCTATGCAATTAAAACTTGATAATAATATGTTTAATAAGCCCACTATTGACATTATATCCCGAGAATTTTGTTTATTTGGTACAATCCAAACCTAAGTTATCAGGATTTAAAACAAACGACGAAGCTCTTCGAGAAAAGTTGGTAGGTAGTGCCCTTGCAATTCGGTTGGCTCGCCAAGACGAGCACACACAGATTTGACTTATGACTTGATCTGTAAATCTTGCCCTTACGAAGTTGTTTGTGGACTGGTGAACTTATTAACCACATTCTACCAGTCTCCTAATTCATATTAACTGATGGAGGAGGCGTTATCAGTATCTTGATGTGTTGTTCAACATCATAGTGAGATAACATAACAATTAAACTACAATAATATTCTCAAGTATCAGAACTTATCAAAATGTAATAGATGGAACTACTGTTCTACTTTTCTCACGTTTTAACATTGGCTTAGTCCCATCTCATCCCCCTTCCCAACTCATCCCCTATGCGTTTGAGCCTACTCGTAAGTCGTACCGTTCTTGGTATGAAACAATTCGAGTAGCCTTTATACCTTATCGTTTAACGTTTACTGATTGCTTACAATACTACTTTGACACGTCACGAAACAACCATTTTATCGATGTTGTAAACATTAGGCAAGTTCAACAATTAGTTTGTATCTCAACCGCGGAGTCGCACTCGCAGATCATAGATCAGTCAAAAGCCAGTCGTGAATCAGTCGCCCATCATGTCGGACGCGGAGAATATATTACGCAAAGTTCTCGACAAAATCATAGATCAATTACAATACAAACATGCAAAAATATCGTTAAAGGAACTAACAAGTGGTGGAGCTAACTACACGTCAGCTTTATTTTCCATTAATGTAACAGCATCAGACCAAGACACCTTGAAACTCTTCGCGAAAGTGGCTAATGTTAGTGGAATGTTACGCAAAGTTATGAACATAGATTTCTTGTTCAAAACTGAACAGTTTGTGTACACTGACCTGGTAAAAGTATACGAGAAGATTCAAGACAAAAACCAACTCAGTCCGGAGCATCGGTTCGAGTTCCCCAAGTTCTTCGGAGGCGAGTCAGCTGAAGGTGAAGAGACAGTAGTTATGGAGGACCTGACGGCGAAGGGCTTCGGCACTTACAGCAGGTTCAAATCCATAGACTGGGAGCATGCCTCCTGCGCGGCAGAATACTTAGCCAGATTCCACGCTTTATCTTTCGCGTACCAAAAGGAAGATCCTGAAAATTTCGCCAAAGCCGCCGAGCAAGTAAAAACACAGAAAAGGGATGATATGGACAACTCTAGTTTTAAGGAAACTTGGAAGAAAATGATTGCATCAGCTGTGAATGTCGTTAAAGATGAACACAAGGAGAGATTGGCAAAGTTATTAGAAGCTGAAGACAGTGGTGATAAGTTCTACAAGTTCAAGGCCCCGTTGAGTACTACAGTGCTGTGTCACGGTGACTACAGAGTCAGCAATTTGTTGTTCAGAGGACTGGTATGTTGTTTTTTGTAACTACTTAGCAAATACGAATAAAAACGTTAACTATTAAGTAAAAAATTGGTAGTACAGTCGACCACAATCGTCTGTGCCAACACTTTGACCTTGAACTGGCCCAGCTTAGTTCGGAAGTTTTAATAAAATAAGAGGCCAGCATATACTGGTTGTGTTACCACTGACGTGTGGCCTACTGTACTCAGTATTTAACTGTCAAGGTGAATTTACTATAGTATTCGCAGTAAATTTTATATTTACTGTACTTAGTTACAGAATGAAGTATCAAATTATTTCGTAACATCCGTGTTGAGTACATTAATCAAGCTGCCGACTATGTAATGGCGGTTATCGTCCCCAAAACCTTGAATCTGTGTCATTGATGTTATATCTCAAATGAAATTAGTGACGCAGACGTGCTTTACAAATTACGTCTCGATTCTGTGGAAATATCTTGAAAAAAGTATCCTATGTCCTAAACCAGATCATGGTGTCTCCCATCTGACAAATTTCAAATCGGTTCAGCCATTTTAGCGTGAAAGTGTTTAAGAAACAAACAAACTCACTTTCGCGGGTTTCTAATATTATGCTAACTATAGATCAGTATATTATCTGTGGTCAAGTGTCAGAGGAGGCCGAGGCTTGGGTCCTTGACTTCATGACCCTGCCTGTTAATCAAATAGTTGCCCTATTGATAACATTTTGGTATTCATTTGGTATTCGTACGGCATTTTGCTGTGGGGAAACGCAGCGGACATTCAGGCTATATTTGTGCTGCAGAAACGAGCCATTCGAGCAATTTATAACCTTAGCTGTAGGCATTCACTGAGGGATAAATTTAAGGAAATAAACATAATGACAGTTGCATCTCAATATATATATGAGAACCTAATTTATGTAAAAAAGAATATTAATCTATATTCTAAACACAGCGACATTCATAGCATAAATACTAGAAACAAAGATTTACTTATTGTGCCCACGACTAGGCTCCAAAAAATTAGTAATTCATTTAAGTGCCAAAGTATACGTTTTTACAACAAACTCCCAAGCCATGTTAAAGAACTGAGCCTCAATAAGTTTAAAGTATTTATTAAACAGAAACTCTGTCAAAAAGGTTTCTATAAAGTTAAAGATTACTTGGACGACAAAAAGGCTTGGGACTAATTAAGCTGCTCCAATGTACCCCCAGCAAAGAACTATTTTTAATTAAACTAAGTGTTTTATTATTGACATTTTTATTGATTTACGTGACATATATTATATGTGAGGACTATGTGGATCTACATATTTATTTTTCTTTTTCTCAGCTAGTTTTAGTGATAATCGCCACAGTTTGAGTACTCTATGAGGCCTACCCAAATGTCCTTTCTTTGGTATTGTTCGTCGAGTCGTTGAGCTCCTTGAGTTCTGAGTTGAGCTACACGAGTACTGACAAATGCGTGCACTGACTGGACAGGTCCACTCAAATCTGTATGGTTCTTTCCTCAAAAGACCATTTCAGACACCAATCTACATGGTCCTCAAATGATCTGACCAAGATTATTCCTGGTTTTTTTATTTTATTACACTTTAACGTTGATAAATTTTAAATGTGTATAATAACGTTAATATTTACATCGTAAAGTATTATATTACTTTAATAATTGTGAATATGAAGACTTTGTGGGTTATCTTTTCTTTTTTTCTTTTCTCAGTTACTTTTAATCATGGTCTGGCAGTTTGAGTGTTTTTTTTTTTTGCGGCCTACCCAAATGTCCTTTCTTTGGTATTGTTCGTCACATCGTTGAGCTCCTTAAGTTTTGAGTTGAGCTGCACGATCACTGACAAATGCGTGCACTGTCTGGACAGGTCCACTCAATCTGTGTGGTTCTTTCCTCAAAAGATCATTTCAGACACGAATCTACATCGTCTTCATATGATCTAACCAATAAAATGTCTGGACTTTAAAAGAGACTGTGACCTCTGAGTTTGTTTCGGCCTTTCTTCTCAGAGTAGTCAGATAGGAAACGCCGACCTCATCTAGTACGGTACTTAAAAAATATTATTGACATGTAAAAGTGTTTTGTACAAACCTATTTACAGAAAATATAATCATTTCATTTCATTTCATCATTTCATTTCATCATTTCATTTCATCATTTCATTTCATCATTTCATTTCATCATTTATTATTGTTGCATCAAAATAGTCACAACCACAAACTATGTACGAATTGTATTGTTTACAGTTTTCGCTGAATTTGACGTAATTTTCTTGTGAAATGGTCTGTAATTTGCTGTCAATCACATATCTACGTCAGCGTCACATAATCTATGTCATCGCACTTATGTATAATCTACTATTATCTAAGAAAACGAAGGTGCTACCTTGTAATTATATATTCATCTACCTGGATGTACTTCTAGATATCTCGTAAACATACAATTATTTTCATGAATTTGCGTTTTCCCCCTCAGTATTCTTGTTTTTATTGACATTTAACTTGCCTAGTAACCCAAAGACTATTATTAACTGCTGTTTTAGAGACTTCCTGGTTAAACGTGTTTATTATATTTTATTATATGTAGGTACAAAATGCTATGTAAATGATTCAGCTATTTTGATTA
The DNA here is from genome assembly GCA_914767815.1 of Eupsilia transversa. Classification (NCBI taxonomy): domain Eukaryota; kingdom Metazoa; phylum Arthropoda; class Insecta; order Lepidoptera; family Noctuidae; genus Eupsilia; species Eupsilia transversa. Next base: position 13,994,308 of record OU611889.1, on the reverse strand, counting down.
ATTCTACGCTTGTCTTGAGTAGCTACATCGTATGTTCAAGACAGTAGATTGGTAAGGCAATGATACATTATTAATCATTCTTTTAAGAATCATGGTGTATTATGCGATGATAATGATGATGGAAAGGCAGCTAAGGTATTTTGTGGAGAGGATAGGTAGCCCAATCTTCCGTTTTTTCCGTACACGAAGGGTGCCAAACGGAACCGTATTACAAAGCCACCGCTGTCTGTCTGTCTGTCAGCGGTCTATATCTCATGAATCGTTTTTTCGGCGTTTTTTTGCTCGATCTAGGGAACCCTTGTGTTCGACTCCGACTCGCACTTGACTGGTTTCTTTAATTCATCGTTTCGAGTGTTGCCTTCTCCGGTTAATCTCCCATAAAAAAATCCAGCATTCTCTAGGTCTTCCTAAGCGACGACATCCTCCATTACAATTTTGGTACTCCTTACTTAGTTCGTAGTATCGTGTTTATCTAAAGAATCGGATGTGTCCAGAATAATCAGTCGAGCGCACATCGATGGTAATCCTTTGACCTTTGATTTGGCCTAGCTTAGTACAGAGTTTCAATAGAATAAGAGGTCAACTTAAGGCTCGTACACACTGGCGCGACTTGTCGCGCGACGCGACACCGGCAATTGTTCAATCGTGAAGTTTTATTAGAAATTGTATTGTTAAAGTCGCGTCGCGCGACAAGTCGCGCCAGTGTGAACGAGCCTTTATACTGGTTTTGTTACCTCTGACGTGTGGCATACTGTACTTGGTTCCTGAGATGACCGCTTCTTACCGGGTTAATTCTTACTGGGTCAATATCAAGCTTCTTATCATTGCCTTGTTTCGGGTTATTGATCTTTCTCAAGATAATTACATCTACAGCCAAACTTTTGTTCAAATAATCACAAGACAAATTAATTAGTTAATCACTCTAAACAAACTAGGCGAGGTCTGGTCTCCTTTTCTACTGTGATACGTCAGACAGAGATAATTGATAGTGCCGTCATTATTTCGGTATTGAGGACAATGTCTCCATTTGGGCAGGTAGTTATTTTGAGTATATCCATTTGTTTGTTCTTAATAATTGTCGATATTTAACAGTTGTTCGTTTTGTTTAGCGATTGAAACAGATTCCTTTGTACACATTATGGTATGTGTTATATTCTCATCGTGGATTTATTGTAGGTTGATTATTTATGAGATACTTACTTGCTTTTGCCCGCGACCGCGTGGATGTCGGAAAATATCCCATGGGAACGTACTACCGGGATTGTACTGGGTATTCTATGTTTCAATCTATCCAGGTTATAAACTACCTATCTGAGTGCTATTATCTTAATCCGTTCGGGCGGATTCGACCAAACAGGAATAAATTTTATCCGCGGACTATGCCTTCTCTTCCGAATAAATTTTGAGTTTCGCCATAGGAAAATTGTCGACTACAATACATTAGGATCACAAATTCACAACACATTAGGATCACAATCGATTACAATACATTAGGACAATAATACATTAGAAACACAATATATTAGGGCCACAATACATTACGACTACAGTACATTAGGATCAGAATACATTAGAATCACAACACATTAGGATCACAATCGACTACAATACATTAGGACAATAATACATTAGAAACACAATATATTAGGACCACAATACATGAGGACAATAAATACATCTGTAGGTAGATGCTACCAAAACAGAAGAAGCATAATCCTTAGGTATATAGTCTCAAAATCTATTTGAGTTAGAATATAAACGACTAAATTAGAGGTCAACAATAATCCTACAGTGGCCATGAAAGCAGATTGTCGCGGTTTCGATAAACGTCGTTGACCAAGGTCGGGGACCCGGGGTCCATTGAGTTTCTACACGCTGTCACACAATGGAACTGGGACATTGCAAACTAAGTAACGGAAAACGCCTTGTTGACCAAGATTTTTTGCCGCTTTTTGTAAGAAATCTCGGTGAATTAAGGTTGGAGTAATTTACGAAATCTACGTGTTTACTATACGCTCGAATACGTTCGTGTTGTATATACTATTTGTATTTTTGACATAATTTTTTTTAGGATAAATTTCAAATAGCATCTGTGAACTGACTGACTGTACTTACTAATATTATAAAGAGGTGTGAGTTTGTATCATCATTACAAATGTGTTATCTTGGATATTTTTTGTAAATATCTCATGAGAGTGAACCTTTATGAGCCATGCCTATCTCCGTTCTTGAGACAGAAAGGATGCTGTTGTTACCGAAAATTAAGATCACAATAAAAACGCTGTGTTAGTAGGTACCTATTAAAATAAGACGCCAATAAAAGTATCCTTACATACTGAACATTGATAATTTAATTAAAGTCTTTTAACAAGTCTTGTTTGTTCATCAATTGTTCAATTTATATTAAGTGCACTTGCGGATAGGTAATAGAAATAACCTTGAAAGTGGAAATGTGCACATTTTTATTTTGTTATCATTATTTTAAATCATTGCTATTTATTTTAATTGAGGGGCTCGTGGCTAAGTAATTACAGCCGTACGGATCGATCGATCAGGATAAGCTACTCTTGCCGCGGTGGGTCTGTGGATGGGTGACCATCTTTACATACTAAGACCCCGCCGTGCCTCGGAAAGCACATGAAGGCGTTGGTCCCGGCTGTCTTGACAGTTGTTTAAGGGTCGTGAGAAGCCCGAAAGTCTGACAAGAGTCTTACCAAATAGTATCGTGTTACCCAGTAACTGGGTTGTGAAGGTCAGACAGGCAGTCGCTCCATGTAAAATACTGGTATTCAGCTGCATCCGGTTAGACTGGAAGCCGACCCCAACATACTTGGGAAAAGGTTAGGTTAATGATGACTATGTATTTTAATTCGGTACTTTGAGGTCTCAAAGTCATAAAATTAAATATTAATAATAACTTATCTGTGAAAAATCGAAAACTACTATCATGAATACCAGCGGTTGATAAAAACTATAAACGTTTTCCCAGCTCGGGAAACAAATTCAGGAAATTCGATCACGGTCGTGGGCGTAACAAATCACATAAAACGAACAATAGTGCTATTGTATCAAAACAACGTGATCTTGCAAATATTTGTCTTTATCAGGTACTTGTTAATTATTGCTTGTTTGACTTTACTCTTGATAACAAGCGCGTTATCTAATATTAAGATAAATAAGTATGAATAGTATGATCAGGTACATAATGTTCGTTGTACGGATGGCTAAATTATCATCGTTTATAAAGCTCCCATTGTTCTTGTATCTACTGGTATAATCCCAAAAAAATTCAGTCAGTATACCATTGTTCAGTTTGTCAAAACAGGGTTTTGGTGAAATCAGAGACGCCATCTTCTGTGGAGATACCCGAACGAAATCGGTACCTACCTACTGGTTGTTAGATGGGAGATTTCTATAAAATTACATGCAATTAGGTGTGACTAAGATTTATTGAGTGAGTGTCAACATTGCTAAAGAAAATTTGTTCATCATATCCAGATGAATTAACATGAGGATAAATTAGATTGTGTCTTTGCTAAATTAAGAATATACAGACATCAATGTAAGATTGATGTAATTCAAAAAAATACATACCTTTAACATATTTACGACATCGATGTAGTCACCAGACGGCACGGCTCGGCATTGCATGGCAAAGGATTTTCATAAGCGGAAATGATTTTGAATCTTGTTTTCACACCCTTAGCACTCACATTTTGTTGATATCGTCACAAGAGGACTTGAGTATCAATTGCTAACGAAAGCCAGTACTGCATATCACCAAGTTTAATTATTTAATTTAATATGTTCCAGGATGGTCGCCTAGACCCCATCGTGGTGGACTACCAAACGGTGCACTCCGGCTGCCCCGCCACCGACCTGCTGTACTTCGAGTTCCTGGGAACAGACCAGAAGTTCAGAAGAGAACACCATCAGCAACTAATCGATCACTACTTCAACAGCCTAACTGTTGCATTGGACAGGCTGGGGATTGATGTCAATGAGGTGTACCCCAGGGAGACCTTCGATAGGGAATTCAAAGAGGTTGGTGATTTGGTTCAACATGATAAATTCAAATTCAAAGCAATTACTTCAATTAAACCTGCAGGCACTTTTGAATTATCAGAAAATCATCCAATAAAACCGGCCAAGTGCGTCTCTGACCACGCACAATGAAGGGTTCCGTAGCTGCGATGAACTTATCCCAAGAACAAACTTAACATTGTAGTTGAAAAACCAACAAAATGTATGGTTGAACATGTTTTTGCAACTGTAAATTTAAGTTGGTCGATAATTACTCGTTAACTAGTAGAGCCTACTTAGCTGTGATAGTTTTCCTTTTAATTTAGTAATATATACTACTGCTGTGAATTTTTCCACATATCCAGAACTTACCGTTTAGCTGGCAGGGGGGGGGGGGACACTTGACTCTCCTCCTCTCTCTTGTCTGTGCGGGAGTGCGACACATACCGAGCTAATCAGAAAGGCTCAATTGAAATATAGGCGTTCGGTAAGCTTCCGGTACCGCGTATACCGAGCATGCTGACGTCGCACCGCTGCTGTACCGACAAATCAGAAAAGGGCCTAAGTTATAAGGTATAAGGTATAAGGTAAAACGGGCTGGTGTCCGCAACTCCACGTCAATGCGCGTATTTTGCGTCCGGGTGGGAATTCGGTTATTCGATCCACCCCAGCTCCTCAAGAAAGGCCAGCAACGCCTTGATGTTCCTGACAACTTCACAGAGGGTACCTGGGTTACCGAAGTACTTTGCCCTGTAAGTGGCGACCGCCGGGCAGTTTAGGAGCGCATGAGCTGCTGTCTCGTCCTCCTCCATGCAGGCCCTGTTACACTTAAGGGCCTAAGTTACACTTTACACAGTTTACACATATGAAAAGTCTTTTCCGATCGGCAACCGATTTTGACTTCTACTGCGTTGGTGGCATGACAAATGGCAGCTGCAGTATACTGTTGTTATTGTGACCACTTTTTTGCTTTTAATGTCATCCTTATACGTACGGCATAGAAGTCAAAATCGGTTGAACGGACTGTAAAAAAGGTTTATTTAAATGTTAATTTCAAATAGAGTATAGATAAGGTTTTTTTTATAAGAGGATGTATTTCGGTGGTTAATTCAATTACTCACTGCTTTTTTATTTACATTAATAAAAACTTGATTTGCCGTGTGGTCGATGCGGCATTTATAGGTAAGTTATGTGTGAATTAAATTAATGGACCCCAAAATCACTTTCCGAGCCGATAACCATGTCCGATTCTGATGTTCAAATGGTAATCATTTGAACATCAGAATCGGACATGTTTTATATGATTATTTGTTAACTAAATAATGCCTAGGTATATACGTTTATCCCTGCAATTCGGGGGATAGACCAGTCTGTCATCTTTAGTAGGTACCTAACTGTCCTGTCAAAGTTTTTTTTTTTCTTTGACTTTAAATTCTACCACAGCAGAGTCATCAAGTTAGTAAATACCGCCTCCAAACATTCCTGTCTCAAATATTCCTTTAACTGTTTCAGATGATGAGCCCAGCCCTGTACGTAGCGATGGTGGTTCTGCCACTAGTGCTGGTGGAGGCGGAGCAGGCTCCTCATATGAGCGGAATCCAGGAGGTGGGACAGCTCGCCATCTCACCGACCCAGGTGTTTGCTGAGCGGTACAGCGGCCTCGTCAGCGACTGTGTTGACTGGGGAGTTATATAGAACTATATCATACATTACCATTCAAAGCAATAACTGGCTTCTCATCTAAACATGCCAATAGAAGCCAGTTATTGCGGGCTGCTTCGTTGGTCTAGTAGTCTCAAGCGCTACTGCTGAGCATGAGGTCCTGGGTTCGAACCCCAGGTCGGGCAGCTTTATGGGTTTTTCTATTAGGGATTTCTCAGTAGCCCGGAGTCTGGTTTTGTGTCCGCTTGATGCTAATAGGCTCGCCCCCATTTGGGTGTGCTATCGGTATATAGTACACCAATATTTCACCAGGGTTGATTCCTATGTAATGTTAAGTTACTGCTGTGTGGGTCTTGGGCCTTCTCTGTTTACACAAGATCTTGTCAGGTCTCCGATCCGACAAAAAAGTCGCACAGTTTGATAACGGAACAGCGAAGCAATCGGCTACGACATGCGGATACGATTTTCGCAGGGGAACCGGCTAGCCTTGTCATTTAAATTCGACATGTTATGCATGACTTTATTTTGAGTTGGGGACTTGATGAATCCAACATTACTGCTGTTGCAACAAGTATGGAGAAGGCCATGAGTCCATGACCATGATGATGAAACAGCTCAAATGATGTAGGGGTAGTTACAGTAGTTAGTACAGTAAAATGACATCTGAGGTCTACAATAAGTCAAGAAATAAATAAATAAATGTGTCTAGTGTTCAATGTGTTATAGTTGAACTGTTCCTGCGACACAGCAGCGGTATCGGCCTCGACTTACCGAGTGGTCGTGGGTTCGAACCCAGGCAGGCACTTTGTGTCATTTATTTCATCACAACTGCTCTCAAAGCGATGAAGGAAAACATCGGGAGGAAACCGGCATGGCTTACACCAAAATTTCGAACACATGTGACATCCACCAATCCGCACTGCGCCCGCGTGGTGGATTACGGTCCACTCCCTCTCACAGAGAGACCTGTGTCCAGCAATGGGAACATTATAGGCTCTTTATAAACTGTTCCATATTTTACGACAAGCCATATTCAAAGGGGTTCGAAACTATTTTTGCTCAGTATTTCATGTGTTATGTTAATCATATTAAAAGGTTGTTAAGGGTAACCTAATATAAGTAGATATAAGTAACCTAAGTTGCACGTGGTGGTTACAAGGAAATTAATATAAGTGTTATTTATAATATAATATTCATTTACCTATGTCCTTTGGGACATTTACCTCACTCTACCACAAAATGAATATTGTACCTTATTGTAAGTATTTTTACGTTTGTTCTCGTGGCTAAGTAATAACAGCCGCACGGGTCGATCCATCAGGTTAAGCTGCGCTTGCCGGGGTTGGTCCGTGGATAGGTGACCATCTTTAAATACCGAGACTCCTCCGTGCTTCGGAAAGCACGTTAAGCCGTTGGTCCCGGCTGTCATTCGTGGATCTTTGACAGTCGTTACGAGTCGTCAGAAGCCCGAAAGTCTGACAACCAGTCTTACTAAGGGGTATCGTATAACCCATTTACTGGGTTGTGGAGGTCAGATAGGCAGTCGCTCCATGTAAAATACTGGTATTCAGCTGCATCTGGTTAGACTGGAAGCCGACCCCAACATGATTGGGAAAAGGCTAGGCAGAATGAATGAATGAATGATGTAAGTATTTTTATACATGTATAAGTACAACAGTGTAATAAAATGTTTAAGTATATGAACAAATTGTGTCTTATTTTTACACTGACCGTAAGTAAAATTTATATAAGGTGCTATAAAAATATCTGCCACGGCTGCAATGGGAGATAGTATTGTGTTTATAGATTACAATAGTAAAGATAATTTATTGATTATCTATACTTATAATAAATCTGTAGAAGTGAAAATTCTGTACATTGAAAATATCAAAAAAATAAATGGCAGGGGGTGTTACTAGACCGACACCGGACCCAAAAGTGTGATGAAATTTTTTTTTGTCTGTCTGTCTGTCTGTCTGTTTGTTCAAGTATCACGGAAAAACTACCGGTTCGATTACGATGAAACTTGGTATAATTATTCTTTAATATCCTGGGCACCACACTGGGTACTTTTTATCCCGGAAAAGTATCCTATCCTACGGTTGGGGGGTGTCAAAGTTTGTATGGAAGAATTTTAACGCGCTGTCCGATTAACTCGAAACTCAATATTTATACTTAAACCCAAAAATTAAGAATAACGTGTATCAGGATTTTTCGAAATTCAACCCCTAAGGGGGTAAAATAAGGGATGAAAGTTTGTATGAAAAATCTTATTCCTTGAGGTAATAAACACGAAACTTCGCACGAATAGTTATCTAAATAAATTATAAAGTTTGTAGTTTTTTGTTTTTCTAAATTACCCCCTTTTTTTTTTTCTTTTTTTTTTTTTGGGTTGGATATCATCCAATGACTTCTCCCGCTCTGGGCGGAGCGGGAGGGCGTGTCAGACTTTTACTGACTAAAACCCACCCGTGTTCCTTCCCTTGCCATGCCAGGGGCCACGGTTTCCCCTTAGGACTACCCGCAACCCCGGCGGGCAACGGTCCTAGCGGACCCCGTCAGTTTTGCTGACATCTCTTTGAGGCGCGCGTGGAACACGACGCGCCGTCGACCCGGGCCTGGTCCTTATCGGGGGCGAGCTACCCATTGCTCACCGCCCGCAAGACCGCGCCTACGGTGGCCGGGAATCCTCCAAGGAGTCCCGACGCCTAGGGCGTCTCCTACGGCGGCTAGGCGCGTGAGGGCGCGAACTTTGCCTCTCCCTCACGCGCTCCGCCTCCTCCTTCGTCTAAATTACCCCCTAAAGGGGGATTGGGGGGTGTCAGTGTTTGTATGGAAGAATTTTAACGCGCTGTCCGATTAACTCGAAACTCAATATTTATACTTAAAACCCATGGGGATGTATGGGGTAATTTCCGACACTCACGCGGGCGAAGCCGCGGGCAGCAGCTAGTGTGTCATATTTTTTTTCATACAAAAAATTGTACGTATAAATTTGCAAGTGACGAACTAGTCAGCTGATTTCAGTTTTCATTCACAGAACAGATGGAAAGAGATAGCAGTTGTTTTCATTGACGAAGTGCACTTCGCGCGTAATTTGTGAACCACGTTATGCAGAGTAGAGTCAATGTTTATTTAACTACTTTATTTTCTCAAATTGATTTAACTGTGCCGGGGTACGAAATTTCTTCACTATTGTTATCTTTAAACACAATACTACCTCTCATTAAAGCCGTGGCAGATATTTTTATAGCACCTTATATATTATAGCAAGTAAATTTTTAGTCGCCCTCGTTTATGTAACGGTATAGTACATTATGTTGCGGTATACAACACGAACATTGATGGACGATCGTGAAAATCGTGGTCCAAGGCGAAGCCGAGGCACACATTCGTGATTCCATCAATGCCTGGTTGCGGCCAAGGCTTGTATACCTAGCACTTTTCTCAAATAATGCGCGGAAATTCAAAATAAGTAAACTAATATATGAATCAATGAAGCACAACGATAATTTTTCACGCGCCAATATGTTCATTTGTTTCTTCTTTCTTTACTCTATTTGCAGACCCCTTTGCAATCTCTCAGAATTCTGCAAATTCTGTGCGTGTGCCTCTTGTGAAACTGCCAAGGCCGTTAGTAGATACCTTTAGTTAAACGTGTTAAATATAAAGTAGTTCATGAGTGCGTTGGGATGTTTACATAATATAAGATTGAAGGGTAGCTCAGTAAAGAATGAGCTGCACAAACGCCTTTCCTAAGTTGCGAGTACGCCATAACACCCGGATCTCCAAACTTCTGCTTCCAGTCAGATTAATTGGGGCCATGCTCTGCATGTGACTTTGTTTAGACATAGCCAGCCAAGTGCTCCTTCAGCTTGCTAACTCTGCAAACTATGTCGATGAATCTAGTTCTTTTCCGGATAACTTTCATTGGGAACTGTATCCTTCATAGTAACTCCGAGATTCGCACATTGATACAGCTAACGAAAACGAGACACTGGCAAAATGTTATATCTACACTAATTTAATATTTTAAAGAAAAACATTTTTTATTTTTTTATTAAAACTTTTCGCACACAAAAAAAAGGTACAAAGGCGCACTTAATGCTTTAGACATTCTCAACCAGTCAACCAAGGGTAGTGAAGAGATTAGATCTTAGGTGCTCTGTTTGAGATTTATGTTTGTAATGAATAAACTCAAAAATTTCTGCGCTGATTTCGACCCGAATGCGGAAGCTGTCGGAAGCTAGTTTTTATTAAAAAGCAAAAATCGGATAAAATGATTTATTTATTCACTATTACCACTTACATTTTTTTTACAGGTGGGGACCCAATACAACAATTGTAGTCATAATTTCCACACTCAGAGACGTCACCCACCACCCAATTAACCATCACAACCAACAAAAATTCCTTTTTTAAACTGCCATCTTCTTTCCCATTGATCTGCTAAAATAATCGTGAAGGTCCTCCCTCTAACATCGGCTTGTATTAAACCATTATCTCCTTTGGTTTCCTTTGGTTTCCGTATGCCTCCCGGATCAAACAGTTTCGATTATCATAGCTACGCCTTGTCCAACGGCGATGCTGACTGATGCGATGCCTCGTTTAAGGCCACGTCGCCTGAAACAAGAACAACGGTTCCTCAATAAGCGAAGCCACTGATTAACTGCTCGAAGTTATTGCAGATATTTGCATTTTGATTATGTAAGCTCAGCAGTTTTACTGTAACTTGGTCTTTGAAAAAGATCTGAAATGAAACATAATGCTACGCAAATCACGGATGAGAAAAAGGACTACCTAGGGGACGAGACTTCCATGTCATTCAGGTATAACAAAAAAATGTTTCTAAACAACATTTCTCTTGAAACTCTTATTTGCTTTCCTACTGATACTTCACACATAAAAACAAATTTTCACCTTCCCAAAATAACGTTATAAAGCTCTATGGCCGCTTTTGAAGTTATAAAAAAAAAACATTTTATTTCGGATAGCAATAAGTATTAGATCCATAAATTGTTAGTAGCACTTAAAACACTACTGTTTGTAACTTAAACTAAAGACGAATTTATGAGAAGGTCACCCAACAAATAGATACAACAAGAACTGGATCTGTAACTACAAACTATGGTATGAGTCTTCTGACAAACTGCCTAATTATGGCGGAGGAAGTATCTGCCGCCACAGCCTTCAGGATACTATTGTGACCGCCTCTTATTCTGCTCAGGAGTGAAGCCGTTTTTTTGCGGATGATGGCATGAAATCCATCGGTATGGGTTACCGCGAACATTTCCGAAGCACTACAAAAACGAGGCTGTCGCAATATCATCCTAAAAACATATTATATTTGACGCGTAGAACATCCAGCGACCTTTTCGAGTAGTTGACCCAAAGATTAGCGGTGTACAAACTCTGACAATAAGCTTTAAAAAGCGTTATCTTAACTTGGTCAGAACACCGAGCAAATCTTCGTGCCAACATATTACCCCTGACCGCCAGAGCCCTACACTCCCTCTCAATGTCCCCATGGTCACTGAGGTCGCTGGTAAAAAAAATCCCAAGATATTTAAACTTTGTGACTTAAACGAATTGGCGTATCGTTTATGGCAAGTTCGAGGGCATCTTCCCGGCACTTACCAGCGACCCCAAAGACCATGTATTCACATTTTTTGGCATTATAAACCAGTCCATGTGCATTAGAGAAAGTCTCACATACTTTGAGCGACCCCAGTGACGGGCCCAGCAATACCAGGTCTTCCGCATAACTGATGTTGTTAAAACTAACACCATTTACCCTGCATCCGGCACGCATACTGCTGAGCTCGGCAATGAGGTCATTAACATAAAGATTGAAGAGCCGTCGAGGCGACAGGCCACCCTGCCTCACCCCATACTCCAATCCATATGACTCTGAGAGAGCATCAGACCATCTGACACGGTTTGTCTGGCTAAGATACCAGAAACCCTATACACAGAGCAGTTCCTCCGGTATACCCCTGCTCATCAATTTCAAAAGCAGATCATAAGAAACAAGATCAAAAGCCTTGGAGAGATCAATGAAGCAGGTGTACACCGGTGTCTTACGGTCAGTGTACTATTTGACAGCATGCTTGACACTCACGATAGCACTTTCGGTTGATAGTCCAGGACAAAACCCAAACTGTGCATCGTGCAAATTTACATGTTTTGCCAAATAAGAGTCGAGCATACTGTCCAACACCTTAGCCGCAACAGTTGCAAGAGAGATCCGGCGATAATTGCTTATGTCCGAAATGTCTCCTGTCCTATCCCTTGATTAAATCTGCCGGTAAATATGAATGGCTGAGACACATCGTGTAGAACAAGGACAGGACCCTCGGCATATGTATGCCTGCATATTTCAGATGCTCTATGCTCAGTCCATCAGGCCCAGGGGCCCCTACTCATACTATTTATGACCGAGCTTACTTGCTTCGGGGTGAAACGTAGTAGCGGCTCATTCCCCCGGTCCTGAGACACAAAGCCGGTTATAGCATGACTTTTTTTTCATTATACAATTCCTATCCTACCTTAGTTCATGCGTGAGGTGTGACATGATTCTGGCTCCCGACGCGCCGGACGGATGTCCCATGGCGATGGCTCCCCCGTTAACATTTAGTTTATCTTCATTTACTGCCAGCTCTCTGGCACAAACCACCGTTGTTGCTGAGTAAGTTTCATGAATCTGGAATATTAAGTGTGGGTCATGTGCTTTTGGAGTTTGGCATTATTTTTATAAGGATTTATAAGGATGGCTATAAGGATGGTTGATAGTCTGTGGCGGCCATGTTGTTTTGGCGGGATCTGTCAAATCTGTTGTTTATTATTCAGTCACTGATGCCAAATCATCATAGCAAGTTACAAGAATGAGCAGCACGTCCTAATGATAAAACTTTAATATCAAAATTATTTTGCGCTTAATATATCTACCTCAACTAAGTCCATATCAGCAATTGTCAGCCCGGTACTCTTGAGTAGTGTCTGCGCAGCAGGGATTGCCGCGGTACCCATCAACATTGGATCCACTCCTACACATGACCAGCCTACAAGCCGTGCTAATGGCTTCAAGTTATGGTCCTTCAAAGCTTGATCATTGACTAGAATCATTGCTGCTGCACCGTCGTTGACACCCTGCAAGAAAATGATCACACCGATCCCGTCTTGAATATTTCCTATACATATTTGAGCAATGTCCATACGTACATAGCTTGGGTTCTATTTTTTTTTTTTTGATTGATCTCGGAAGCCTGGAAAAATGGCAATTAGACCATGGTAAGGGTTACCAGGATAAGAGAAATAACTAGCATTTATCAATGATTGATGATGAGTGCGAGTGATGAAAATGATACAGTTGGCATTCACCAAAAAAAATACCAAAACTAGGTATTTCATCATACTCACAGTGGCATTGCCTGGAGTGGTGATTCCACCAGGGAACACTGGCTTCAATTTGCTGAGTTTCTCTAATGTGATGTCAGGCTGTGGGTGTTCGTCTCTCGTCATCAGCACCTCACGATTCTTTACCTTCACTGGCACTGGGACCAACTCCTCGTTGAAGAATCCGCTTGCATCCGCTGGAAGTGATTTGAAATCTCTTTTATTATGTTATTTGTTGTCAAAGGTCCTCAAATAATTGGTTTAGTAAACTATTTATGTGTACGGCAGCTGCACTTCGACTCTATTTATACATTTCGGAGAGCAGCAGATCTGGTATTGCCATTTCACTCAGTCCAAATAAATTGAAGTGTTACTCAAAACCAAAGTCGAACTAATTCCAGAAAGAGCAATAGTATCTCACCATGTTTCCACTTCTGCTGCGATTTCAGAGCGAACTCATCGGCCTCTCGTCTAGTTACACCAAACTTGGCAGCAACGATATCTGCTGTTTGCAACAAATACATATTGCTGTAAGAATCAAAGTAAGCCTTGCCGAGGTAGTCTTCCATTTCGGTAGTCTTCCCCAATTCAGTCCCAAAACGCACGTCACGGACGAGGAAAGGGACTGAAGACAAGACTTCCATGCCACCAGCCAAGGAGATTTGAGCAGCTCCTAAAAGGATTTCCTGCAATTAAAAAACGGTTTTGTCACTTGGTTCTTCCAGACCGCACCAGTTAGAAATAGAGTCCTAAATGATCTATCGAATTAAAACCCATAGACCAGTAGCAGTACGTATGGCAGTTAGTCTAGTATTAAACTGAGAGAATTCTTGTGAGATTTGAGGTGGACTTAGAAGAATTTCCTGCAAAAAGTGGGTTTTGATCCCGACCGCACCTGCTAGTAATCAAGTTTTTATGAAGATCATTGAAATCAGGTCCTCATCCTAGCCGTACCTGTGCACTGCAGATGATAGCGTTGATCGCGGACCCAGATAGTTTGTTCATGCTTAGAACTGGTCGATCGGCAGGAATGCCAGCTTTCAACGACGCGTGTCGAGGAGACAGGCCGGTTGTTGTTATAGAACTTATCTGAGGAGAGGTTACATATTGAATAAAATAATGGCTTCTGTGGCCAAAGAAGTGACTCCTCTTTGATATTCATCTTCTGAAATGGCAATTTTAGAAAACACAACGATATTTTCTATCGATTCAAAATAATAATGGTTGCTAACCTGGCCGATATTGACGGTGTCTACAAGATCAGCAGCCACATCACCTGCCTTTAGGGCAGCTTTAGCTGCTGTAGCAAACAGATCCTCAGGCAAGACATCTCGAAGCAGGCCTCCATACTTCCCGAAAGGAGTACGTTTACCGGCCACAAAGTAGACTCCTGATAACAACAGAAGTGTAATCCACATAATGATGATGATAAAAATCCTTTAATAGACCGATGGGCAGCGATCCATTTCTGCAGTTGGCCAACTTCAACACCAAAAGGATGTGATGTAACATGTAAAGCGTCGAAGTTGAAAGTTCTTTCAGTCTTCATAATGCCAGCAACGTCACCAATGGGAGACAGCAATGCTGCTATAAAAAGGGACAGATGGAAAGCCTTTCAAACAAATGTGATTAAATATATACCTAATAGTAAATACTTACCTTTTTTCACAGCAACTGCCATTGTTTCGTCCAGCAAATGTTTCTCTGCAAGTGCACTATATTGCTTTTGATTTTTTGTGTTATCTTTGAAATATCAATTTTATAGTCAACTCTGTAATAAAACCTAATGTACATCATATTTATATTTATTTGTTTTTTTATTTATTTCATGAGATACAGCCCGCTGACAGACAGCGGACGGACGGATGGATGGCCAGCGGAGGCTTAGTAATAGGGTTCCGTTTGGCACCCTTCGAGTACGGAATCCTAAAAACAATTTTTAAGAAGGCGACCCGTTTCTTGGTACTTTACCTAAAATATTATTAATGTACTTATGTAGAAGTAAGTACCTACGGGAATTTACCTAAACTTATCACAAACTAAAATTGCAATTTATAATTTGTCGATAATTAAGCAGGTAACTCTATTCTATTCTATTTTTAATAAAATTAAATGGCAAGCAAAGCCGATGTCGACTATTCTGCCAATGTCAAAAGTGAGTTGGAAAAACAAGTGTGCATGCTATACCTACACGCTGAAATTTTAATGGTTCTTCGCCCGCGGCGGAACGATTTGCCCTTAGTAGTACTATTGAATCATAGAAAGAATGATTTTGTTTTCAAATAATTCAAAAAATATGAAATATGCATTGCAGAGGTCGATTGGCCGTTCATTCGAGACCTCGACGAGGAGATCATTGAGTAGGTACTTCGAACGGGATCCTCGTCTCAGTACGCGTATGGTTGCGGCTAGGTTTGACGTAATCCAATACAATGTTATTACTCCGTTACCGGGAAGTGTAAGCACCTACTCGTACCTTTGTAAATAGCAAACATTTAAAAGTAGGTTAGTTCATTAAAATTATTGTAAATAATTTGATTCCATTTTTTTTAAAAGCTTTTATTTAACTTCACTTGTATTATGTCATGGAATAATTATTGCAATCAATATTTCACCCACTTCCACTGAAGCTGTCGGGCTGAAATTTGGCATACGTGTTTGGTTCTCGTGACAATGCATGATTACTTACATTAAAAAAAAAATATAACTTCACTTGTATGTAGGTATGTCCTGGAATATTGCAATCAATATTTCACCCACTTCTACTGAAGCTATCGGGCTGAAATTTGGCATAGGTACGTGTTTGGTTCTCGTGACAATGCATGATAAAAGCTTTTTTTATTTTTATTAAAAGCTTTTATTTTAAATACGCCTTAAATACTTCATTAACGAATTCGTATTATGTATGATGATAAACTTGTTTTTCAATTTCGTGTTCAACGTATGAAGGGAAAATTGGAATAAATTTTAGGTAGGTAAGGATTGTGTATTTGTGTTTTGTTAACTCAATCAGGCGTAGGTAGTTATCAGCTGTAGCACGGGAGTCAAAGACCGCGCGTAAAAAGTATTTATGACCTAAGCCCGTAAAAGTATGAAGGGAAAATTTTATTGGAATAACTTTTAGGTAAGTATTGTGTTTCGTTAACTCAGTCAGGAGTACTCAGGAGTAGGTAGTTATCAGCAGTAGCGCGAGGGTCAAAGATAGCGCGTCGCTCGCGCCAGCCTCGTGCAGTCGGCCGGGCGTTCGAGCTGTATTACTAGTGGCTGGCTAACTAGTGGCGTTTACCACCCCGGTGGTCAATGGCACTTATTTAGTGTAATCTGCCCCCTATCGTTTGTCCCCATCTACCCACTTCGAGTTTGCCACCGGGGTGGTGGCTGACATTAACTAGCGGCGGTTACCACAGATGAGATAAGCTAAATCTGCCATTTTGTATCTTTTTTTTAATTTGTTTATAAATTAGTGTACTACCAAGACAAAATAATTTCGCTGCGGAAAATCATCCATTAAAATTTCAGCGTGTATAAAATAAAATTAAGCAATTAAAAGTTAAAAACAAATAAACTTCAATTAATACAGTTGAACACAATGTAGATCTTGTTGGGTTAGTACGGGACTGAAACAAACAAAAAATATAAATAAATAAATAGTATACTTAATTGTTTAAACATAATATATTATATATACCACACCCACACAGACCGAATAATTTAATTTTTAATTAAATAATGTTTAGCTATTGTGACGGATGAAGGTCATCAGATCCATAAGCAGATCTGGAGAGGAAAATGTTAGTAAGTAGGGAAAATTAGTAGGAAGAAGGATTTTAAATTTGGGGAGACGGTTATATAAATCTAAAGGTGGAACATGGTCGGCCACTGACGCATCCGTTTCGCGAGTGAATAAAATTATGTCGTAACGTAAACAAATTTCATGTCATAATACGTCACATCGTGTGATTGTGTCGGTGTTTTTCCGTGCGTACCGCAAAGCTTTCCGTTCTTCGATGTTTGTGCGCAGCCCGCATCTGCGCCCGCGCAGGCTATGCGAAAGCAAGCTGTGCCAGCTTCGCGCACCGCCACCCCTGGTCAACGCCTCTCGCTGGCGGGACCGGCGATGGTAGAGCAGGAGCGGCAAATGAGTGCCGGCACGTAATGTCGCCCGGCACAAGTGACGCTTAGGGTGCCTGCTTCGCCGGCAACCCCCCTGAATCCGCCTACGAATCCCCAGCGGTGCTCTTGACATGCTCGTCGCGAGCCGGCTCGAGCATGTTGCGAGCATCCGCTGGATCGGGATCCGCCGCGTCCGGTCGTGATGACGTGTCGCAACTATTCGCAAGCGCAAGCGAAGCAGGAGAACGGGAAAAACGGGAAGAAGCCTATCAAGAAATCGAGGTACCCGCCGCTCGTGGTATAGATGCTCCTGAACTAGGCCACCTATTTCAGGGCCATCAGCTCGAAGCTGGACCGGCCTACGCACGCTCGTCCGTATGAGAGTGGATTTCGCTTCGCTCCAGACAGCGAAGCGGAGTACAGGCTGATGGTCCAGCGTCAGCTGACTGGCCTTGAAAAGAACAGTGGGGTATCTTAGTTCGCGTACTCGCCACCAGCAGAGCGAAATATGAAGGTAGCCATAAGGGGGTTAAACCGCCCCCGAGGATATACAGGAGGAACTCCGGACATTGGGGTACCAGCCGGAGTATGTCTGCCACATTAAGGGCGCACAAGGACGACCCGGCTGCTTACTCCACGTCATACTCAAGAAGACCCCCGACGGCCGCACCATCTTCGACACCACCGTGTTCATGAACATGCGTGGTGTCAAGATCGAGGCTTGGCGAGGAAAGCGTGAGCTCGCTCAGTGGCACTGGTGCCAGCGCTTTAGACATAGCTCGCACCAGTGACACCGTCCGCTCGCTTCTGTGCGGTGTGGAGGGGAGCACGCGGCACGAGATTGTCCGCGCCCGCGAGCGGAGCCTGCTACTGCGGTGGCCCGCCCCCTGCGCGCAATATCAAGTGCCCCGTATTGCAGGAGGAAATTCGGAATAAGCGAGCGGGGACTGTCGTCATCACGGCTAAATGCCGGTCACAGATGGCCATAGAAAGGCGCCGGCAAATGAGCCCACCCAAAAGACCCAAGCCTCTTCCTCCGGGGGTAGAAAGAAAAGACGCGAGGAATCCCGGGAGGAAGAAACCCCTTCCCCCCGGCGACCAAGGAATTTATCCCAAAAAATCTGCCTCACAAATGACACAGGCTGTGCAGCACGCGCAACCTCCTACTAGCGCCGGTACAGCGCAGCGGAGGGATTCGGTACCACACAGCATAGTGATGCAGCCGCGAGCCGTGTGGTATCCGCACTAAGCCTCGACAAAAATTCGCGCGCTGAAACGCATCGACATACAGCCGAGGTGGCGTGAAAAAAGCGACGTAGCAACGCAAGCGGCGCGCCCACGGAGTTACACTTAGCAGCTAAACACATCCACTACCATCTGCCGCAATAGGCGCACATAGTGAGGGGTCCGTAATAGCGGACCACCGTGTTGCCTCCGCGGTCAAGAAATGATGCTCTGATCCCGCTAGCCGAACCCCCGACGGGGGTGTAGCGACATCCCGATTTGCTTGATCCAGACTGCCCTCTTCCAATCCGCACTCCTCCACCTGCTGCAGTGTTCTAAAAACGGGGGTAGAACAGAAGCCCTTACGAATTCGACAGAGGACGGATGGATATAACTGTTTTGGAGACTTTTTTGTAGTCGTTGAACCAAGGTTTAGATTTTATGGTTGGTTATACTGCATCATAAAACCTCCCCTTTTTTCTTCCAGTGCTATTCCTGCCATGAGTTTTGGTCCCCACCTTTGAAAGGCTTACCAAGTCATACCCCTGATGAGAGTTGTGAGTGAGATCAGCTGCTGCTGATGAGGAAGCATCTTTGGCCAAAGTATCAGCGCATTCATTGCCTTTAATGACACAATGCCTAGGTATCCAAACTAATTGAACCTCTTTGTGATTAGGTACTAGAACAAGTTAATAAAGATTTTCTAATTTAAAAAATAAGGGAGCTGTGCACTTTACTTTTGAAAAGGTTTTGTTGTTCAAGCATGCAGACAGCTAAGAGAGTCTGTGAAATCTACGGGTTTGTCAATATTATAGTGTGACTCTATAAAAAGACAAGCTTCCAATAAAAACACACTCGCCCGTGAGCACAGAAGACTTCTTAGGGCATTTGTACTGTAAAACAATTCTGGAGCTTTGCTAATAAACTGAGAGTTACTGAGATCATTTTTTTAGAATAAATGTATCTTAAACCTCATTATAGTTTGAAGTATCTGTAAAAAACCTTTGAAATCCAGTCCATCGTTTTCGCACTACCGCATTGAAGGCCGAATTCGCTGAGGTGGACTTTTTAGCAATACCAATGTCAAAGAAAAATTTTGGAATAAAACATAAGACTTCATAGGGAAAGTTAAAAAGAGGTAGACGGGGATTCTGTTATGACTTTGACGAAATGCTTTTAGTATTAGGGGAATTTCTTTGTTATTCCAGTAATTTCAGCTTTTGCATATGGCATGTAACTCATTCAATCTTGCTAAAAGGGGATCTAGATATTAACCTAGCCAGAAAACGGGAGGCTAGATACCGCCGCCTTAGGGCCAGGGGAGGTTCAGCACACTCAATCTGCTATGCGTTAATGGGAGAAGACTTCGTACAACCAGAGATGATCCGAAGGCATTTTGACTGAACCTTATCCAGCTCAGCCAAAGCAACCTTGTTGAATGGAACTAGATGGTATGTACCATAGTCTAAAACACTACGTGTATTAAGGCGTTATAATTTCATAGTAAAGGGTGGTCCAACCATAACCCACGATGTTAATTGTAAATAAAACAATAAGAATTACCTTAATTTTTTAATTATTATATGAAGATCTATGACAATTATGTGTGAAATAAAATATCGGCCAAATGCTCGCCACATCTTCGGTGGCATACCTCTATCCGATGGTCCATATTTTCAATGACGCTGTGGCATAATAAATTGAGGTTCAATGTCGTTAATGTGCTGAATTATCTCATCCATTTTTTGATTTTGATTTTTGATTTTACCTCTTGAATTGTTCTTGGCTTATTGACGTAATCTTTTTCTTTTAAATATCTCCAAAGAAACAAGTCCATCGGTGTCAAATCACATGATCGTGGCGGCCAATTGACATCGCCACGACGTTCCTGCGAACCATGACATCGGCAAATCATGGTTTCGGCCAACCATTCATTCTTTGTAGCGTTATTCGGCGTCGCTGTTGCTAAATAATGGTATCGACGTATTACCGTTCAACGATGAACCATGCTTTCTGTAGACAATTATATCGTTCAAGAGTATTTCTATATACTGTACCGACTGTACGGGACTCAGATAACACGGCCATTGAATTTCTCACGCATAAGAGCCATTGTTTCGTTAGCTGTGTGGCAAGTGGCACCGTCCCGTTGGAACCACATATCGTCCAGCTTCATATCCTCAATTTCAGGCCACAAAAATTCCATAGATTATGCTGAACAAAAAATCACGAGGTGCATGAAATGCATTTTGATTTGAACGCCCGTTTTCTCGACACAGCGAAACAGTAACTATCGTCAGACATCACTTAAGTTCACTATGAGTTAAATAAACCTATTGCTCACGTGCGATAGGTCTGAGTATGGTGTAGGTGCAGTATTGTCTCATTTTTATTTATCTTACCTCCAACTACCTACGGATCTGCGATCCAATGCGATAGAGGGGCCTTACAAGCTAAATCCTTAATCTACATAATAAAATTACATACTCCTAAATCTTAACCTACATCTAAATAACATATAATATATAATGCAGCTATTGAGAGTTTAATCAAGTTGCACAATAATACATCAACCCTCTCGTGAACCTCGTTCACCACACGCATGGCTCTAGTGAGAGGAGTCCTCGCCAGTAGGTTGGTTCTGTTTGCAGGCACAGCAAGCAGGGGCGGGCGTCGCCGCCTCCACACGTACAGTGATGCAGGATGGGCAAGAAAAACCAATCGCTATGAATTCTAGGAGATTACATTCACACAAGCGTAAATACTCTCAGCTTGATAAAGAAGCTACAGCAATCATGGGAAGAACTTTTGCAATAGTAACGGATCACAAGCCACTGGTCAGTATTTTTGATCCTAAGGCCTGTGATGGCCAGTGGTTTGAATGTTGGTGAACACAGGCCTAAGAAGCCAATACCCAATATTATATCACCCCGATTAACCAGAATCGCTATTGTTTTGACTTCACACAGTTATAGCATAACGTATAAGCCTGGAACCAAATAGGAAATGCAGATGGTCTTAGTCGCTGGCCACAACCAGTGCCAGAGGAACCTGAACAGCAGCTTTGTGATATTTTATTGATGGCGGAGGCTCCCGAAGTCTTTCCAGCTGTGAGCTGGTGTTAATCTGATCGAGCTGCTCACAAAAACAGAGAAAAGACTTTATCACTTGTCATGGAATACGTGTTATCTGGTTGGCCAGCTAAAGTAACAGAGGAAGCTTTACACAGTTATTGGTTACATCGTACAGAACTTTCTTTACATGAAGGTGGTATCTTGCTGGGTTGTCGCTTGGTGGTACTACCACCGCTACTTAAAGATATTTTGCGGGCTTTACATAGGGTACACAGTGGTATAGTTCAAACAAAAGCTTTGGCCAGAAGCTTTGTGTGGTGGCCGGAATTAAATAACGACATTTAGGCATTGGTGAACAATTGCACAAGTGTTTAAAAAAGGCATAGGCCTCGCAAGACAAGTTGCGAGCGGGTAGTACCTACAAGACCTTGGTCTAACATAAATATTTTCAATATGAAATTAAAATAGTTTCATAAAAAGTCAAAAGGTTGTGCTACAAAATTTAGTGACAGAAACGAATCGCTGCAAAATCGACTTCACGCAGTCTTGTCTGCCCTACCAGGCGCGGAGGGGTGGGGCGACCCGCGAGCTGAGGAGCAGGTGGTGTGAATGCCCGCCGCCGCGGCTAAGGCTGGCCGGCAAAGCTGCCCAGCAAGCCGAAGCTGCGGTGATGAGCGTTAAAACCATCTGCGACGATAAGCTTACGTGGGCCACCCAAACACCGCAGCGCCGGAGCCGTGACAGAAACAATGCTTGTTGCATGCTGCATGCCTGTTTGCATGCTGCATGCCTGTTTGCACGTTGCATGCTTGAAGCAAGCATCCTTGTTTGCATGCTTCTTACTGGGACCACTTAAAACCACTTTTGTTCATAATCAACTGTTTCTAGGGGTTTGGTGAAATAAAAATATGGTAATTAAAACAGTGGTAAGTATAATGAATGTCCGGAAACATAATACTTCGTCGACGGAGTAACGAAAAAAACGAATTGATAAATTGATAAGGTCAACTGATACAATGGTAGACGTGACTTCGATGAAGTAAAAAAAAACGAAACAATAATAGTGGAAAAGTTTTAGGTGAAATGAAATTAGGTCATATATTTTTCGAACTTATGATAGGTAATTACCCCCAAGAATGCTATTGTGTGCTAATTACGTAAATAAGTTGAATTTTCTGAAACTTTAGGATTTTTTTTCTCAAAAACTAGGCGTTTGCGCAGTCGGAAATTGTGGGAAAGCTTTTTACATGAAGACATCTATACACTATAAAACTATGAAGCTCCGGACGAGCGGGTGTTAATGTACAGTGGAGCTACGAAATTAAACAGTGAATTACCTAATTAATGTTTTATTGAACATAATAAAGATAAAGCCTCATCTACTGTTATATCAGAACAGAGAGGAAACACCAGTAACAACACCCATCCTATTTATATTAAATGTGGGGATTAAAGCACTATAGCTATATTTTGCATAATACATTGCTAACTAAGCAGTAGTTATCGTCCTGAGGGGAAGCAAACTCAACGGATACACGGTTTCTGCCAACTCTATTAAGAGGGTGCATCCTAAAAGTTGGCAACGTCGTAAATAGCTGTCAAATATTTACCTGTTTCGATTAATTTGGAAATAATACTGTATGGAAATAAGAAATGTGGCTAACCAATTGACTAGAATATTAATAATGAATTGCAATTATAACATTGAATTTGATGTTGTACCCGTTTTAGGTGAAAAAAAAGCATTTGGAAAGTTACCAAATACTTTTTTTACATCTAAAACTAACTATTCGGTGTTACGATATTAATTATTGCATTTCATAATCAATAGTCTAGTTCGCTAGTTAGCCACATTTTTTATTTCCATACAGAAATATTATCAAATTAATCAAAACAGCGAAATATTTGACATCTATTTGCGACGTTGCCAACTTTCAGAATAAACCCTCTTAACACCACCACAAACAATGTTAGCAATGTTATTATTTAGTAAAAAATTACTAAAACATACTTATCTCTACGCGGGACCCGTGAACAATTTAATGGAGCCTTGTCCATTACCTGACACGACCAATTTGGCTTTTTTGTTGCTTGTTTGGAGGAGTGTGTCAAAATTTACTCGTCAACAAGTCGTTTGCGAGGTTTCTTGGGATTGCCTACTATTGGAATACCTACATCCATCTCTGTCATGCTACTGACTACGTCGGCAAATTGGGATAGTAGGTAAAAGGAGTTGGATAAAAGGAGTAATAAAAAGTGTGAGAATCACAAAAGGTACAAACCTGGTTACGAAGACAAGGACACAATACACAAAAAATAACAAGTCACAAAAGTATCAACAATCACTCAAAAACAGCAAAAAATTCTAAACTCGTGTGCTAATCATTATCAATAGTGCGAGCAGATGGTGAGAATCCCGGGTAACCACAGCACAGAACACATATACTCCTAACAGAGAACCACAGAGACTAACGGACCTCAAGTTAAACACTCGCTGACACTGAACTTTTGAAGTGTCATTGCACTTTAAACTTTTTTTTCTAGTGTTGCACGTCGATATTTCTGATTTTAGTCGATTTATTTAACGAGAATATCATATCATATTATACGATACGACTTTATGATTTATTTGAAAGTAAGGCTGGGAACACACGTCAGATTTTGTCATCAGATAGTCGGATCCGATAGTCTGATCCGGCTATCGGAAGGCGTTGGAGCCAGTATTTTGTTTGAATCGGTTTGAATTTGAGTCGGAAATCTGACACAAAAATTGGATGTGTACCGAGTCCTTACATACGATCAGATAGTCTGATCAGACAATCGGGAACAAAACTGACGTGTGTTCCTAGCCTAATAGTATGAAGTAAAACCGCATCAGTCACTCGACAGAAGAGATAGGAAAAACACGCCGCTGCGGGGGAGTTGCCGCGTTATTCTGTACATATATTTGCTTATACAATATGAGTGAAATACGGTAGGTACAGACTGTGAAATTTCGTTTTGTCTTTCTAATAAAATAATTTGATAAAAGAGACAACATTATTTAAGTTGTTGCTCATTATGGCAACATTTTGTCGTGACGTAGTGGCAGTGTCGCACACAAGTGCCGCATCCATCAGCCATCACGATGATCACGACGAGTTCAACACGACGAGTACGACGCAACGACGCGACGACGAGTTTCATTGTTTATTTTTTGTGTTGAGATTTGATGAATGCAATGTATTTTTATTTATGCACCCGACCAACATCTAATGTCAGTGAGGCTTTATGCTGAAGCTTTTTTTGATTGAACGCACTAATCTGTGGAATTAATTACCAGGCGGATTTGAAAAAATCTTTTTGCATATGATAATCTAATTCTTGAGGAAGGATATAGGTCCGTAGTACAGAAGGAAGCTCAAGTATTAATCCCTGTTTAAAACTAGTTTTAAGTCCGCTTTTAATTTTAGAACGTTCCTCAAGCATTCATAGTTTAGCTGAGTTTGGATAGTTTAGCTGAGTTTGGCTTTGTTTTAGATCGTTACTCAGTTATTGAATCGAACCCAAGCAGTGATTGGATCTGTAATCACCCAAGTGTGGTCAAGACCGCGCTTGAGCATAGATTGTGACGTCAAATTGTCAATTTTTGTCCTGTTCAAGTTCAAGTAGAGCGTTGTTGAGCTTTGTTGATATTTTAATTAGGTACGGTTTTATTTATTTTCGATTACATGTTAGAAATCTTTTAAAATTTCTATTAGTAGGTTTTTTGTATAATTTTTCTTCCGTCCTCCCATTTAAAAAGTGATATACGTAATATGAATAAATTAATTAGCAAAAAAAAAAACAATTAAAATAAACAACTGATGTTTTCACTTCTATCATACTGACATTTTATAGCTTACCTATTTAAAGACAGGTGTAGGTATATACAAACCATTGTTAGAGAAATAATTATGTCACAGTCTAATTACCTACTTTAATGTCACAGAACAGGTCATGGTTAATAACGTATTAAATCTAACTGTCATTTTTAGGGTTCCGTAGTCAACAAGGAACCCTTATACAGTGTGAGTCTTCATAATGTGCACATATCGAAATGAGGGATTCTATGCTTAATTTGACAAACGGAAAAAATATTTAAAAAAATCTATTTTTATTTTTTTATTTATTTTGTATTTTTTACCCCAATGTAAAAAAACGGTGTTACTTTTAAATGATCTATCGCGATGAAACAAACTCAACTCCATTATGATTGGTAGTAATTAAGTGTTCTTATAAAATGAAAATTTTGGGAAAAACCCCTCCCAATTAAACCCAAAAAACCCTCAAACGAAAATAAACGGGTATTTCGTCCAAAAATCTGTTTTTTAATCAATTTTTACAATAATCGTAAAAAAAAATCAATAAGACGAATTTTTTTAAATAAAAAAAAATGGAAAAAAAAATGTATTTAGATTTAATTTTTTATTTTTTCCGTCGATAACATTAAGCATAGATTCCCCCATTTCGATATGTGCACATTATGAAGACTCACACTGTAGTTTCGCCATGTCCGTCTGTCTGTCTGTCCCCGGTTTAGCGCAGAGACTGTTAGTACTAGACAGCTGTAATTTGACATGAGTATACATACGAATGACGCCGACAAAGTGGTAAAGTAAAATCATGAAAAAAAAATTTTTTATGGTGCCTTCCCTACATGTAAAGTTGAGATATCTTTTTTTTTTCGTCTATCCCATGGTGTGGGGTAACTTTGGAAAGGCCGTTTAAAAATATTGTGAGTTTGTAAAAACCATTTTTGGATTGAAGGATCCGTTTGCGAAATATAAAGCTTTAAAGTGCTAATTTTTGTTAGAGTCTAGTGTCCCCCCCCTGCCAGCTAAATGGTAAGTTCTGGATATGTAAAAAAAACACGGCAGTAGTATATATACTTAACGAAATTTATAGGAAAACTATCATAGCTAAGTAGGCTCTACAAGTTAACGAGTAATTATCAACCAACTTACATTTGCAGTTGCAAAAACATGTTCTCCCATTAATTTTGTATGGGAGAACATGTTTTTCAACTACAATGTTTAGTTTGTTCTTGAAAAAATTCATCCCAGCTACGGAACTCTTCATTGTGCGCGGTCTGGCACGCACTTGGCCGGTTTTTTTAATACTTCCATGCAAGTATGGATCCCAAAAAAAAAACAACTACTTATAGAAGAGCATTCCACAGAATCAGAATATAGCCGATACAGTTATCAGGAAAAACATTTTTTATAAAATTGTGACCCAAAGGTATAAAGTTGTGTTACATTCTCTAAGATCGAAGAAGTAGAATCACCTAACTATGCTGATTCAGATTATTGCGAATATTATGTAGGGTTATCTAAAGGGACGTGTCGTGGTGAATTACGAATACTAAAAGCAGAATAATTGTGACTGACGTGTTTTCAGTATCAGATCTGAATACCTATTATTGTCAATAATATTCGCAAAAATGTCAATAAGGTCCGTCGTGGTCATCGGTCCAGCTAGCTGAGGGGCGCCCCACACTACGCTTACTGATACGCGGCAGTGCGCTTACAATGCAGTTCATTTGATACACCTAGACATCTCTGTAAATGGACATCTAAGTAGAACTGGATCTATAAACAAAGGTAGGCATCAAACCGATTTTCTTGTTTCCTTATACTGTGTAGTTATGAAGTGTAGGTACTATATTAATATTATATTTACGAGGCTTACTTCTATTGAAATAGGGAGCCGCTCCGAAATATAAGTAATAAAATGTAGATTGTTTTTAAATTTTAAAAAAAAAAAAATGTTTATTGAGTCTCATACATTTACATAACAAATGAGAATGAAACAGCCCCAGTAAGTGGTAAACATTTTATTAAATAGTTTCACTTTCACACTTTCTTAGCATTTTGTATGCTAAGTTAAACTAATCAAGCATAATATACTGTCACGAGCATTACATCATGTAGGTATAGGTATTATGTGGTCCTTTAGTTATGTGTCATGTATTGTGTACATCTTTTGTTGGAGATCCTAAATAAACACATAAATTATGTACAGTTCGGCTATAATATCTGATTTCATGATTTATCTATTATTATCTGTTCTCAGGAAGACAAAAAATATATATTATTATCTTCTGGTCAGGGTGGAAAACTCGAACGTTAAGTATACCACTTACTTTGGTCACCATTTTGATTATGAAAATGAAAATTCATTATGCCCCATTTAGAAGACCATTACTACAGCATTACCTTCAGTACCTACTTTTATATAGTAGGTACATAAACAGATTGGAAAACGACCCAATTCTCTTTTACAAACCAGTACGACAACTAATCCTATTTTGATCTCAGAGGATTTGTAAATTAAATAAATATTCACTATTTTGGAGAAGAACTACCATTTTTGACCACGCTTAATTTTTCTTTGTGTGGCTGATTAGGTGGAGTAATTACACGATTCTTCCTTGAAGAGGTTACAGGACAAGTGCAGCTGTTATTGTGACTGGCAGTCGCAACAATGGTAATGATTTTTTATTTCTTCAAATCAATCAATTAGACTTAGAAAAGACGTGGTTCCAATAAGACGGAGACAGAAACTATGCAGCACGAAACATTACTGAAAAGAGAGGAATGTTTCTGAAACAATAAATTCCAAGAAATTATGACATTACTTGACCCCCCAAATTCACCAGATTAGACAGACCCTGACTTTGTAGGGTTATCTCTAGGGACGTGTCACGGTGAATTACGAATACTAAAAGCAGAATATTTGTGACTGACGTGTTTTCACTATCAGTGAAAAACACGATGAAAAGCGATCACATTTTAAAACAGGAAAAAGTTGGAGATTTGGCGGATATAATTTTTCATACAAAATTGCCAAACCTGTATCACATAATTAACTAAATTATGGTAAAACATCTGGTAATAATATAAATCATAATTTGAAGCTGTATACTTACGAATTGCCCACAATATACAAGTAGCGGTACAAATGGTACAAATATGTGACATCGAAGAAACACCAAAACTACAAACTACTAACACGTGACATGCAACTTCAAAATATAGGATAGGTACCGCATTGGCTTAGAAAAGATGTGCCACCTCTCAGAATGCATAAATATAGGACATGTCTGCGTTATACATATTAGCCTACTCAGTTGTGTGCGTTACCCCAGCGGAATGTTGTCGCTTTTCAGGATTTTGGCTCGACAGATAATTAGTACCTCGTACATCTCGTGTAAATGTGCCCGAAATTTAGAATTTGTGCGTCCAGCCGATCCAAAGATATTCACGAAAAACAGATTCCGCAGGAGTAACGTTACCCCCCAGCGGCATGTTTTTTAACCGGTGGTCGTAGCTGAGCACAAACTAGCTACTTAGATAGATTGAATTTGTGCCTAATTGTGCCCAAAAAATGAAATTTGTGCGTCTTGAGGTTTCAGAGTTATTCAAGATGCCGCTGGGGTAACGTTTAGCAAATTGCTGTACCTCTCAAACGGCATGACATACAACTACGATTTTTTTTACTACGGTGGGTCTTAATTTGTGCTTATGCTGTGCACTTTTATTTTTTCTATAATCGACACCGTTGGAAGAAAAAAAATTGATTTTCAAAAACCCTAAAATCGATCCTTGCGCTTCAATAAGAAACCCTAGAAACTTACCAATTATGGTGGTTTGTACCTTTTATGAACTCAAAGCATCATGCGAAATTAGATGTTTCTATTCCAACTCCTCAGAGAGATATTCCATTTTAATTCAATTCTGGCTACGCTAAAGTGTAACACTCCAATACACGAGTTATTATTAAGTGACGGTAATTATGATTCGACAAATAATTAGTACCTTTATTCAATTGCTTATCCTTAAAGTTTCAGCTGAAAAATCCTTGTAACTACACAGATATATGAAGAAAACCATAGGAAAAGAAATTTCACGGTTAACCGAACAAATTCGAATGACTGTATAAAAGCGGCCGCGCAGTATATTGTGCCAACCTTCTTAAATTTGTAGTACAAGATTTCGTTTTTTGAAACAGTCTCACACAAAAGTGTTACATAAAATTATTTATTGGTTTGTAAAACACGTCCGTATACACGCACAATATGTAAGTTATATTATATTAAGGATTTGCAAATCTTTAACTTTCAGTCAAATGTTAGAAGTTCTTTTTTTCTGTAGGTAGTTGTTCTAACTTAGAATATAACTACCTACAGAAAAACATAACTACCTACAGCAATTTAATAAAGACTGCAATATGTATATTTGACAATGATTTAGGTAATGGTTGCATGGTTTGAGTGGGCGAAGAGCTCTCAACCAGCCTCTTAAATAAAACTGTGCATAGCTTTAAGTGAAAGATCTGTGATTTAGATACCCACTTTTATCAATAATAATACTTAAACATACGAAAATACTTTTTCAATCAAAAGCTTTAAAGATAAATACTTAACACTTTCTTGTTTTTAATTTCCCATAAATAAAGCTGCTTACGGTAAGTATATATACCTCTTAAATGGTTTGCACAATTTGATACACTAGAGAAAGAAGCCACCGCCGCCGGCGCCGTGGCGATGTCATATCGCCGTTGCAAATCACCCAATAGTTCCTAATGACTATGAAACCTATGAAATTACGGCTACGTTGTAATTAAAAACAACGGTAAGTGGTAAAAGTGCTGTCATACTCATCATACATAATAATATATGTGACCTTATAAAGCCATGAGAATAATATCGGTACCTAAGTATGGAGTTATGTTCAAAATCTACATTCAAACTTTATTAACATTATGTTTGTAGGTAATAAACTCGTCAATTAAGTCCCTACTCTCTGATAGATAACGCTCTACGTTACATACTTATACAAAAGTAAGTAAATAGTTATTTAACACATTTGTACGCACCTGTACCCATCAAAATTTTATTATAATACTACAAATTTAAGAAGGTTGGCACAATATACTGCGCGGCCGCTTTTATACAGTCATTCGAATTTGTTCGGTTAACCGTGAAATTTCTTTTCCTATGGTTTTTTTCATATATCTGTGTAGTTACAAGGATTTTTCAGCTGAAACTTTAAGGGTAAGCAATTGAATAAAGGTACTAATTATTTGTCGAATCATAATTACCGTCACTTAATAATAACTCGTGTATTGGAGTGTTACACTTTAGCGTAGCCAGAATTGAATTAAAATGGAATATCTCTCTGAGGAGTTGGAATAGAAACATCTAATTTCGCATGATGCTTTGAGTTCATAAAAGGTACAAACCACCATAATTGGTAAGTTTCTAGGGTTTCTTATTGAAGCGCAAGGATCGATTTTAGGGTTTTTGAAAATCAATTTTTTTTCTTCCAACGGTGTCGATTATAGAAAAAATAAAAGTGCACAGCATAAGCACAAATTAAGACCCACCGTAGTAAAAAAAATCGTAGTTGTATGTCATGCCGTTTGAGAAGTACAGCAATTTGCTAAACGTTACCCCAGCGGCATCTTGAATAACTCTGAAACCTCAAGACGCACAAATTTCATTATTTGGGCACAATTAGGCACAAATTCAATCTATCTAAGTAGCTAGTTTGTGCTCAGCTACGACCACCGGTTAAAAAACATGCCGCTGGGGGGTAACGTTACTCCAGCGGAATCTGTTTTTCGTGAATATCTTTGGATCGGCTGGACGCACAAATTCTAAATTTCGGGCACATTTACACGAGATGGGGTACTAATTATCTGTCGAGCCAAAATCCTGAAAAGCGACAACATTCCGCTGGGGTAACGCACACTACTCAGTTCTGAATAATGTGATTCCTCGTTGGGATCAAACATATCTAATATCACTTTGTGTCACACATAAAAATGAATGTTTGGAACCGTTTTCTTCTTTACCGCAAACGTTCTTATTGCAAAAATATGTGATATCCCGCTGGCAGTACTTACTAATCTTACTAATATCAATTTTTTTTTTTCATTTGAACGTCTTTAGACGTTGAAATATCTACTTGCCTACATCTCATAATTATGTGAATTTTCGTCAGTAAATTTTATTTGACCCTATAAATTATTTCCTTCTGTTAAAAAGGCAAAGGATATTTAAGACACCCAGTGGACAGTGGTGTCTTGTATGCAATACCCAAGGTTAGGGAAATCGGCGGGGTTATCATAAAGTTGCATATTATTGGAAAAAAAAAATGCGTTTATTGGCATTACAAAACAGTTAAAAAACACAATTACCTACTAAAACAGGGGCCTAAGTCTACTAATTTATAAACGTTACAATGGTCTCTCAATGGTGAGTTTTTGACAGATTTGCCATACAAAAACGTAAATTGTAACGTTTATAAAGTACTAGACTTAGGCCCCAGAAAGAAAAAAGCTTAGCACATGGACACCTGACACCTGACGCTGATTTTCAGCTGCAGCCCATGAGTGCCGAGACTCGGCTACTAAGACGACACTGGCTTTGTCATAAGCCAGTTTATGCGTTGCCGTTTATACGATGGCGCTGACTGGACCCAGTGACTCTGAATTTCGGACCATGCCCACCAGTAGGATCATGTAGCCGAGATCGGCAGTAAGACAGTAAGTCAGGCGGGGGAAGCTACTGGGCCCGAAAATAGAACGGTAGGTTAGTCAACTGGACTGCTGTACTGTCACATTACTGGGCTCGTATACATAAACAAACAAACAATATAACATTACAACCGACGACGTCACGCGTCTTAGGTCGGATATGTAGATCAAACAAGGATATCAAGCGGCTCAAATGACCGCCTCACTATTGTACCCTCACGCTCGCGGTAGCTACACGTAACAGATACATTACACACACTTACAAATTATAAAATATACCTTTGTAAATAAACTTTAAATAATTTGTATTGTCTATGAAAAAAAGCCAAAAAGTTTTCATAACAAAATCTGTTTTTATCAGACTGTATGTGGAATTCCTTTGCCATTTTCGTAAATTTTAGAAAAAGTTAGAAGTAATTATGGCAGGTTGTGGTGATTATTTTCGAATTGAATGAATTAGTGAACTTTTAATTAATTATCTTAATGTACTTACTTACTTTATCGTTTTTAAATAAAAGTTGAGGTAGAGTTTAAACTAAACGTAATTGGAGTGCGGGTAAAAGTTTAAGTCAAAATGTTTCAATTATTTCTAGTGTTATTTGTTTTCTTTGGGAGATCTGCGGCGGTTATCTACAGTTTGAATGGTAAGTTAAAAGCATAATTAATTCATGTCACGAATAGTTTAATTTTACTTATTTCCTCAAATCTAAGAATACAGAAGGAACCGGAAGATGCCTTCGATCCTAATTTCATGCCGCGCATGTGTCAAAAAATAAAGCAACGATCTAACCTAACCGTCTACCAACACGCGTCGCTTGGGCCAAAATTTTAAGATTTCTGCGAAAATCTTTTCTCATAAATCATGAATCACACAAGAGTTGGATACATTTTATTGTCTTTGTTCTACACTCGTTCGTCTGTTCTTGTTTGTATTTATTCTGAGCTTTGAGGCCAATAAATTGGTCTGAAGTTACATCATAATTCATAATATCTTCTGGCGTCCGTCTATTTTAGCTGGTTGTATCAGGAGCCGGCCTTCCGCATCGCACTATTTTGTGGTAACTCCTGAAATCAATCATTTGATAAAACTTACTCTTTCTTCCAATTCTCTTGGAAAATCAAGAACATGAATATTGGCTATACCTAAGCTATGTTCATGTCGTCATAATCGTCACATTATAATAGTAATTAAAATGCATAACACACGCTCCTTGCGATCAAATACAGTACAAAAGTTAGGGCTAGCGCGCACTGCGGTGCGGTGGGATTTCTGCGCGTTATTTCTGCCGTACGGTACGGTACAAACGCAGTGAAATAAAAGCGCGTTTTTAATATCCAAACAGTTTTGGGTGTATCCCTCCGTTACAAGCTACAGCTACATTATCGCGCTAAATCGAACTACAATTCGCGCGCTCTCTTTTACTCAGCGAGACTTGCGCTAAGTCTAGTTCGCCTTATCGTGACAATGTGGCCCCAGCATTAAGGTCAACTTTTTCGTAAAACATAAAGATTTGAGATGTATCTAAAAAAGAAAAGGATCTTATCTACTGTTTGGTCGGTGTCTCGGTACGTTTTTTCCACTGCAGTGCGCGGTACTTCATATCCTATCTCTATGCGAAACAAAAATACGCGCGGATCACTTACCGCAAAGTAGCAGTACCCACTGTGAATAAACCGTATAACCGTAACCGTTTTTTTTCATCGCAATGCGCGCACTTTTATGACATTCCATTCTTCACAGATTATGCGATTAAAAAAACGCACAGCAATGCACGCCAGGCCTTACAACGACTCATCGTTTGTCCGTAGATGCGTCACTCACCAATGGTTTTGTTATTAGATGTACAGTAGGTACCTACAGCAAACCCAAACATTAGTCTGTCCGTACGGAAGATCATACAAACCGTCATCATCAACAATTTTTATCCAGGCCTATTTATTCAAATTAGGCTGAGAATCAACACTTTGCTGTTTGTTCGTCAACATTACCCAAGACAGTCCCTCAAAACGCCCGCCCGTCACCACTTCCTAGTGCTTGAGCTAGACTGGCAATTTTTTGGAAAAAAAATCTTGTTTATTGAATATTAGGCTTCCCTTCTGATTTTACTTGTAGGACATCAAGATGTCTGCGACCGCAAACATATGACTCCAATGTTTGCGGATTTAGCTTCTTCCAAGTTTAGCTCAACATCCTTATGCAAAATATTGTGGTTAAGCTGATATTAAGTAGTGCTTCGGCATTCATCTACAGTAACTTTACATAATCCGTCCCGGATCACAAGATTCACTTTCTGCACGTCGCACCTTGAATGCGCAGATTTGTATTCACGCAAGTATCTCTTAACATGTCGCATAGACCTAAAAAGGTACTAAACACCTTTTAAGCAAAATTAATAGCTCAGGATGTTTTTCGCGGTGACGAACAACGTGAGAAAATAGTCCGTAAGCGGAATAACATTGAACCGTAGTTCAAGTTCAAAATAAAAACGGAGCGGACAGGAAAATGCGTACAGCATGAAGCAATTGTGAGATATATGATGGCCTGAATGACGTAGTGTGGACGTCGCTCAGGGCCGTGAGTTAGATACCCGTGTTAGTGAACTTTTATGGCATAAGTCATTTAGTGACAAGAATCGTCTGTAAGATTGTTACTCTTAAAAAAAAAAATATCGTACTCTCCAGAACACTCAATAGCGAGACATAATATTAGTCACGAATAGTTTCGATTGTTGAATTTTAAATTTATTTTTTTATAGTTTATTAAAACGGTACGGTGTAATTAACTTAGAAACATAAAAATATCACGAACTTTATCATTATTATTAAGATTTGCATTGAATTGAAGATTAAAATTGTCAATTTTGTTGTGTAAAATTTAATTCAAACTAACATGGAACAATGGACTCCCTCGCATTCCTTCTCTCACAAAACACCAGAAATATACGCATAATTTTATTCTAGTCATCCGCAAACACATCACATTCAGGGTTGGCAGTCAGAAGGGGTTTGAGCATCTTCTAAGTACGACACACTGGGGATTCAGCTCTGAGGACAGTTTTGGATGACGGTTGCCCAAACAGATTGTACCGGGCGGCGGCTCGGACGGTGTCAGATGTATAATTAGTCGGGCACAAAAATAATGGGCAGAAAAGGCCATGGAGCTCAGGGCAGTCTATACGTCCCCGTAAGGTTTAACAGGCTACCGTGAGTTGATCATCGCCTCTTCTCACCTCCAACAAGCCCAACATCTCTAAAGATAGTTAGTAGGGTACATATAGGGAAAGAAATGGTATATAACCTTTGAAAGAGACATCTTAAGAAGGTTTTCTGTTCCTTTGCAAAGCACGCGGTATAGGGGTGCCAAACACAGGCACTGGACTCGAGTTTGCTTCGAACCAGAGTGGTGTACATCAACAGCCTACAACATTTGGTTTGTGAAAGTAACGAGCATCTCGCAAAACAAATCCCAGGCGCCTGAGAGATTCGTTGATTTTCACTACGTTTAGGGTTCCGTACCCAAAGTTTTCCAAACGGAAGCCTATTACTAAGTCTCCGCTGTCCGTCCGTCCGTCTGTCTGTCTAGGCCTGTATCTCATGAAGCGTAATAGGTACCTAAACAGTAGACATTTTCACAGATTGTGTATTTTTATTGCCGCTATAATAACAAATAACAAAAGAAACGAGTTTTATCGGCGTTTTTTGCACGGTTTTAATACGGAACCCTTCATGTGCGAGTCCGACTCGCATTTGGCCGGTTTATTTAATTTTTTAATAAAAAAATTACCAAGTTAATTTTTGTCGTAAAAATACTGAGTAACGTAATGTATCGTTATGTTTTATGTCCGTGTCCATTTCAACGTTTATGTTACTTGCCTTGTCGGTTTTATTGCCATTTTATTGAATACTAACTACGCACACTGATGTAGCAGTATCATTAACAACTCGAATACAGAAGACAATTACTTGTAGTTTTGGAGGTTGGGTACGCTAGCCAAAACACGAACTAATTTTTCGCTATCTAAAAATCAGCAGTCCTTGGACTGCGATGCCTAAAAAGTCTTACTTTTAAAGTCTACGCTAAAAGCACTACTTTTGCGTAAACAGCACCCTAATTGCGTAATACACTATCACTATCTGAATAGTTTTGAAACAGATTGCTAATCCATTGCTTCATAAGTTCAATGAATGTTGTTTACGTGTGTTACGCAATTAGATAGCTGGTCATGAAGTCTGGATTTCCTTGCTTCTTATTTATCTAATTATCGTATCAAACCACCGTATACAATTAATGCGCAATGCTCATGCTTCCCATATAGCAATATTGTTTTGAAGTTTAGCAGTTTTTAAACGAATAACTATGGAGTTTCGTGCCCATTCTTCTCCATACAAAACTACCTTTTGGAGGGTTCGGCTAGAATCAATTCTATTTTCTTATAAATTTTGACGTTCAAAAATGCCTACTAATTAAAATAAAAAGCCTTCTAACACATACAGGCTAACATGACACAGGCTAACATAGGGTGAATTAATTCCTGTCCAGAGCTTCACAGAAAACGTAATTTAAAGTAATTAGCTAACCTATATTTACTGCAGAATTATGGTAACATAATTGATTGTCTGATGTCTACATAGGTATTAATACAATTCACTGCAGTGCACTTACCTATAATATTAATGGTTTTAATGCAATTATCGATCGTATGTTATATAACTTTGAATATGTTGTAATAGATCATTATTCGACAGCGAGTGTTGTACAAATGGAAATAGGATTCTACATATTTTCAATACACATGGCTGTATAGTTACTGCGATCTAATCCAGGTGTCCTCACAACGTTTTCCTTCACTGATGTCAGTTACGTCCAAGATTAACTAAGACAGCACATATAAATTGAAAAAGTCACATTGTTACTTGGCCGGGTTTGAACCCACAACCTCATGCAAGAGAGACGAGGCCCGAACCACTGGGCCATCACGACACATGTATGTTTAATTATTTATTATAATATTTCAGCGAGTGAATACAACAAAATGCCGGCTCTGTACGGGCTGGATGACTACGACGCATGTATGGCGGAGCCTGGAGGCACGTACTGTGTTGTCGACGTGAACTTACATGCGGGGACTAACGCTGACCTCATGCAGATGATACAGGTACACCTACCATCTTATTATTTATTAGCAAGGGGTGTGTGCACATTCGATTTCGAAGTTGGCAGAAGCCAACTTTAATACTAAAACTTTATTCGTCTTTCATTCGGCTTTTGCCGATACGCGAACATGGTTCCTCATATGGCCTGATCAAGATTATGTCTGGACTTTTAAAAGAAACTGTGACCTCTGAGTTTGTTTCGGCCTTTCTTCTCAGAGTCGTCAGATAGGAAACGCCGACCTCATCTAGCCTAGCACAATTTTTTTTTATTATGACGTGTAAAAGTGATTCCGATATCCTATTTACAGAATAAACAATTTCATTTCATTTAATTCTCGCTAGGTCATGTTCGAGTCGGTTCGTCACAGCCGTCTTTTTTTCCGAACAAATATCTACATAATCATATTCGATGTAACGGAGTGTCATGCGAAGCAATGTGAGGTATTATAGACTCTTAATGATGATACCTACTTATCTTTCGAAGTTAGGTAGTTGTTAACATTGTAATCATTTTAATTCGGACACGTAGTTAAAACAGCCTAGACCGGTGATTAAACAGTTGTCACTTTTTTACTTCTATGATTATCATATCAAGCAAGTATTTTCTTTAATTGTTTCATTGTTCTTTTGTTTGTCTATCATCATTATTGCTTTTTTAATGCAGATAATTATATCTTTTGTAAATAAAAATTGCCACGCAAATACCCGAACGTCGAGAATTTTCTTAGTTGGCTCGTGACTAAAGTAATAACAGCCGCACGGGTCGATCGATCATTTAAGCTACGTTTGCCGCGATTGGTCCGTGGATGGGTGACCATCATTATATATATACGAAGACCCCTCTGTACCAAAGCATGGCCCCGACTGTCATTCGTGAATCTTTGACAGTCGTTACGGGTCGTCAGAAGCCCGAAAAACTGACAACCAGTGTTACCAAGGGGTATCGTCTTACCCAGTAACTGGGTTGCGCAGGTCACTCCATGTTGAATACTAGTATCCAGCTGCATCCGGTAAGACTGGAAGTCGGCCCCAACATAGTTTAGAAAAGACGAGGCAGGTGATGATTTTTCTTTATTTACTTAGTTATCTACGTACAGATATTGTTACAGCATGTATTATAATAATCTTGCTACTACTCTCTACTGCTTGTGTGAAACATTGTTTTGTATTTTTTTGGCTTGTGGTGAGAAATAAAATCTTATACATTTTTAGCGATTTAAACAAGATGCTAAACGTAATTTCTTTACGCCATTAATTTTGATGACGCAGACTATGTTTTGCGACGTAGTACCATAGCGGTTGCTTATATAATTTTCTAATAAGTAATTAGAGTCGTTTACGTGCCACACTATTTTATTTATTTATTTATTTGCTAACATGTAAAACACTGGTTAGTAGGCATGCAATAAAATTTCATGACACCGTATTAAGACACGCACCCTGTAACTACATTCCATTTATTATAACATTAGAGACATAACGGATAACACACTATCGTTATTTCGATATAAACGTATTATAAAGTCCGTTATTTCACGATAATTGTTTAAAAGCAATGTAATCTGTTTACCATTTACATTAAAAAATAATTCTAAAGTGCGGATATTTCAATAATATTACACAATAAGTTCTGTCGTTATTTAGCCGTTATTTGTCTAATGCTAAAATAAATGGAGTATAAATGTTTCATATCAAATTATTAAATTACATAAGGTAATATTGATTCTGATTATTACAATTAATTACATTATACTAAAGATAAGAATAAGAATAAGAATAAGAATAATTTTTATTGGTCCATTGTTACAAAATAAATTCCAAAAATAAAATAAAAATATTGTATGCTTACTGTAACTAGAGTAGAGTATTAACATAGTTATTAAAAACAGTGGTCCCCAAACTAGGCAGCGCCTGTATCTTGGGGGCCTGAGTTGCGTTATCTTAAAATTTTAGATCGAGACATGTTTGCGTTAGTTTGAAAATGGACAGAATAATATGTAATTGGTAGCGAACAATCAAGATAAAATAAAATAAAATTGAAATAAAATAAAATTGAATAAGATTAATAAGATATAGAAACATATAGAAAAATATAGAAACAATAAGATTAATCAATCATTTATATATTTCCACCATCATCATCGGGAATGGAAAAACCAACGTGCTTACCTTTCTGCGAAGGTTGTTTGTAATTATAATACGTGTAATTACAACAAGTCAGTTTATATAGTTATATTACTTTGAATAAATTACTGTCTGGAGACAGAATGAATGCAATATTTACAAGTTTTTACCGGACTGCCCCGGAAAAATGGTAATTCAATGAGATATTTTGTCTGCTTCATTGATCTATTTTGAGAGACATGTTGATTAGGGGAGAAGCTTGCTGCCATTTACCCGATAAAGTCAATCAGTGTTTTATTTGTCTTATCGGATATAGGGATAAAACTTCTTATACCTGGAACAGGGGTATAGAGAGCTAGTAACATCGAGACATAGTTTCAGCTTATTAAATCAAATCACGTCTTGATTATCTTTCTAATGAATGTAATGGTAGTGCTAAAACACTATCGATAAAATAATAACCAGTTAGTTAACTCAAGTTTTATAGTGCTCAATAATACGTTGTAAACTTTTACTGCCTACAGACCAACAGGCGAAGGGCTGGTAATCTGTCGATACCATAATATAGTGTTGTTCAAGTTCACATCATAGAATGCAATAAATATTGAGTCGTATAACAACTAACTATTTACTACTAGATTAGAATAGAATAGAATCGAATACTCTAGATTGCTCTAGATTAAATAACTATTTAACACATATACTTACTACGAAAATAAAAGGACAATGTGGAGTCGAAGTACTGGTCCACATCGTTGTCATCCTGAAACGTGCCCAGAAGACTGGTAATATTAAGTTTAAGCAGTCGTATTAAGTTTTAACCTGTATATAAGTCTATAGCAAGCCATATACGACGGCTATAAATGGCTTTTCATAGTTTAGTCGCTTTTTCCCACGGCTTCACCCGTGGAGGTCATTATCCCTGGTCATTACTACTGGGATAAAAAAATTCTTATGTCCTAACCCAGGTCTTGATCTATCCGTGTGCCAAATAAGATGTAGATCCGTTCAGGCGTCAAAGGATAACAGACAGACAGACCGACAGACAGACAGAATCGCTTTTATAATATTAGTAGGTATCGATAGTATTGGTTAAATACGTCGCATACACGCATATACGATGTCTATAATTGCACGTCAGGTTCATTTATCATAGTTTATGATAACTGACGGGTTTTCTGTCATATACGTACATTTTTGAATGTAAAATTTGATTAAACATGCATAACTGTGAAGTTCCTGGACGGACTTGGGGAGGCCTGTTCCCAGCAGTGGCACAGTATAGACTAAACAAAAAAAACTGTGTGGCATATCCTAGCGTGTATGGGAGTCTTTCAACAGTTATAATACAAGTTTCAACTATTGCTTTGTCACTAGCAGGTCTAAATACCATGACGTTTGCATACATCACATCCCCAAGATCCGTAACAAGATTAGATCTTTCAAAACACAAGATCATTATAATCAACATAATAACACCAATCACGGCTGTCACAGTAATTACTGCTGATTATAATTTACAAGCTTATATCCTAGACTATACCTATTATAGTGCCAGAGGTCTGCTGACCTACATCGCAATGATGTATAATAGAGCAGCAATCTGTTAATTAGCAGATCGTTCCTTAATTATACATCATTGCAATATAGGTCAAATGATACCATAATATTACAGTGTAAAATAATAAAACATATTGCTTGTTAAACGGTTTGAGAGTAGTGTTTCATGATTATTGGTGTTAATACAGATATTATCACAATATTGTTTCTTAAAATTAGTTGACTTTATAATATTATAGTCTTAAACAATACGTACTTAAACAATGTGGATTTCTTTTAAACTTTGTAGGAAGAACAACATAGAACTGCAGCAAATGTTTGTATATTTTACATAATAAAAGGCCAGCTTATACTGGTTTTATTACAACTGGCGTGTGACCTACCGCACCTTACAGTTTATTAAAGTAGTAATAAACTCGCTCCTCTACACAAAACTTTTTACACATTTCAAGCCATTCTCTTTTTATCCTCAATTTTTAATTTTATTTCAGGAATATTCAGACCACAAAATAAAACACTTCAATCACACACAAATACACCGAGGAGTATGTGTGACAAGGAGTTGCAAAGACTTCGGAAGAGTTCCCAACACAAACGAAACACAGGGCCTAAGGGAGACCCTTGAGGGATGCCTCAATAATTCTCTATATTCTCAGTATGGACTGGAAGGGAGACTAGCTAATATACATTATTGTAATAAGGAAGGGGACAGGGTGACCATAGATAATAGTGATATAGTAATGGCTGTGGTTTATATAGTTATAATTATGCTCAACATTGCCGGAAGCTTGTACGAGGTCTTTTTTTGCAAGGACGATAAAACAGGTATGAAATGAAATTATGATCCGATAATTTTAAAGTCGTTATGTGTGAAAAAGGTATCTAAGCTATGTTTTTTTCAGGGAATCCGTATTTATTGGCGTTTTCAATACGCAGAAATTGGGACAGACTGGTAGCACCAAGTAATAGTGGGCAGGAGCCCAGACTAGAAAGACTGAAATTATTTTATGGATTAAGGTAACTATTACCAGATAAAGTTTAGCATGATTGTTTAAGTCTTCTTCTAAAAACTAACGTTACAGAGTATTATGGCGTGTTTTTGGAATTCTACACTTCTTAAATGGACTCCCTAATCATCGTTTTTTTGTATGTTTTCAGGACCATGACTATGTTTTGTGTGATCTTTTCACACACAACCCTCATAATGTCGTATTCCTATGTGGATAACCCACTGTATATAGAAACGGTAAGATTGATTTCTATATTTTTAACTTACATTCCTATTAATACTAAGAGCCAGTTGATAATGACGGGAAAAGCACTATTTATCATATACATATTGAAAGTTTACCGTTTCAATGTAAATTGAATACCAGAGATGGTAAGTAACCTTCGCGTTTTTTGAAGAAGTCGCTTATAAACAAGCCATTGTTCATCTTCCACTTAGCACTTTTAAGAAGTTTCTAAAAATCCTGAAATTTGTACCATAGTAATATAATAATCGATGAAGTTATTATGTTTTTTGTTTTATCTAAGTCAAATGAGGATATATTTATTATAATTGTGTGCATAGGTAAAGATAGGTTGTTAACCTATAATTATAATGTGCACAATAGTAAACCTTGGCCTTATGGAACTTCGTAGCGTTATTATATTGTTTTTCTTTTCTATTGCTGCGTAACATTTTTATTGTATTAATGTAATTAGTAGACATGAACATCC
Source organism: Eupsilia transversa (assembly GCA_914767815.1). Lineage (NCBI taxonomy): Eukaryota > Metazoa > Arthropoda > Insecta > Lepidoptera > Noctuidae > Eupsilia > Eupsilia transversa. Next base: position 13,951,691 of record OU611889.1, on the reverse strand, counting down.
TGATAAGCAAATAGATCAATTGCTAGTTTTTACTCGACAACTTAATTTATTAGCTCGTTAAGTGCTACTTTGATCTCTTATGTGCATTCTAGTAGGTTCGAAAAGTTCTTGGTCATCTAGATTTAATTTCTTATCTTCGATTCAAGTTCTATACGTTTTAAAACTCTTTCTATAAACACTTTTTTGTGTTTTTTTCCACTGTAGCATGTTTTTTTTTGCTTACATATTCAGCTGCATCCGGTTAGATTGGAAGCCAACCCCAACATACTTGTGAAAGGCTAGGCAGATGATGATGATAGTTGTAAAAAAACATTTTTAATTATTTGTTTGTTTCTTCTAGTCGTACGAAGATCCTTTCAAACAGATCTTGTTCAACGGCAGTTTGGTCACGCACACTTTCTTCGTGATGTCCAGCTTCCTCCTCGCGTTTAACTTTCAGATTCACACGGAGAAGCACAAAGTCAGCTGGATGCAGCTTCCGAAGGGAATCCTTCTCAGATGGTTGAGGTAATTTCCCTATTTTTGTTGTTTGCTTTTTCTAGTGTTGTTAAGATGAGATACGAACTGTTCTTTTTAGTGCATTTTCAGGTCTTAGAAGACCGTCCCAAACTTCCCGAGATATTTCGATGGACTGATTAGCATCTTGATTATGTTCTACGTGTCCGTTGATAATTTAAAATTTAAAGTAAAGACGTTAATGAATAGCAACTTGTGGAATTGTTTTTTATTTTCTTTGATGTCCTTGGCTACCTAGTTTTTAAATGTAAAAATATGCTTAGTCATAATATGCTGCTATTGCACAAAAACATAATATATATCTTCATATTCTTAGTCTATTCTCTTCGTAGTATCTCCATTCGTTAGTTAAATATCGGTTTTTGCTTCCCTTCCAGACTGACTCCAACATACGCCTTCATCCTGTTCTCTATATCGACATGGATGCGCCACGCGTTCCGCGGCCCGCTGTGGCAGCTCGTGGTGACGAGCGAGGCGGACGCGTGCCGCCAGTACTGGTGGGCACAGCTGCTGTACGTTAACAACTACGTGTACGACGACGCGTTGTGCCAGCCTCAGACGTGGTGAGATCACTAAAGTACTACTAGAATACTGCCTAAAGTAGAAAGGAAAGGACAATCTTATGAAAAAACTTTTCTAATGACACTGCCACTGTAGGTCTCTTGGTGTAGGTATAAATTTATATAAACTGAGTCTTGAATTCCATTTTACGCCAAAATCTGCCTCATAGGAACCTACCTATCACAACCGCAAGAGGATCCCTAATAAAAACCAGTTTTATTGATTCGCTAACGATAGTCCCATCCACAAAGACTTGCCTCACCCTTCTTCCTAAACGCTAATACTGTACCCAACACGACGACGTAGCTCAATATTAACTTCGACTGTATCAGCAAGCTATAGATAGTACCCGAAGACTCGCCCCACTCTTCTTCCTAATCGCTTAGTAAAGCAGCAATTTAATCTATTAGCTCGTTAACTGCTACTTTGATCTCTTACGTGCATTCTAGTAGGTTCTAAAAGTTTACAACAACGACAAAAACGAAGAAATTAAATCTAGATGACCAAGAACTAGAACCTAATAGAATGCACGTAAGAGATGAAAGTAGGACTTTACGAGCTAATAGCTTGCTAATAGAATCGAAGTTATTGTTAAGCTTCTTTTGATACGAAACTCCCATCGTATGAAAAGAATCCTTCGTTCAAAAAAGAAGAAACAATTCTCGTTGTAATTATTTTTATTTTTCTGAAAACCTTCCTTTCCTCTTCATTAATAATCCGTTTGGCTCTCGCAGTTGTTATTGTCACTATCGTAATGTTATCAAGAGATGAAAAAAAGGGAATTCAAATGATCACAATAATTATACCACCCGCAGGTACCTAGCAGCCGACACGCAACTCTTCTGTCTCGGTCTCCTGGTGTGCCTGTTGGCTCGCAAGTGTAAGACCCGCGCCATTCTACTGTCTGTACTGTTTGTGGCGTCTCTAGCCATTGTCGTAGGACACACGTACTTCCAGGACTTGGATCCAGTGGTTATACAGTCGCCCGAGTAAGTTATTGATGATTTTTTCCCATGTGTAATAACTTTAAGGCTTTGGTCTCCTATAAGCTATATGCGACGTCTGACTTCAGCGTCAACGTTCCGCTCAACGTCTGAATGCAACGCACAGCGTCCGCGGCCGCAGTGGACGACGACACTTCAGTCGTTGCTCGTGAGTGGTCGTGTGACGCTTGACACATCCTGACGCTGCAATGGTGCGAAATAACTAGAGACGCGACAAAGCGTTTGAATGCCGTGTACGACGTCAACTTGGGAAAGCCTAATAACCACACTTGGCAAATGGACTTTGATCAATTAATAGGAGGAGTTTGTTCCGTCCTTTTGAATTTATTATTTACTCAAGAAATAATTTTTAATCTATACTTATAATAAATCTGTAGAAGTGAAAATTCTGTACATTGAAAATATAAAATAAAAAAATGGCAGGGGGTGTTACTAGACCGACACCGAACCCAAAAATTTGATTAAAAAAATGTTTGTCTGTCTGTCTGTCTGTCTGTCTGTCTGTCTGTCTGTTTGTTCAGGCATCACGCAAAAACTACTGGTTCGATTACGATGAAACTTGGTATAATTATTCTTTAATATCCTGGGCACCACACTGGGTACTTTTTATCCCGGAAAAGTATCCTATCCTACTATCGATATCTATACCTATTAATAAAAAGTCAAGTCCTGACTGACTGACTCATCAACGCCCAGCCCAAACCCTTGGACCTAGGAAGCTGAAATTTTGCACAGAGGTTCCCTTTATAATGTAGGCAAGGAATGAGGAAGCATTTTTCGAAATTCAACCCCTAAGGGGGTCAAATAGGGGATGAAAGTTTGTATGAAAAATCTTATTCCTTGAGGTAATAAACATGAAACTCCGCACGAATAATTATCAAAATAAATGAAAAGTTTTTAATTTGTTGTTTTTCTAAATTACCCCCTAAAGGGGGGTTGGGGGGTGTCAAAGTTTGTATGGAAGAATTTTAACGCGCTGTCCGATTAACTCGAAACTCAATATTTATACTTAAACCCAAAAATTAAGAATAACGTGTATCAGGATTTTTCGAAATTCAACCCCTAAGGGGGTGAAATAAGGGATGAAAGTTTGTATGAAAAATCTTATTCCTTGAGGTAATAAACATGAAACTTCGCACGAATAGTTATCTAAATAAATTATAAAGTTTGTAGTTTTTTGTTTTTCTAAATTACCCCCTAAAGGGGGGTTGGGGGGTGTCAGTGTTTGTATGGAAGAATTTTAACGCGCTGTCCGATTAACTCGAAACTCAATATTTATACTTAAACCCAAAAATTAAGAATAACGTGTATCAGGATTTTTCGAAATTCAACCCCTAAGGGGGTAAAATAAGGGATGAAAGTTTGTATGAAAAATCTTATTCCTTGAGGTAATAAACATGAAACTTCGCACGAATAGTTATCTAAATAAATTATAAAGTTTGTAGTTTTTTGTTTTTCTAAATTACCCCCTAAAGGGGGGTTGGGGGGTGTCAGTGTTTGTATGGAAGAATTTTAACGCGCTGTCCGATTAACTCGAAACTCAATATTTATACTTAAACCCAAAAATTAAGAATAACGTGTATCAGGATTTTTCGAAATTCAACCCCTAAGGGGGTAAAATAAGGGATGAAAGTTTGTATGAAAAATCTTATTCCTTGAGGTAATAAACATGAAACTTCGCACGAATAGTTATCTAAATAAATTATAAAGTTTTTTGTTTTTTGTTTTTCTAAATTACCCCCTAAAGGGGGGTTGGGGGGTGTCAGTGTTTGTATGGAAGAATTTTAACGCGCTGTCCGATTAACTCGAAACTCAATATTTATACTTAAAACCCATGGGGATGTATGGGGTAATTTCCGACACTCACGCGGGCGAAGCCGCGGGCAGCAGCTAGTCAGCAATAAAATTATCATTCTTAAAAGTAATTTAGGTTAATTTCATTAACCGTCACGGTTTTGCAGAACATATCGCAACCTATACGCAACCGACGATACCTTCCGTCTGATGTACATCCGCAGCCACACCAATATGTCCACCTACATCCTTGGCCTGGCGGGAGGCTTCCTCGCCTATCACCTGAAGGATCGCAAGGACCTGGACAAGTACAAGGTAAACTGCTTCTGATGGTCATACCTCCGCTCCTTAAGAACGCTCTCGATCAACATCTTTCAAACAAAAAAATATATAATCAAAATCGGTTCAATTAGTAATAGTACTAATGTTAAGGTGGTTAGCTCTAATAATATTTTAAACTAGTTTGTAAGACAACAGAAGGTACCACTAACAGTATAGTTACACTTAATAACAAAAAGGTATTTTCTAGTACTAACATAATTAACTGTACAAAAGCGGCTAAGCAGAAATCCTTGAAATTATTTCATCAAAATATTCAAGGTTTTTCTTCCAAACAATTGGAAATTGAATTGTTTTTAGAAAAAACAAAGTTTGACATTATTTGTTTTACTGAGCATTGGTTAAAAGATTGTGAAATGTTAATTAACTATGATAATTATAGTGTGGCCAGTTGCTTTAACCGAAAATCAATGCTGCGTGGTGGTTCACTAATATTAATTAAAAATTGTATTAAATCAAAATCCCGTATCGATATAGTTGAACTATCGGTTGAACATAGTATTGAACTGTCTTGTGTTGAGCTAGATAAGCATGTCATAGTGTGCGTTTACAGACCCCCAAATTATCAAAACTACTCTATATTTGAGTCGGTAATGGAAGATGTTTTGGCAAAACTTTCATCTGGTAGTAAATCAGTAATTATCTGTGGTGACTTTAATATTAATATTTTAGAAAATAATTCAAATACCAGTAGTTTCTTAAATTTGTTTAAATCATTTAATTTGTCAAATGTGTTTGTAGAACCAACCAGAATAACTACGACTACTGCTACATGTATTGTTAATGTGTTTTGTTGCTGCGATTATTTAGATAAAGCCATCATTAATTATCTCCCTTCAGATCACAGTGGTCAAACCGTAACTTTTGAGTCCAATATACCATTACAAAAAGTACAGATACAATTCAGACCAATAACTGCCGGAAATTTAAATAAAATAACATTTTAGTTTGTAAGTTAAGTAATCAGGACCTTACAATGGACAATGTCAATATTCTATATAAAGAATTCTTTTCGGTAGTCCAATCTGAGTTCAATAATTCTTTTGAGAAGAGAACTAAAACTATCAGCCCTAAGTTTTTATTTAGTGACTGGGCAACTAAAGGACTCAGGAAAAGTAGGGAAAGACTTTTCGAGCTGTATGGCCTTAAGCCCTATATTAACGCGGAAACTTTTAATAAATATGTTGCTACTTATTCTAGAACTTTTAAGAACACTTGTAAGGCAGCTAAAGCCTTACACATTAGCAACAAGGTTAAATCAGCAGACAGTAAAATACAGACGGTTTGGAAAATTATCAATAATGAAACGAACAGGACCAAAAAGCATAATTCTGATTACATACTGGAGACGTCATGTGGTGGTCTCATTAGCGATAACAAAAAAGTTGCACAAGAATTTGTAAATTTCTTTACTAACTAGTATCCCAGTTAAAACTACTGAAACCTTAAATTCCTCGCCCTCGCTTTCTTTTGATTTAGTAAAGGCGAACGTTTCAGCCTGCCCGATTGAATTTAACTTTAAACATATTAACCCCGTAACAGTAATAAAAGCTTTTAAGCAAATCAAGATAAAATTTACCGAAGATCTTTGGGGAATGTCCATTAAACTCTGTACCTCCATAATTGAGACCATAGCCCCTTACTTAGCCTTAATATTTAATTTATGTGTGGATCATGGAGTCTTCCCGGATTTAATGAAATACAGTAAGGTTATACCACTTTTCAAATCCGGGGACAGTAAAGACACCAATAATTATAGACCCGTATCCGTGTTGCCAGCTTTCAGTAAGGTGTTTGAAAAGGTAATGCTTAATCAAATGCTCAATCATTTTAACACAAATAAAATGCTTCACGATCAACAGTATGGTTTCACCAAAGGACGTTGTACGACCGACGCCGGTGTTACCTTATTAAGACATATTTTTAACGCGTGGGAAGAGGCCCAAGACGCCATAGGAATCTTTTGTGACCTCTCCAAGGCATTTGATTGCGTCGATCATGAAACCTTACTTTTGAAATTAGAGCATTACGGGCTTGGAAAACTTGCGCTCAGTTTAGTAAAATCTTATTAAAATGATAGACAACAGCAAGTTCAAATAAACGGTATCAATTCACTAGGTTTAAAAGTTAAAATGGGTGTTCCACAAGGCTCGATTTTGGGTCCTTTCCTCTTCTTAGTATACATTAATGATCTACTCCATTTACTAAAAAATCAACCACAAATGGTGTTATTTGCTGACGATACTTCCTTAATTTTTAAGGTCGATAGACGTGCGACAAATTTTGACTACGTAAATAATGCCTTACTGCAGGTCCAAAATTGGTTCACTGCTAATAATTTAGTATTAAATGGAAAAAAAACGAAGTGCATAAAATTTTCTTTACCAAATGTAAAAAGTAATGATTGCGAGATAGTATTGAATCAAGAGAAACTAGATTTCGTCGATAAAACCGTTTTCCTGGGGATCACGCTCGACTCTAGGATACAATGGGGTCCTCATTTAACATCTCTTGCAGGACGGCTAAGTTCAGCAGCATATGCTGTAAGAAAAACTGACTGTATAAGTAATTTCAACATGAATGATGTAACCAATTTTTGTAACAATATTTTAATTTAAAAGAGTGTCCGTGGAGTTTCTTGCCCGTTCTTCTCCATAGGTACCTACTACGCTTTGGAATGGGCAACTAGCTTCATATTTTGTGACTGACCGACTCTTTGACAATTGACTCATTGGCTTCAAAGCAATTTACTAACATTAAATGCTGACAAGACAAAATATATTCACTTCTCCATGCGCAAGACTAACCTTAACAATACTAACCCTCATCTATATGCCCATCAATGTCAAATCCGTACAGGCAGCAAGTGTAATTGTCCTTTTATCCTTAAGACGACCAACGTAAAATACCTCGGGGTAGTAATGGACGAAACACTCTCTTTTAGGAAACATATTGAAAGTCTAGTTAAAAGAGTGCGCAAACTAATATATGTTTTCAAAAAATTACGATCATTTGCAGATTCAAAATTAATCACACAAGTTTATTTAGCCCTATGTCAATCTATAATTCAATACTGTATCACTTCATGGGGAGGCGCACCAAAAACTAATTTACTTCCTCTTGAAAGAGCTCAGAGAGCAGTTTTAAAGGTAGCAAACTTCCATCCGTTTTTCTTTCCCACAGATCTGTTATATAAATCTTGTAACGTACTAACAGTTCGTCAGCTTTTCATTATGCACTTAGTATTAAAACAGCACACCATGCTTACCTACAACGCTGACAATACTAACAAGAGACGGAATGATATAGTATGCACATCTAATGCAACTTCAAAACATGTCTTTGTAGAAAGATTTTTTACATTCTTAGGGCCATTTCTGTATAATAGATTAAATAGAAATCTTAGTATCTATAATTTAAATTACTTTAGTTGTAAAAAAATAATACTTAAATATTTACTAACCATAGATTACGCACAGACAGAAGATCTACTTTTTGTCTGCAAATAGAACCGCTAACATTTTATTCTGCTTCTATCTACCTAAGTTTAAATAAGTTTTTACTTTATACTGTTAACTTATTAGAATTATTAGTATTTATTTATGCACTTTCTAGCCTGAAACACAGGTTCAACCTAGTTCAGGCAAATAAGGAATGTGCTCTTTCTTTAAATTGTTTAAGGTGTTTATTGTAAAAAAAGTGTCCCTTTTTATAAATAAAAGTTTTTATTATTTTTTTTTTTTAAATTCAAAAGTGCCTGTAAATGGTTTAATTGAAATAATTGCTTTGAGTTTGAGTTTGAGTTTGAGTTCAGCCGTTTGGGAGCGACGTGGGAACAGACAGATACACAGATACACACGTTAAACTTATAACATCCCTTTGTTTCCGTCGAGGGTTAAAAAAGGCAACTCTAGTGCAAAATTACATGCTTCTAGACCCAGCGGCTTAGACTGTGCGTTGTCTGTCAGTGAATATAAGATTTTTAAAGTAAATAGCTTGCTTCACAACTTCACAAGCTACGGTTTCATGTCATTCGACGTCAATTTTATTGTTGTGAAAGACTTGTTCCACTCACTGTCCAGAAGCACCGCTGGGTGATGTGGGTGTCGTTCCCGCTGGGCGTGTGCGTGATCCTGTCGGGCGGCGCCTTCTACCGCGACAGCGCCGCCCCCGCGCCGGCCGCGCCGCGCGTGCTGTACGCGGCGCTGTGCCGCCCGCTGTTCCAGCTGCTCGTGCTCACCATCATACTCGGCGCCGTCTTCAAGTTTGAAAGTAAGTTGCTGGTGTTCCTTACACTCTTACAGATTAGACGGTTAGAATGCCTCGTTGGTCTAGTGGTCCTAGGTGCTACTGCTGAGTATGAGATCCCGGGTTCGATTTCGATGTGTTACAACGCCATAATCACGTACAAGCGTTAGTATGAAAAGTATGACGAGTTGCCACTCTTAAGGCTGAGCGTTGTCCGTCATTGAATTCAAATTTTTTACGAACCAGATAGGATGATACAAAAATCTTCCAATTACAGCAATCTACCGCGGCATCATGGAATGGCGTGGCTGGACGTGGACGGGTCGAGTGTCGTACAGTGCCTTCCTATTGCACACACTGTTCCAGAGGGGACTCATCGGGGCGCAGACACAGGCCATACACATGACGGATTACTACATAGTATGTGTTGATATGTTAAAGATCACAGAGCGATAGGGGACTGGTTGGGGCACAGACGTAACGAAGTAATTCAGATCAAAGACATCTGCCGATGGATTTGATCAACCTAATAATAACACCTGGGGAGACTCTCATTGCGCGGCTGAGTCAAGGACTGGACTTGATACAGTACTCCTGGAAACAAACACGCATAGGAGAAGGTTCCTTTTTCTAGAGCCCTGACCACCGACAGCTTCAACCATGTTCCTGATTTTTATATATTTAATCGTTTTAAATGCAACTGTTGTATAAGGGGTATTAAAAACGACTGTGGGTTTGATAATAGTATCACTTGAGTGTTTAATACCTAATTATATACAGTTGCATACAAGACTTTATCTAAACCCATGATATAAATCCGCTATAAAAGTTTCTGAAACAGTTAGCTTATTTCCTTCATTAAAACGACCGCGACCATAGCCCGTAGCGCTCGCGCGCATGTCGGAGCGTATTTTGGAAAATGTGTGACATGTGTCGGCGCGGGGGTCAGCAGGTGACCGGAAGGGATCGAACAAGCAAAAAAGTTGCATAATGAAATTTTGTACAACATTATAACACTCGTTTGGATGATATAATGATTACTATGACACTAGTGGTTTTAATGTAGACCATAAGCTAACTATATCAGAAACTTTTATAGCGGATTTATAGCATGGGTGTAGATAAATATTTTTATTTTCGTATGTTATGTGATATAAATGTAAAGGCAATATAACGTTTCTACATTTAATTATTTTCTTTGCTAGTTTTCAGTTCTAGCGGCGACCATCTTTCTAACATACCTGTGCGCGTGCATCCTGTTCGTGTGTGTGGAGGCGCCGAGCGCAGCGCTCGTGCGCGCCGTGCTCGTGCGCGCTTCGCTCGTGCAGGCGAGGGGTGGGGGGGGAAACTACTAAAGTGTAAATGAAATAAAGATTTCACATTTATTTTTGTTTTATTGACATATAACACTTAAGAGGGGATAGTATCTAACGACTGCCCCCAATTCTACTGAAAAATAAAAATATATATCATTCGACATATTTCTCGAAATTGTATTTGGATTGAGTTAACCTTTGAATGTTACCGTTCTTGGCAACTGGATTGCTTCTTTTTGGGACGAGCAAGGAACTATTAATGATAAATACCATTCTAAATTATCCAAATTCTGAAATAATAAATGAATCAAAACCAGGTTATATGAATTAGAATCTAGTTTGTCCATAAGCCAAAAGTGTCTCTCGCTGACTTTCTTTGGTTGTGTAATGTACTCTCTGATTAAGTTTCCTACTGAAGCTTCCATCATCAGCCAGAATGGTATTGCGGTTAAAAATGATGCCAGTACAAAACATATGAACACTTGGTTCAATAACTTTTACTTAATGAAAATCTGTATTACTTTGCATTGATGACCATGATGTAAAAGTGACTGATGACTTTAACCATCATTATAACGATAAATGGGATGAGGTAGGTAGTGAACTAATAATGCCTATCCAAAAATTAAAGAAGACAATCCGAGAAGTAAATATACGTACGATCAAGACAAAGCTCGTAAAGGTCTGGAAGGCCAAATAGCTCCTGGCGAACGCGACGTGTAGTAGGTAGACGCAGTAGGACAGCCGGCTCGGGACTGTCCAGGCGCCACCAGCGCCACTCCAAAATGCGACGACACAAGTATGGTGGGGGAAGCATTCACTAAATTATGTACAGATGTTATTGTTTTGTTATTATTTATACTTCCCTGTATTTTTTACTCAGAAAGATAGTCAGGGGAGCAGTGTATTTTTCAGCAGTAGATCATAACATAGAATAACAAAGTTTGATAAACGTTTATTTGAAAAGTTCCGTTAGATTTTGTGATTTCCAGCACTTGCATTGCGGAGTTTGGTGCTCTGCAATCGGACCTCATAGTAAGAACCCAGGATGCCTACAGATTGTATTGTAATACTTTACAAAATAACATAGGACAAAAACCGCGACAGTTCTAGCAGCATGTGCCTAGCCTGCAAACAAACGGCGGCTTCGAGCCAAACGTGGTGTACAATGGTGAGACTTGTCCGAGTGTCAAAGCGGCCGAGGCATTTGCTCAGTATTAGTGAGGGAGATAACATTCCTCTTCCCATTTTAAGCTCACCGTATGTAGTTAAGGCGATTGCTAAACTCAAACCCTGTAGCTCGGTTCGCCTCGATAATATTCCAGGCCTACCCTTAATCCCTATGATATTTTGGCAGCGCCTCTATATTATATCTTTAACCTAGCCCTCCGGCGTATCCTCTAAGTAAAACAAAAGACAAAAAAATATGTTGTGACTCATAACTAATTTTAAGTTTGCAAAATGGCTGCTTTATGCGCAAGTTTTTCGCACATATTCGAACGGATGAGGATTGCAAACTCCTACAAAGGGATATTGGCGCCATCTATGAGTGAAGCATTGGGAAAAAGCTATTTTTTGGGTTCCGTACTTCAAAAGAAAAAAACGGAACCCTTATAGGATCACTTCATTGTCCGTCTGTCCATCCGTGCAACTGTCTGACTCTGAGTCTGTCATGACCCTTTTTCTCAGGAACGTGTTGAGGTATCAAGTTTGAAATTAATATCAAATACGTAGGTCTACGGTTCCTTGGAGCTCATAAAAAAGCAAGCTTCTAAGTCAACGCAATAAAAAAAGAAGGCCTGCTTCCCTTTGACTTAGAATCATGAAATTAATGTCAGAATTGTTCGTTATCACACGACATGTGATAACAATTCTCATCGTAAAGCCATGAAGCCGAACACTTTGCTTGGAGATTTGCTTGCACTACTGAGGAATTAAATCAATGTCATCGTCATCATTATGTTATCTGGCATACTGCATACAGTGCTTTCTAGTGTGTAATTGTCGTGACTTTCATCCAAGTTCATGTCGGAGTTTGAGTGCGCTCGTGCGCGTCTAATGGTGACATTATCGATTTCATTCATAGTTGTGTAAGTAGTACTGATATTTATCACTAGATTTCACTAGTTAGACAGTATAGTTTATTTGAAACCAGATGTCACTTTACTCAATTCTGTTATTATCTACTATTCAGAATGAATTTGAAATTGAAAATTAACGAATTTTATTTTCACTTTGTGAGACTATGCAGTTTTCAATATAACCAGGTTATTATAGTACCTGTAGTTTTTGGTATTACTATGGGTGCCATACAACGATTTAAATCGTAGATTTGGCCTCACCGTACTAAGTCGCATGAAAAAGTGTCCCTATTGAGGAGTGCGAGCTCTCACACACCAACAATGGCGTTTCCAATCAAGTCGAAGTCTCAGCTCTGTGATGGCTGATCTTTGCGTTATGCTCGTGAACGGGTGCTGCTTGTCGTGACTGTCGTCTTGCGGATCATGGTTTTGTTATTGTTATGAGTAATTAGCTGTTTATTTATTTACTTCGGTCCTAGTTTATCATTTGTAATTTCCAGTTACTGTTATTGTAAGCGGGCACTATCGTTCTGCCTGGAGGCTTTTATCTAGTTATTTAATTTCTGTTTACTTTTAGTTTTTTATTTCTGCTTGAGTATTAGTTCTCGATATTTATTGGTTAGTAGGTATATTGGCGTGTGCTAGCTGACATATGGCTCATAATTTAATGTAAGTATGTTATTTTGCATACTATTATATAGAATCTTTTTTTTTTTTTCTAACTGTACAGACTAGCTGTGCTGCTGGGGAGTTTATTGCGCCACTTCTCACCAGCTAAAGCACTGGGAGGTGGTGAAGGGAAGGAGATTTGGGGGTTGTCTTATGTAATTTTGATGTTTGAAAAGTGCTCATTCTCAGCCTATTTGAATAAATGACTTTTTTATTTTTTTTATCTAGTTAGGTATTTATTTCTACATATTTTTTAATATATTTTTCAGACACAACATTATTTTCATTTAAGTATGCATACACGCGTAACATTATAAAAATTATTTACATCCGTCATCTCACATTTTCACGTCCAGTTGAAAACAAGCGTCAGGCACTTCTAGTTGTCTGGCATTTTTGGTGTACTGGGCCTTTTTGGCGCACTCGTGAGGCACACTCCCCTGCTAATTTCTTATCTGCGTATATCTTTTTATCTGCTGTGAGTGCTTATAATAGATTGTCTACCTTTAAGTCTTTGTTAAATAATGTATTTTCTTCCTTTCTATCCTAGATGCCGAGAGGTTCATAAGTTTCACCTATCCTAGAGTAACAATTCCCTAACCCTGATTTCAAACTAGAAACATAACAATTAATAACTTAATAGAAGAACAACCATTCAAAATGTTAGCTTATTTCCTAACGATTCGAACAACATTAGAGATATCGTTATTTTAATCACCACGCGCCGTTCTCATGCTGACCCGGGACAGAACCCGACATATATCGACATATACCGACACGTATTACCCGCACAGATGAAGGGCTAGTCTTATATTGGATTTTATTTGAACATATAGTGTGAAGCATAGTTCTATAGTGACAACAAAATGTTTACAACATTGTTATTATTTGTTTTGTTTCATAGTTCTTCAGCAGTTATATACGAGCTCAATGGTATGTGTTCATAATAACGTACATATGTTTAAAGGAGATCCGCCAAATCCCATACAAAAAAACCCCAGGCCCGGCGCAAAAGAAATGTATCTCATATTTCAGAGTAATAATAGTAGAAATATTCTAAAGAATGGCTATTGCCAAATTCGGTGGCTAACATAGTTTTTTTGCCCGGTGAAGTTTCATAAGCCCTAGATGTAAAAATATCTGTGTTCTGTGCTTAACTGTCGGAAATACGTCACTGAATTTACTAATCGGGGCGCCAGCGCCGCCGCCGCCTAGCGGCGCTCGACAGATTCTACATAACATAACGCTCGACTGGGGGGGGGGATAAGTAGAGTTGGTCGGTTATAATTTTACTTGAACTGCAAACGGTTTTTAACCGACTTCCCAAAAAGGAAGAGGTTATCAATTTGGCTGAATTCTTTTTTTTTTTAATGTGTGTTTGTTCACAACTCCGTAATTTATGAACCGATTTGGAAAATTGTTTTTTTGTTTTTAAAGGGTATACTTCCCAGGTGGTCCTGTTGTCATCAAGTCAGGATCTGATCATGGGATCTTGGAGAAATCGAGGGAACTCTTCAAATATTATAGGCACACCTATAGCGATTTGGGTATTTTTTATTTGTGAACAAACACACATTAAAAAAAAAGAATTCAGCCGAATTGATAACCTCTTACTTTTTGGGAAGTCGGTTAAAAACCGTTTTCAGTTCGAGTAAAATTATAACCAACCAACTCTGCTTATCCCCAGTCGAGCGTTATGTTATGTAGATTCTGTCGAGCGCCGCTAGGCGGCGGTGGCGGCGGCGCTGGCGCCCCGATTAGTCAATTCAGTGACGTATTTCCGACAGTTAAGCACAGAAAACAGATATTTTTACATCTAGCGCTTATGAAACTTCACCGGGCAAAAAAACTATGTTAGCCACCGAATTCGGCAATAGCGATACTTTACAATATTTCTACTATTATTACTCTGAAATCTGAGATATATTTCTTTTGCGCCGGACCTGGGGCAATTTTGGCGGAACTCCTTTAGTTTACCTTCAAACCGGATACAGCTGAATTTTAATTAATTAATTTAATCTTCAAAATAAACATACTGATTGTTTATGTTGAAGATTAAATAAAAAATATTAGGTATGTAATTAAACTGCCTCATTGGTCTAGTGGTCGCAAGCACTGCTGCTGAGCGTGAGGTTCTGGGTTAACTTGTACCTTAACAGAAGTAGTGTAATGTGTAACATATTTCCGCATACATGGCATGTTTGCACTGTAAGTGCTACAGAAGTTACAAGACACTGTGTCAAATAAAAAAATCAAGTTCTCATGATCCTGGTTTTTTTTATTTTTTACGCAAGGCTATTATAAAATTGCCCTGGAATATCTTAAGAGCGTTTGTTCTTAAATTTGGCAACGTCGCAAATAACTGTCAAATATTTACCTGTTTTGATTAATTGAATCTGGGGCGGTAAACTGATGTGGTGATCGTGTGCACGGGATTTTGTTTTCAAAGTGTTTAGATATGCGTGACCGCGATGGTACATATTAACAATGTTAACGTTATATGGTGTTTTCACCGAAATAATGTTAAGCAACATAAAATTTTGAACCAACACTGAACGGTAACTTTTCACAAGGTTATGAAACAGCATAACCTTCTGAAAAGTTACCGTAAACATATCTAGTACAAAATTCCATGCAAATAATATTCCATTTGAATATGGCTGTTATGGTAGTTTACAAACAAGAGGACATTGCTGCCCAGCACCTACTGTACTTAGATATAGTTTCATAAAGCTGACCATAGCATTTCAATGGTATTGCTAAGTTACGACTAAGTAAACTTATACAACCGCCACGGGAGCGGAAGGTGTGACCGACACTAAACAGTTGAACTTTGTGAACATTTGAATCTACTACCGGGGCGCTCATAATTGTGCATGATGTTATTCATGCTTTCTGTCTCCAAGATTAATGATCGTAGACAAAGCAAAAGGAGTATGTAAGGATCGGAGCACGAGGCAAACTATAGTTTTTATTCATTTATGTAAGTCTTCATTTTATAGATGCGGACTACTTCCTCATGCCTCCCATGTTTCAATTGGATGACTACGAGAAATGTCTACAAGATCCTGAGGGGGTGTACTGCACTGCAGACTTAGCCATGGTCTCAGATAAGCCTAGCCCGCTCTTAACTATGATGCAGGTGAGTTTTGAAAGAAAGAAAATACGTTACGTGAGTCTCCTCTATCATCTTTGCCAACCTAGGAACTTTTGTGCTACCATCATCATCAGTTCCCCACATCGACCGGTACTAGGCTTCTGGCATCCAGCAGATTCCTGCGACCTCCACCATTCTTTGTTATGATTTGCTCAAATATATTGTTCGTTAATGACTAAATCTTTAACCGAAAATTGTTACCTGAATGGGTAAAAATAATTGTACCTAATATTCAGCTTATTCTTCGTAATAATTGATTTTGCGTACCTACTTTATGCAATTAAGCATAGACAATTGCAATTATCAAGTTTATAAGCACTGAAAAGCTTTGATCTCGAACTCCAAGATCAAAAAGCAATTGCATTGCTATAAAAAATGTGTTTACTTCCATGAGCATTTGACTTACACAATTTGTATTTACTTAACAATATATTTGCACGCACCAAACAATTTTCATACAATCGTATGATAAAGTACGCTGAAGAAAAATTACTTGCTGTATGTGCCAACTAGCTGCTAGCTATATATATTAACTTTCCCATTTGAGACAATCTACACTTTTGTGTAAGTTTTATTTATGCTTTTTACAGGAATATTCTGCACATTTCCCTACGCACTACAATCATACGCTTGTACGTCGCGGTATATGCATCACTGAAACATGCAAAAAGTACTACGACGCTTCAGAAGGGGACCTAGGATCGGCTCTTGAGGCATGCGCCAACGAAACCTTTTATAACAATTACAAGCTAAAATCGAGAGTGTCAAATGACTTTGCTTGCTCCAAACGCGAAAAGGACCAGCCAATAGATTATCTGGATATAATTGTGGGTTTGGTCTGCGTCGCAATTTTGGTCGCAAACATTGTCGCAAGCATTTACAATTACTTTTTTGAAAAAAGAACAGACTGTGGAGGTTTGATTTTTGTAGATGTTATATCTAATTTCCCATATCAGCCTGTTAACGTTCGCAATCCAACTTAGATTTCCTATTCCTTCACAAAATGCCCGAAACTTTTCTCAATTCCTTATCTTTACTTTTATTTTTTAAGTTCTTACCTCATTTCTCAAGTCATCATCATTTTCAGGTCTCAGGTTTCTGTACTGTTTCTCAATATTTCATAATTGGGACAAACTGATGGCGCCTCCAGCAGATGGTAGAGAACCTCGTCTGCAATTGTTGAGAGGACTTCATGGTATCAGGTACCAACATCATTAACTGTACCTCATCTAAACACATTATAAATTAAAGTCGCTTTCCGTGACCGCGTTGTTCTTCTAAACTACGCAACGAATTTTTACAGGGTTTTCACCATTATTTAGATAATTTATTTGTGTATTATTATATTATATTAACTTACATATAATAATGAAATCTCGATGTTTACACACGTTAAACTTATAACACCTCTCTTTCTCCGTCAGGGGTTAAAAATGCCATATTTTTATGAACATTATTAATTTGTTGCAGGGCTTTAAACATGATTCTCGTCATTGCGGGACATTCAATGGTAATCTCCGTATTTTCTGTTGAAAACCCAAAGTTTATAGAAAACGTAAGTTAAAAAATATCTAGAACAAATGAATAAATTCAAAGTTCTTTTCACTGAAAATATAATAGAGAAAAGGCTTTGTTTTTCAAAGCCTTTGATAATTTCGTGACTCATATACACGTAATGATGAAAATGTGTTTTTAATTTCAGATGTTCACTGCTGATCCCGTGCACATATTAGCGAACGGGACACTGATAATGCAGACATTCCTGTTGATCTCGTCCTTTCTACTAGTATATAACTGGCTGATACATTCAGAGAAACATGAACCTTCGTGGAAGATGCTGCCGAAGCTATTCATGAAGAGATGGTTGAGGTAAGAATATAAATATAGTTGGCTATATTCATTTTATGATATCAACTTTATAATAGTGTAAATTAAGTTAATTTCAAAGTGGCTAGTACCTACTATGGAAAAATTAAAATATAAATTGAAGACGCGCAAACTGACCAATTTATATGTACATATTTGAAAACATTTTTTTTTAAATAAATAAATAGCGAACGCAGAATAATTTTTATCACTAAATTGAGGATTCGACTAAGATATGATAACAATAAACGACTAATAAATGATAATAATAAATTGTTGTTGTAGATTGACTCCATCGTACGCCGTTATCTTAGCCTTGACAGCAACTTGGCTCGGGAGACTAACATCAGGACCTTATTGGAAGGTAAGCTTTTTTTTCACATAATATTTCATAATTATCTGTATTTAAATGCGCCAGTAGGTATTTATAAAAAAAAAAACGGATCGCAATCCGTGAAATACTTATTATTGAGTAGTTCCGGTGGCCATCTTTGGTCTTCATCAGCAGTTCGACTTCACCAAATGGTGCTTTCCGAGAGCAAATGCACGAGTTACTATAAAAAATACCCAAATCGCTATAGGTGTGCCTTTATTATTTGAAAAGCTCCCTCGATTCTCCAGGATCCCATGATCTGATCCTGACCTGATGACAATGGGACCACCACATACCCTTTCAAACAAAAAAGAATTTTCCAAATCCGGTCATAAATGACGGAATAATCGCGTAACAAACATAACAAAAAAAAAAAACATTTTGTCGAATTGAGAACCTCCTCTTTTTTTAAGTCGGATAAAACTATAAAACCACTACTTCTACTAGAGAGTACGGTTTTTACGACTTGACAAAACTTCAAGATTTCTTTATTATAATGATAATGTAGGTTTAATATGAATTTGATAGGTATTGTATATCTATATAATTATACTAATATTACGTATCTGTGAGTTTGTGTATGTTTGTGTTAATCTTCTGAACTACTGATCCGATTTCGAAAATTCTCTCACTAATGTCAAGCTACAGCATTGCCGAATGTCATTGGACATATTTTATGTTAAAACAACAAATTGTACGCGGACGAAGTCGCGGGTAGAAGCTAGTTACACATAAAACGGCCGGAATAAATTCTCTAAATAATGGTAAAAACAGCATCTAAGTCCTTTGCGAAGTGTAATAGAAGAACAACGCGCTCACACACACAGACACGAAAACAGACTTCAATTTATAATATGTATGTATACTTAGTATTATGTAAGATACCATCATGCATTGAAATAGTTATTTATGCAACTGTTGTATAATAAGGGGTATTAAAACACGAATGTGGGCGAGGCGAAGCCGAGTGTGATAATAGTATCACATGAGTGTTTTAATACCTAATTATAACAGTTGCATACAAGACTTTATCTACACCCATGATATGAATCCTCTATAAAAGTTTCTAAGCAGTTGGCTATTGCCAACATTAAACCGACCATAGCCCGTACCTGCCAAGCGTGACGTATCGTATTTTGGAAAAAGTGTTAGATGAGTCGGCGTGGGGGTTGCAGCACCCGCTGTCCGGAAGGTATCGAAGGAGCAAACGAGTTGCATAATGAAATTTAATACAACATTATAACACTCGTTTGGATGATATAATGGTTACTATGACACTGGTCGTTTTAATGTTGGCAATAAGCTAACTCTTTCCGAAACTATAGAGGATTTATAGCATGGGAGTAGATAAAAACTTTTTAAACATTGAACAAGTCACTTCAAACACATAATGTTATCTGACCTTATCATTTACTTGACCTTATAATTTATTCATGTTTGTTAAATTCACACTATACCTAAAGTATTAACAATAATAATTATTCATATTTGCACGCCATAATATGTGGCAAACATTTGCACGTTTTTATTTTTGTATGTTTACTCATGTTTAAGCAAATAAATATATATTTTCTTATCATATCTGAAAACTTTCGTGTGCTGCTCTTTTTTCAATTTCTTCATAGATAAAAATTTCTTTTTAGCAATTCGTTGGCAATGAATTGAGTGATTGTCGCCGTTACTGGTGGAAGCATCTCCTCTACATCAACAATTACTATGATACATCCGAATCCGATTGTATGATACAGTCCTGGTAAGTATTTAAATACGATTTTAAGTAAGAGGATGCACGTGCTGAAGAAATTGTTTATCTCCATACGAATTGTTTATTTCTGCCGTCAAGGACTGTACCTGAAACAGTGTGTCTTAAGCTGGCCTGGCGTAGAACGGAGTTTCAATACAATGCGAGGCCAACTCTGCTGGTTTTGTTACCACTGACGTGCGGCCTATTACAATAATAAATAAATAATAAGTTTATTTAACAAATAGGATCTTATTATTATTTAAATATTAACGATTAGCTGGCTCTTGAACTAAGTAAAAAGATACATGTATCTCAGGAGCCAAAGTTCCTCATATAAACATTGTACATCGAGTTGTGCAGACAGTAAACGCATGTAAAAGACGTGGTAACAATTCTACTCGCCTATGCGTGTCTACCACCAGGAAAGTTCCAGGAAAGGCCAGTTCCGTTACTAAGGAACATGTTAAACTTATTTTATGTCTCGTTTAGCGTCCCTCAGTGTGCTCAAAACGGACTATTTCAGTCTCAGTGTTCGTGTGTACCATATTGTAAGCTCACACAATAAATGATCGCCTAACAAAACTTATTTACAAGACAGATGTAAGTGGAACCGCCCTGAAAAAAGCGTGACTTTATGTATGTACATAATAAATGATCAAGAAATAAAAAAGCCTCCTTTTTCCTCTAGGTATTTAGCAGCGGACACCCAGCTCTACTACATGGCCGCCATGGTCTTCGTCCTGTGCAGAACATCTCGAAGTAGGAAGGTGGTTCTGAGCCTTCTCTTCGCCCTGGCAGTGGTCGTTCCCACACTGCACACTTATTACCAAAACCTTGACGGTGTTCTCATGACTTTTCCTGAGTAAGTTGCATCAGCATAATCAGCCTATAAGGTTCCCACTACTGGGAAACAGGCCTACTCTCTGAAAGGGAGGGATCCGTAATCCACCACTTGGGCCCAGTTCGGGTTGGTAGATGTCATATGCCGTCGAATTTTCAGTTCTAGAACATTCCGATTTCCTCACGATGTGTCCTTCATCATTTTTAAAGCAGTAGTCTTTGTTCGAACCTACAACTCGTAAGTTGCTGCCATTTTCTCTGGGCCATCACTGCTCTAGAAAGTTGGTCATAATGATAATGGATAATTATATAAGGTCCATAAGACCTACATACCATGAGGAAAAATTGTGTTCCGCCGGTGTCGGGTGCAGGGTCCAAGCTACCGGTGGTTCGAGACAGGAACCTCCTCACGATGCGAGCTGTATCGAGGAGTAATGCCTTCTGAATTAGGCCCTTGAACCTTTATTATTATTCCTTTATTTCACTTAATTATTTTTCAGTTATATTTTTTAATATTAGATTATAAAAACATTTAAAAATAATTATAAAAAAGTAGCCCACCGGAATCGGGAACAGGGTCCAAGCTACGGTCAGGTCAGGTGCGGTCAGGGCTAGCTAATAGTATAGTTATACGTAGTTATTGCAATCTCTATAATTTCAGGTTTGCACTGGTTTTATTTAAGAACTCTCCGACGTTCGACAAGATCTATAAGAGAGGGCACACCAACCTGATTGGTTACGTCATCGGCATGGCAATGGGATACTGGGTCTATGAGTGGCAGAAAGCTGGTGGTGATCCGAAAACCTTCCGGGTAACTACATTATTTTTAAATAATTATGTTACTACACTATGAAAAGTCGGGAAAAAATATCGGATAACAGATTCAACACTAGCAGCTATTTTACACGCCTGAGAAGAATGACAGTCGTGATTTAAATAAGCAATTTAAGTTGATAGTCAAGTTCAAGTATACAAGGTCAAATTAAATTAGCTAGCAAAACTCCGCAAACGTGACGGGTTTCGATATCTAAATAATAATATGATGTAAAAGGTAGTGCAGTTACTTGAAATATCTGTTTAAAAATAAGTATTTTTTTTGTTTAAACTTTGTTTTATCATGTGTACATATCGACACCCAGTTTCGCTAGCTAACTTAATTTGACTCAGTATAAACAATCTGTTTCTCTGGCTGTTATTTCCTTTACATCATAGTTTCGGTGACGTCTGGTTATGTATGTACAACTGCTAAAATGCTCGGTTTTTTCTTAAAATTCGCTAGAAGTACCGCTTCCTCTACTGGACTCTCTTCCCGCTGGGGTGTCTCTGCTGCTACAGCGGCACTATCTTCTACGCCAACTCTCCTCGGCCGTCGTTCATCGTCAACCTGCTGTATGCTGCTTTCATGAAGCCGGTCTTCGCCATCATCATCGGCTCTATTATTGTTGGAGTCATTATTCAGTTTGAAGGTACTTACTTCATTTTTCTTGTAAATCTTTTAAAATCCATACGGTGTGTTCACTCACGCATCCGTCATGACGATCGTGTTTTTTTCTTTTCATGTGTTCAACTGTTTTGTATCGTTCACATGTCCGTCATTTGTGTAAACGGATCTATATGTTTCATCGAAGTGGCGTTTGAACTCTGCTTTACTGAAGCTACGTTCTGTGCATTATTATTACTTTTGTTCAACGCCGACACAGAATCTGTGCCAGAACTTCTTTAAACCCGGTCCTTTCTTTTAATCTACTTAGGATGAATTTATCCAATGACTGAGTTGAAAAGCTGTCAATTATTGTGGAATATGGACAAATACAGCTCCTGGATGCGGTTTAGACGTGGTGATCGCTTTCAGTAAGTTCAGTGAAATTCGCCCTAAAAGTCGAGCTTGAGTCAGATGATGATCATCTTTTTGTCCATCAGGTCTGTACCGCACGATACTGGAATGGCCCGTGTGGACGGTTCCAAGCCGACTGTCGTACAGCGCGTACCTGCTGCACATCGTTTTCTTAAGGAACTTCATGGCATCGCAGACCACCACTTACAGAACCTCTTCTATGGTGATTGTGAGTATACTTACTGAGTTTTTGTTCTATTTTTAGCTTCCACCTGTTGTAAGATATACAGTGTGGCGGGACACCGACGTGCAACCTGTTACCATGTATTCATTACATGATTCTGGACCTCCCTCGCTATTCTATACAAATTGACTGCGTAGGTATTGCAATTTTGTAGAAAACGGCAGTTTTTTTATAGGAACCTGCGTTGAGCCATTTCATATCGTCAACTTTTTAACACAAAAAATATTCTTATCAGAATTTTTGGCCTGTCCTAGTCTGATTCTCATTTTTATTTTTATTTAGACTGACATCCCATTTCTTATCACTTCACTTATATATCATTTCGCAGATAAGAAGAGGCACCTGGGTAATCATCAGCGCATTAACAGCCGCCTTCTTTTTCTGGATACTGGTGGAAGGTCCCTTTAGAAACCTCATTCGAGAGTGTTTCACAGAGCCTGAACCAGTGGAAAGAAGCAAATATTCAAAGAAAAAAGAAGTCGCTAAGAAACTCAGATGATAGTCCAAAAAATAAAGAAGTAGCCAAAGCAGCTGATGAGAGAGTTAGGGAAAAGTAGTCAATAAAAAAGTTGATAAAATAGTACATTGTGATACAAGTGTGCGTTGACCAAGTATTGGTCATTGTCAGGCGGAGTCAAATCTATATGTTACTCTTCTTCCCTACATGAAGTCGACATTTGTGCCACCCGACACACGGGCACCTTAAATGCACTTCATGCGTCTCATTTAATCATTCTACACCCATGCTATAAATCTGTTCTAAACTGTTTCAGAAACTTTTATAGAGGATTCATATCATGGGTGTAGATAAAGTCTAGTATGCAAAAGTATATATTTAGGTATTAAAACACTCATGTGATACTATTATCACACGAGGCGACTATTATTTATCAGTCTTTTTTTGTTTTGGTTTGCAATTTTTTATACAAGCACACTATTTATGTACCTACATATTTTATCTGACACATTTATTTTTACGTTATAAAACTGATTTACATCCGTCACCTCAAACTTACAGGTCCAGGTGAAAACCAGCGTCGGGCACATATTATTATACTTGTCTGGCATTTTTACTGAACTGGGCCTTTTTGGCGTAGCCCCGCACTTCCCTGCTAATTTCTTACATCGTATTTTACACTTT
Source organism: Eupsilia transversa (assembly GCA_914767815.1). Classification (NCBI taxonomy): domain Eukaryota; kingdom Metazoa; phylum Arthropoda; class Insecta; order Lepidoptera; family Noctuidae; genus Eupsilia; species Eupsilia transversa. Next base: position 13,927,963 of record OU611889.1, on the reverse strand, counting down.
TTATTTTTTTTATCTGCTGTACTTATATTATTGTGTGCCTTTTAGTCTGTGTTACATAAATATATTTTTCTTCTTCCTTCTTTCTTACCTTGATGTCGAGAGATTCATTAAACTTTAACTATCTTAAAGTAACAATTCCCTAACCCTGATTTCAAAGTTGATAACATATTAGAATACAAAACTGGACTAAATCATTCCAAATGTGTTAGCTTATTTCCTAACGATTCCAACAACATAACTTTAATAGAGCTACTATACGGAACTTAAGAGATATCGTCATTTTAATCTCCACCTTGCTGACCCCCGGCAGAACCCGATACATATGACCCCCACAGATGAAGGATTAGTATTACGTTGGATTTTATTTGAACATGTCGTGTGAAGCTTAGTTCTAAAGTGACAACAAAATGTTTACAAAATTGTTATTATTTGTTTTGTGTCATAGTTCTTCAGCAGTTATATACGAGCTCAATGGTATGTGTGGATAATTACATAGTACATATTCTAAGGTTCAAACCGCATATATTGAATTAAAATTTTAAAAATATTAGGCATGTAATTAAACTGCCTCGTTGGTCTTGTGGTCGCAAGCACTGCTGCTGAGCATGAGTTTCTGGGTTCGATTACCGGGTCAGACAAAGTGTTGTTGAGTTTTTCCATCAGGAATTTCTCGGTAGAAGCCCGGAGTCTGGATTTGTGCCCGGTTTATGGCAATAATTCCCTATTTCATGGTACTTAAACATAACTGGCGAAATGTGGGTGTACTAATAGGTATACCTCTGCCTAACCTTTCGAGGAATACGGGCGTGATGAATGAACATAAACATCTCAAGAAAACACAAGAAAATTATTACCGCTATCTGGGTAACCCAAACCGTTACCGTTTTAATACCGGTTACACACGCACAAGCGATGCGCGCCCTTTGACTACTTACTTACTCACCTCTATCTTACATAGAGGTGATTTTTTTCGGTAACCGGTGTTAATACTAGTTGTATTCAATTTAAGGTAACCTTTGAAAATACTCGTAAAAATTTACTATTCAAGCTATTACAAGCATAAACCGATCTCATTAGAAGATTTCTCAATTAAATTAAGATAGGTAAGGGAAAAAGTCGTTCTACCAGAACACTAACAATGAATAATCGCAATTAAATTAATTAACATTAGAAATCAGACAATAGCACAAAAATAAGAAAAAGTCCTGGTGGAAATTCGCATTTAAACATAAGCTAAGGTCATAATATTGTTTTTGTATGTACAATAAATAATAATAAAAACATTTTCTCAAACATGCTTGTATTCTTCGAGATAAATCGAAATTGCTGTACTGGTCAAAAACAGTGAATATGCGGCGGGCAATGTTACCATGAAAATCCATCCTGTTTAGCGGCCAAATAAATTACTATGAAAACTCATATCTGTCATGTTGGAACGATTTTTTTACTTCAACTCATGGCAACCGGGGAGATAACTTATCAAAGATTTTATTTAAATTTCGATTTGGCTTGCACATAGAGGCTCTGTTTAAAGTAAAGAAGAAACAAATGAACATAATGGCGCATGAAATATTATCGTTGTCCGTCATTGATTCTGGGATTTATAATTAATTCACTCAGTTTTGATGGACTCACGTATATGTGCCTCGGCTTCGCCACGGCCCACATTCTCACGATCGCCCATAAGAGGCCAAACCTAGAGAGGCGCCATGGCGTCCTCACCTTCCGCCTGACGCAGGTTGCTTCGGGAGGTTCCTGTTCCGGATAAGGCGGGAGGAAGAATAGAATAGAAGCGCCCGGGTATCACCATTGTGTGGGTCGCCCGGAGGACACGGTTGAGCATACGGTGGAGGTCTGTCCGGCTTGGGCAGAGCACTGTCGTGTCCTCGTAGAAGCGATCGGCGGTGGAGATCTCTCGCGTTTTTTTTATTTAACTTCACTTGTGTGTATGTCCTGGAATATGTATGTCCTGAAATATTGCAATAAATATTTCAGCCACTTCCAATGAAGCTATTGGGCTGAAATTTGGCATACGTGTTTGGTTCTCTTGGCAATGCATGATAAAAGCTTTTTATCTTTTTTAAAGTTTAAAAGCTTTTATACTTACTCAGAAGATGCCTTAATAGATAAAGTTTTAAATTCATTATGAGATTTATAAGAAAAGAAAAATATAAATAATTTGAAAGATTAATTATCTATTTAGTGAATGATAAGTAATAATGTTTTGTTTTTATCATTATTATTAATAATAAAATCAGTCAACAGTTTTAGTATTTTGGATATAGATGTCTAACAGAATTCCATTCTTGGTTCTACAGAAATACTGTGAGGATATATCCGAACAAACGTTTGGGTCAGCTTCCAGTCTAAACGGATGAAGCTGAATACCAATATTTTACATGGAGCGACTGCCTATCTGACCTCCACAACCCAGTAACTGGGTAACGATACCCCTTGGTTAGAGTGGTTGTCAGACTTTCGGGCTTCTGACGACCCGTAACGAATGTCAAAGATCCACGAATGACGGCCGGGACCAACGGCTTGACGTGCTTTCCGAGGAACGGAGGAGTCTCGGTATGTAAATATGGTCACCCATCTGCCTGACCAACCTTAGGTTAACCTGATGGATCGACTTGTGCGGCTGTTATTACTTAGCCACGAGCTCCTCACGTGAATGACCACTGCCTACATTATATTACCCTAGACTAGTAGTCATGGTGTCAATGCTGTCTCAATTTTTTTTTATTCCTCTTCATTTGTGTTTATTGCAAAAAACATTTTTATGAATGTAAATTTTTGGCTTTATTGTCTACGTGCCCAGAATCAGTCATAACTTCAACACAAAATGGGTCGTAAAATTATGATCTATTCACAAATGGCGCGAGTTGACCTACAGGTCAGCAACTATTTACCTTGCAAATCTTAACATGTACCATAACAGAAGTAGTGTAATTACTCGTGTAACATTTTTTCGCATATATGGCATGTTTGTACGCGAAAATGTTTGTCAAGTTCTTATGATCGTTATCTTGGTAATCTTTTAAAAAACAAGGCTATTATAAAATTGCCCTGGAATATCTTAATGACATATGTCACGTTACGGAAGTGATCCACGAACGTGAAATAAATATGAAAAACTAAATTGTAATCAGTACCTACCAAAGTACAACAATGTGTGACGTTAGTAGCGTTTCTCATTTTATGGTGTTAAAACGTTTAAAATAATTAGTCGATACATCTTAATTACATTGGTTTATGATCAAATACAAACCCCAACTTGTTACAAAGAAATCACAAATCATCATGATACTATACAATATAATCACCTACCTACCTACCAAAAACCTGACGCGACCTATTGTGGACCAAAAAAGTTGTCTTTGAATAAATGAAATAAATTTTAAAATATAAATAGCATTTTAATTCTCAGAAAAGCAAAACACCTTTAGGATTCTTGTAACGTCGTACAATACCAAGTTGACAGAAGAAAAACTAAGTAAATATTAACAATGACAACGTTGTATGGTGTTTTCACCGAAATAATTTAAGCAACATAAAATTTTTGAACCAACACTGACCTGTTTCATAACCTCCTGAAAATGATTTAGCAGAAAATTCTATACGAATTATATTCCACTAGCTGCACCCCTTCGCTCGCGTGGAGGTCGGAAATTATCCCACGGGAACGTACTACCGGTATAAAAGTATCCTATAGATATCATAACCCATCTGTCAAATTTCATCCAAATCCGTTCAGTCGTTTTTGCGTGAAAGAGTAACAAACAAACTCACTTCCGCATTTACAATATTAGTTAGGATTTTGAATATGGCTGTTGTTGTAGTTGAACAAGAAGACATTACAGCCCAGCTCCTACTGTACTTAGATATAGTACCATAAAGATCACCATAGAATTTCAATAGTATTACTAAGTTATGACTATGACTGAGTAAACTTTTACGATCGCCACGGGAGCGGAAGGTGTGACCTACAATAAACAGTTGAAGTTTGTGAACATTTGAATCTACTACCGGGGCGCACATTGTGCATGATGTTATTCATGCTTTGTGTCTCAAAGATTAATGATCGTAGACAAAGCAAAAGGAGTATGTAAGGTTCGGAGCACGAGGCAAACTATAGTTTTTACTTATTTATGTAAGTCTTCATTTTATAGATGCGGACTACGTCCTCATGCCTCCAATATTTCAATTGGAGGACTACGAGAAATGTTTACAAGATCCTGAGGGGCTCTACTGCACTGCAGACTTAGCCATGGTCTCAGATAAGCCTAGCCCACTCTTAACTATGATGCAGGTGAGTTTTGAAAGAAAGAAAGTACATACCGTGAGTCTCCTCTATCATCTATGCCAACCTAGGAACTTTTGTGCTATCATTATCATCATTTCAGTCGAAAAGCATCCACTGCTGGCCACATAAGCCTCTCCTGAACGTGCCCACATCGACTGGTACTGTGCTTCTGGCATCCAGCGGACTCCTGCGAACTCCACCGTTATTATTCGTTAAAGACTAAATCTTTAACCGAAAATTGTAACCTAAATGTGTTAAAATAGTTGTATGTAATATTCAGCTTATTGTTCGTTATAATTGATTGTGTTTACTTTATAAAATTAAGCGTAGACAATTGCAATTATCAAGTTTATAAGCAGTAAAAGTTTTGATCTCGAACTCCAAGATCAAGAGGTAAATGCATTGCTTTAACAATGTGTTTACTTCCATGTGCATTTAACATAGGGAACAGCACAATTTGTATAAATACTACACAATATATTTCCTCGCACCAAACAATTTTCATACAATGTTTAGGTAATAATCTTATCACAAAGTACGCTAAAGAAAAATTACTTGCCGTATGTGCCAACCTAGCTATAATAACTGTCCCATTTGAGGCAACCTACAATTTGCGTAAGTTTTATTTATGTTTTTACAGGAATACTCTGCACATTTCTCTACGCACTACAATCATACACTTGTACGTCGCGGTATATGCATCACTCAAACATGCAAAAAGTTCTACGTCGCTTCAGAAGGGGACCTAGGGTCGGCCCTTGAGGCATGCGCCAACGAAACCTTTTATAAGAATTACAAGCTAAAATCGAGAGTGTCAAATGACTTTGCTTGCTCCAAACGCGAAAAGAACCAGCCTATAGATTATGTGGATATAGCTGTGGGTGTGGTCTGCGTCGCAATTTTGGTCACAAACATTGTCGCAAGCATTTGCAATTACTTCATTGAAAAAAGAAAAGATTGTGGAGGTTTGTTTTTTGTAGATTTTATATTTAATTTCCCATAACAGCCCGTTAACGTTCGCAATCCAACTTTGATTTTATTATCCCTTAAGTACTCAGGGCGGTTTTGGCCAGGCATCGGCATTGATCAGGCCATCCTCTGAGGATAGTACACAAAATGCCCGAAACTTTTCCCAATTCCTTATCTTTCCTTTTATTTTTAAGTACTTCATTTCTCAAGTCATCATCATTTTTAGGTCTCAGGTTTCTGTACTGTTTCTCAATATTTCATAATTGGGACAAACTGATGGCGCCTCCAGCAGATGGTAGAGAACCTCGTCTGCAAGGGTTGAGAGGACTTCATGGTATCAGGTACCGACATCATTAACTGTAGCTAATCTAAACATATTATAAATTAAATATATATTTTGTCAGAGTATTACGAAACAACTATGCTATACTGCGAATATGCGAGATATAGCACAAACATATGATTAAAATACTTAAAATGCCATATTTTAATAAATTCCATTTATTTGCTGCAGGACTTTGAGTATGGTTCTCGTCATTGCGGGACATTCAATTGTAATCTGCGTCTTTTCTGTAGAAAATTCAAAGTTTATAGAAAACGTAAGTTATACTTAACCAAATATATAACAAATTAATAAATTCAAAGACCTTTTCACTGACATTATAATCGAAAAAAGGCTTTGTGTTTCAAATAATTATAAACAAAGCCTTTGATAATTTCCAGACTCATATAATGATGCAAATGTGTTTTCATTCAGATGTTCACTGCTGACCCTGTACACATATTAACTAACGGGACACTGATAATGCAAACATTCCTGTTGATCTCGTCCTTTCTACTAGTATATAACTGGCTGATACATTCAGAGAAACATGAACCTTCGTGGAAGATGCTGCCGAAGCAATTCATGAGTAGATGGTTGAGGTAAGAATATACGTAAATATAGTTGGCTATATTAATTTTATGATATAAACTTTATTAAAGTTGCAATTAAGTTAATTTCAGAATGACTATTACTATGGAAAAATTTAAAAAGTAATTGAAGGAGCGCAAACTAACCTTTATTTATATTTGAAAACATTTTTTTAGTTGTTCTGGATAAGTTTATTTATTTCGGAATATAATATTAAAATAATATATAAGCTAACAGACTTAAAATAATAATTTTATCATATGTACTGTCGACATATTTGGAAAATAAATTGCGAACGCGATAATTTCTATCACTAAATTGAGGAGTCGACTAAGATGATTGACTTATAAATGTTAACAATAAATTGTTGTCGTAGATTGACTCCATCGTACGCTGTTATCTTAGCCTTGACAGCAACTTGGCTCGGGAGACTAACATCAGGACCTTATTGGAAGGCAAGCTTTTTTTTTTCACTTAATATTTAATAACTGTATTTTAATTCGCCAGTTTTTTTAACAGAATATAGTATCACTACTTTTTTGTTATCCCGCATATGCACGTTTTATTTTTGTATGTGTACACATATTTGAGCAAATAAATATATCTTATCTGAAAACTTTCGTGTTCTGCTGCTCTTTTATCAAGATCTTCAAGGCTTTAATTTGTTTTTAGCAATCAGTTGGAAATGAATTGAGTGATTGCCGCCGTTACTGGTGGAAGCATCTCCTCTACATCAACAATTACTATGATACATCCGAATCCGAATGTATGATACAGTCCTGGTAAGTATTTAATTACGACTATAAGTAAGAGGATGTACGTGCTGAAGAAATTGTTTATCCCCATATGAGTCATTTATTTCTGCCGTCAAGGACTGTACCTGAAACAGTGTGTCTTATGCTGGCCTGGGGTAGAAAGGAGTTTCAATACAATGCGAGGCCAGCTCTGCTGGTTTTGTTACCACTGACGTGCTAAATATCAAATCTTCCTATGACATTTAAAATAATAAATAGATAAAGTTTATTGTACAAATAGGAACTTATTATCTATTATTATATATGTCATAGGAAGATTTGATATTTCCAATGTTCGCAAAAACCCTAGGGATATTGCGAAAACACGGATAATTAGAAAACGATGAAAACATTAGTCAATCTTACTGGAAAAAATAGGGTTTTTGCAAAACATGAGCCGCTCTATTAATGTTGCGAAACGAAACGTTAGCTATTAAGAAATAAGAACGCTGATTGGCCGGTCGGAGCGCCCAAAACGTTGAGAAATGTTTTCACCATTTTCTAGTTATCCGTGTTTTCGCAATATATTATCAAATCTCCCTACGACATGTATATAAAAATATAGATTAGCTCTCTCCTGAACAAAGTAAAAAGATACTTGTGTCTCAGCAAGACATTAAACGCATGTAAAAAAACTTATTTTATGTCTCGTTTAGCGTCCCTCAGTGTGCTCAAAACTGACTCTTTCAGTCCCAGTGTTCGTGTGTACCATGTCTCAAAGCTCACACAATAAATGATCGCCTAACAAAACTTATTTACAAGACAGATGTAAGTGGAACCGCACTGAAAAAAGCCCGGGCAATTTGAAAAATACCCAATATGACTAGGCAATACGATAAAAACTATTGAAATAATTAAATTGACCGGGCTTTCTGAATAATGCCCATAACTTATTGGGCAGGGTAATAAAAATATGTGTTCATGCATCCTAAGTTTTCCTAATAACATTTTAGAATGAAGAAAACGATGACCATAATTATCGAAGTGCCCAACCGTTAGGTAGTAATATTCATAATGACCAGACAATGTGATAAATATAGGAGTTTAAATCAGTATTCATTACATTGCCCGATTTGCCTTGACTAGATTCATAATGCCCGGGCATTACACATAGTGCCCTGATTAATCACTTGGTTGGCCCATGACGAAATAATAAATGGTCAAAAAATAAAATACATCCTTTTTCCTCCAGGTATCTAGCAGCGGACACCCAACTTTACTACATGGCCGCCACGGTCTTCGTCCTGTGCAGAACATCTCGCAGTAGGAAGATGGTTCTGAGCCTTCTCTTCGCCCTGGCAGTGATCGTTCCCACACTGCACACTTATTACCAGAACCTGGACGGCATTCTCATGTTTTTTCCTGAGTAAGTTGCATCAGCATAATCAGCCTATAATATTCCAGCCTATAATAGGGACACAGGCCTACTCTCTGAACTGGGCCCATGTGGTGGATTACGGCCCACTCCCTCGAGTGGGCCGTAATCCACCACATGGGCCCAGTTCGGGTTGGTAGATGTCATATTCGCAAAAATACTGTTTATTTTATGTTACAGTGTAGATTAGAGTAGGCTATGTGTTGAGATTTTATTTTTATTTTTATATATTGTGTTATTTTATTATTTTTTAAGTTTTTCATAGTTTTAAATAATTGTAAGTAAATTTTAAGACCGCGCTATCGCATTAGGTATACACATGTAATGTAAAAATAAATAAATAAATATATGTCGTCGAATTTTCAGTTCTAGGACATTCCGAATGCCTCACGATGTGTCCATTTTTAAAGCAGTAGTCTTTGTTCGAACATACAACTCGTCAGTTGCAGCATATCCTCCGGGCCATCACTGCTCTAGAAAGTTGCCAGGGTTGGGCAGTGTTTGAATTACTTGTAATTAAAATACAAATACATATTTGGTATAAATTGTTATTCAATTACATCTTAATATGTGTGATTTTTTTATCTGTGTGAATTTGTGTATTACTAACGACTACTAACGCTATCTTTGTACAAAATTATGGTCAGTCTGTGTATGAAATAAAGATAAATTAAATTAAATTAAGATTATTAAGAGCCCGTATTGTCCCACTGACGGGCTAAGACTACTCTACTCTCTTTCCACTTCTCTTGATGTAAGGCGACTATGAGCCAGTCTCTGTTGAAGGAGTCTAGCTAGTAGTATCATTATAATTCATTCAATCTTAATAATTTCAGGTTTGCACTGGTTATATTTAAGAACTCTCCGACGTTCGACAAGATCTATAAGAGAGGGCACACCAACCTGATTGGTTACGTCATCGGCATGGCAATGGGATACTGGGTCTATGAGTGGCAGAAAGCTGGCGGTGATCCGAAAACCTTCCGGGTAACTAAATCATTTTTAAATATGTTAAGTCTACACTATGTAAAGTCAGGAAAAAAATATTAGATGGCAGATTCAACACTAATAGCTATTTTATACGCCTAAGAAGAATGACAGTGGCAAAACTCTGCAGACGTGACGGATATCGTCAACTAAATATGATGTCAAAGGTAGTGTAATTACTTCAAATATCTCTTGTTTTTTATGTTTAAACTTTGGTTTATCATGTTAGCTACCTTAATTAGAGTCAGTATAAACAATCCGTTTCTCTGTCTGTTCGTTTTAGGAGATCATAATTTCGTTGACGTCTGGTTATGTATATGTACAACTGCTAAAATGCTCGTTTTTTTCTAAAAATTCTCCAGAAGTATCGATTCCTCTACTGGACTCTCGCCCCGCTGGGGTTTCTCTGCTGCTACAGCGGCACTATCTTCTACGCCAACTCTCCTCGGCCGTCGTTCATCGTCAACCTGCTGTATGCTGCTTTCCTGAAGCCGGTCTTCGCCATCATCGTCGGCTCTATTATTGTTGGAGTCATTATTCAGTTCGAAGGTACTAACTTCATTTATATTTGTAAATCCTTTAAAATCCATACGTTACTCACGCATCCGTCATGACGATCGTGATTAATTTGTTTTAATGTATTCAATTGTTTTGTGTCATTCGCATGTCCCTCATTTTTGTGTAGTTTTTTATTTACGTATTCTTCGTCCTTAACATAATATCGAATCGTCATCATGGGATCTATATATGTTTCATCGAAGTGGCGTTTGAACTCTGCTTTATTGAAGCTATATTTTGTGCATTCTTATTACTTTTGTTCAACACCGACACAGAACCTGTGCCGGTGCTTGCTTGTAATCATCTTATGGTGAATTTATCCAATGACTGAGTTGATAAGCTGTTACTGTCAATTATTGTGGAATATTAACAAAAACAGCTCCTGGACGCGGTTTACATGTGATGATCGCTTTTAGTAAGTTCAGTGAAATTCGCCCTAAAAGTCGAGCTTGAGTCAGATGATGTTCATCTTTTCGTCCATCAGGTCTGTACCGCACGATATTAGAATGGCCCGTGTGGACGGTTCCAAGCCGACTGTCGTACAGCGCGTACCTGCTGCACATCGCTTTCTTAAGGAACTTCATGGCATCGCAGACCACCACTTACAGAACCTCTTCTATGGTGATTGTGAGTATACTTACTGAGTTTTTGTTATATTTTTAGCATCCATTTCTTGCAAGATATACAGTGTGGCGGGACACCGACGTGCAACCTGTTACCATGTATTCAGTACATGATTCTGGACCTCCCTTGCTATTCTATACAAATTGACTGCGTAGGTATTGCAATTTGCAACCCGCGTTGAGTCATTTCATATCGTCAACTTTTTAACAAAAACCATATTCTTATCAGACTTTCTAACCTGTCCTAGTCTGATTGTCATTTTTTTTTAATGTTGACTGACAGGATCTTCTTGTCAATGGTATTCCAACCCCTATTCTTCAATCTTTCGTATGATTTTCTCACTTCATGGTAATAGAGAAAGAGATATCTAAAACATATCTCTATTTTCGCAGATAAGAAGAGGCACCTGGGTAATCATCAGCGCATTCACAGCCGCCTTCTTTTTCTGGATACTGGTGGAAGGTCCCTTTAGAAACCTCATTCAAGAGTGCTTGACAGAGCCTGAACTTGAAAGAAGCAAAGATTCAAAGAAAAAGAAGTCGCTGAGAAACTCAGAAGACAGTCCAAAAAATAAAGAAGTAGACAAAGCAGCTGATGTTAAAAAGCTGAAAAGTTAATTAAGTCTCGCGTCGGGATAGCATACATGTATTCATTATTGTTATATAATAGAATAAGCCGTCCCCGGACGCAACGCTTATATTAAATTTAAAGGGCTAATATATATTATTAAACTCAAACTCAAACTCAAAATAAAAGTATTGAAAAGAAACGATAGGATATCGGTAATACATACTATGTAGTAAAGATATGTAGTGTCGTGATTTCTTTGATTTAAGTTACAAAAAATAATATTGTTTTAATGTCCAATTATAATATCGACTGTGGCAACACTGTTAAATTACAAATTATTATTAATTTAAGCAAACTTTTAAATGTATTTTCGTTATGGCAACTGAATGTATTATTTTACTTTGTCAGCACTTAGAAATAAACTTTGCGTAAAGTTAAGTGACGTTCACGTCAAAAATGTATGGTTAAACAGTTGCTAATCGTTACTTAACTTGCAATGTTTATAAATAAACCCTATAAACAATACAAGGACCAAATAATATATTGACTTTGCTGCGAAACGAAAGTCTATGAATTTTTTGTCTGTGATATGTCTGTGGTCCAAGGGAACACCATAGGGAAGTAATCGATTTTTTTAATTTGCAAGTGCAATCTTAGCTTTTTTTTTAATTGTTTTCTTTCTTAAAAACTTTTATTGACTCATTATAGTCAACGTTTGTTGACAAATCTTAAATATAATAACACAAAAATATATTTATTAAAAAATACATTTATTATGTTTAGATATACCTTTTGGGCACTTTTCCCACTGACAGCGACGCAGGCGAATTTTTTTATGCCCAATGAGCTTTTTTCCCTTTATTTTATTTTTCCTTTATAAGGATAATAATAAAGTGTTTTGTACATCATACAATTATTTTTTTAATGTTCAATGAAATACCTAAAGAAGTCGAAAGTGAAGGAATAAATGTTATTTATTGCAGAAGTTCTAATATTTTGATTCAAAATAGATTAGAAAACAAAGAATGATCTACTCCACCATGTCTCTCAAGAGATTGAACAGAAACGTCTATGGCAAGTTCTAATTGCCATGGACGCTTCTGTCCAATCTTTCGTCTTCTTCTCTCTTCATCTTCGTCCCAAGCCAGACTTATTTCATGCAAAAATGATAATATTGATACTGCAACGAAACGTTACTGAAAAACACAATGTTTGACTTCACTAAATAAGGGAAAACTTTAAAAAAATACGACACGTTAATTAAAATTTCTTTATTAAAATTAAAATAAACATTTTTAATATAAAAACATTTTGGAATTAACAACTTAATACCTGATTTTATTTACTAGCGATCAGAGACATATTCATATAAGGTCAAATTAAATTAGCTAGCAAAACTCCGCAGATTTTATCTAAGCATGATACAGCAAAAAATTAATTAAATTGATGTTTTTTTGGGGTCATCAACCACAGTGTAGTTGAAATATCAGACGTAAAGTTCACAGACGTGATGGGTATCCATATCTAAACAGTATAAAACAACAAAAAATACCGATTTATACTCATACTTCATTAACAAGACTACCAGCGGTCGTTGACCCCAAAAAAATCATCAATCTTTTTCTCTTCGGAGTTTCGCTAGCTAATTTAATTTGACCCTGTACTACTTAAATACCACAGTTATAATCAGACAGTAATTTATACGTTATCTTCTACCGTAAACTCGTTAGTTTTTATCATTACCCCTTTAGGGTCCGTTAGGTCAAAAGATAAAGTTACGTGTTAATTATTATTCTACGCCTACTTATTTTAATTGCTTACTAATTATATTACTAACTATGTTACAAGCATTGGTTTTAATTTACGATACTTAGGCCCATTTTCACGAACACTAAGCGACACAATAAAAGCACGCTGTTCAATTTTAAACACTCGGATCAACGTCGAAAGTTGAAAACCCAACAACGCGCTTTATTCAGGTCATTTTACGTGATCGTAATCTCGTCTACGTGAAGATACTTCGGTTTTCTTCTCGCCGAGTGCTAACACTAGTTCTCGTCTAAGCACTACTAAGTGCTGGCCTAATTTTCGTACTTCCAGTAATAAAGGCACTTATTTCTATGTAATACGTGAGATACGTGGTCAATCTTCAATCTTCAAGCGACGTTTGCCGAGGTCAGTCCATGGATGGGTGAACATCCATCACATACCGAGACTACTCCTTCTTTTTCCGATGCATACGGTTAGACTAGAAGCCGACCCGAACATACTTGGGAAAGCTAGGCAGGTGATGACGTTTAGTCTAACGTCATTTTGTCATCTTAGCCAATTGACTTGACGTCATTGTTGATTTCTCACAGCGGCTTCAAGTCTGTTCTAATTTGATGTGGCAGCTCAAGAAGGCAAATAATACTGTATTCAAGGAATCTCGCTCCGCTCTTTCGATTCCTCTTTTTCTACGTTCTTTCCATTTACCTCCGATAAACAAAAATCTAGTTTTAATCATCCTAAAAGCTAATATTTACAACAGCAGTAACAGCTAAGTCTTCATCCACAGTCTCAAGCCTCATTCCTCCTCCTAACTTGTGAGACCAGGTCGAGTTTCCCAGGAGAATCCTCTGGTATCGAGGGTCTTCTCTCGGGACCGTCGGAGTCAGTGACGGCTTTCCACAGCTGAATAAGAGGCAGTTCCACCAGGAGGCACAGTGGTACGGATGCGATGTAACTCAGTACTGATGATGTTATTAAGAGGGATAGCTGGAAGGGAAAAATCCGTTAAGGTTATACGGTTTTTTAAAACTTTTAATCGTAATCTGGTCCTTTTTGGCGCAGCACTTTACACTATTGATTTTGTTTTATTTTAGTTGCTGTATATTATATTGTGTGCCTTTGAGTTTGTGCTAAATAAATGGGTTGCCCAAAAAATATTTTTTCTTTATTTTCTGTCAATCACAGAATGTATAGTTTTGCTGATATACACTCCCTGTTGCGGACCTGAAGGACTTTGATAACGATTGTACTAAAGACCCTAGAAGTCCAGAAGTCCTCTTAGTCATTGCACGGGATTGTAGTCCTGCATATCGTGCATTAACACAAACTTACAGACACACCCGGAATAACTATCGGTAGATACTACATTAGTGTATCCAAGGGATATAAAACTAAAATATAAACTTACCATGGATAGCACAGAGGCATGCCCAAGTTGCGTGTTACCAGCCAACGTTATCCTAAGCACGATGAAATGAATGAGGAACACGCAGTAAGACAATCTGCCAAGAATGTGGAAGCCACGCCATTCCAATGCGTCACGGATAAGTGCTGTAATACAAAGATTGATTTAATATAACATGACTTATCTAAGTAATTTCATTGATTAGGTCTCAAAGTATCGACTCTCTGTCAAAATAATATTGAGTCCGCCTGATGAGATTATAATCGTGTCGTCAGTTATAGGGGTTTTAAGCAACCAGGTGTAGCTTTAAAGACAGGTGAACTGATAAGAACCTCCCTCTCACTTATAAGTGAATAATGAGAGAGTCTCTTTGAATGAATGAGAATCTCACTGTGGTCCTCCCATCCCAATCACTAACTAAAGATTCCTGCTAGCTCCAACCCCCTACATTTAAACTAAAAACTTTAACTGATACTCACACCAACACCTGGAGAAGCAGCCCAGCATAAAGATACTAAAGAACACGGCGACCAGCGGCCTGTCGAGCGCGGAGTACAAGGCGGAGGCCCACAGCGGCAGCGGCGAGTCCGACAGGAACACTGTGCCCGCCAGCAGCACCGCGCTGCCCAGGAACAGGGAGGCGTGGAAGAGCACGTTGAACCACTTGGGATACAAAATAATCAATGAAAATTAGGAAATTAAGTCTAAATAAACGAATAAGTAGTCTATACAGAACCACTGTGGTCGTGTTCAATGAATACAAGCAAATATACCTGCTGACGATGAATATTTTGTGCAAAAAAAAAATTGGAAGTCAGTCGATGGACTAGCACGTCTGTTGAAAGAAAAATACATGAATTGCCGGTCTTCCACTCGATTCCTTTCAAATCTGTAGAACTTGACCTGACTTTTCCTTAAAAAGGAGAGGTGAGACCCAGAAGTAATGCGAGGCAGTCCATCAAAGACTATTTAATCGAATCACTGATTGATTTACTGAATGCTCTCACCTTGCTGTCTTTAAGTTTGATCTCTCCCTTGATGTTGTTGTGGTACAGTATGAAAGCGATGGCGATGCCTCCGATGTACCCGGGCAGGTTCATCCAGAACGGAAGGTACACCAGGGACAGGATCTTAGAGCCGGCGAACATGTTGCGAAGTACCCTGAAAATTAGGAATATGACATAATTATAATATCAGACAGGGACGTAGTAGGTCCTCAGCGTTATTATCGCACATGATGTTTTCGAAAGAGACTGACTGTCCCACACATAGTACACGTCTCAAACGTGATGTGCCATATTAAAGACCTGTATCTACTTGATTTAAAGCTTTTCAGTTAGAAAAAAGCCGTCCGCTCCAAACAAATGAAGAACTTGAAAAATGGTTGATCATCGCAATTTGTATTATTAATTTCGACATAACAGGCGACTAAAATTATATATGTAACTTGACTTTTCTTGGTACCTAAGTATTTTTAATTCAAGTAACCCAAATCGTAAGCCTTTACCAAATCCGAGCATTTACCAAGCAATCCACATTGCCGAAGACCGCATAGCTTGGAGACGCGTCGTATAATGTGGTCGCGATCCTCAGCAATGAGGGAACGACAAAGAAGAAGAACCCAAATCTTGCCCTCCATTACTTACTCTGGTGTCTGAGCAGTAACAATTGGTGTTAGGTCATAGAAGTAAACTACGAGCCCAGCTGTCAATGAAGACGCGACCACGAACAGCATCAACAGCGGGATGGTAGCGCGCTTGTATCTCATGAGGATTAGGAGCAGGAAGACGCCGATGATGTGGAGCTGCATGTCTGCTGCTAAGTACCTGAAAGTATGAAATTAAAAAATGTGTTCAGCATTAAATTAAAATGTACGTAAGACCAGCATTGACATTATCCAAAGCGCCAGGTGAAACATTTCCAGGGGTTAGTATGTTACGAGATAGGTGTCCAGTAATATCAGATCACGCTATCAATGTATGGAAGGGAGACATGCTGCTGCGGGATCGAATAAGGGCAGGAGGCTTAACAACTACACTACTTTACTATTTATCGAACAAAAACAGCCAACATTGATTAATCATTACCTAATGATAAAAGATATCTCTCCAAAACTCTGAATAGAACAACACAAACACAATCATGCCTTCGATTTTACTAAGAATGATAAAGAAGGGCTCGTGGCTAAGTAATAACAGCCGCACGATCAGGTTAAGCTACGCTTGCCGCGGTTGGTCCGTGGATGGGTGACCATCTTTATATACCAAGGCTCCTCCGTGCCTCGGAAAGCAAATTAAGCTGTTGGTCCCGGCCGTCATTCGTGGATCTTTCGTTACGGGTCGTCAGAATTCCGACAACCAGTCTTAGCAAGGTATCGTTCTACTCGGTGTTATCCAGTAACTGGGTTGTGGAGGTCAGATAGGCAGTCGCTCCATGTTAAATACTGGTAATCAGCTGCATCCAGTTAGACTGGAAGCCGACCCCAACATAGTTTGGAAAAGGCTAGGGAGATAATGCTGATGATGATGAAGAGGGTATCTAGATGAAAACTTACCAAGTATGTCCCATACAGAACTTTCCAGTAGGGAGGTGGTTGTGCACATACAGCACGTGGTACCACCACCGTTCGGAACAGTCGTGGGCCTCCCGCTCCACCAGCCATGACCACTGTGGGCCATTGCCCAGCAGTGGAAACCACGCCACCGTAAACCACAGTGCAAATACTGCCAGTGGAGTTAATCTGGAACAACAAGTGAGGATATTAGAAGATTCGTTTTTAAACGGCTTTGAGGTCTAGTGGTTAGACCATCCACTAGACCACATACCCAGAGGTCCCGGGTTCGATACCCAGCGGGGTCAATTTTTTTTCTCGGTTTGGTTGGTGGTAGGGCTTGGTCTAAGTCCACCTGGCTAGCTACAACCATCTTATCTAAGTCTGTCGCCATAACAACAATGTTAGCAGCATTGTTGTGTTCCGGCAGTTAGAGGTAAGATAGCCAGTTCCTCTGTGGTTGAGGATTCCGGGTGAAGCTCGCTCCCAACTTCGGCCTGATCATCACTTACCATCACCAGGTGAGATTCAGGCCACGAGCTTCCCCGTTGTGGTTAAAAAAAGAATAAAAATATGTATCATTTTCGGTAAAACGAAGCCTTAGATTTTTTTTACGATGAACAATGATATTCACTGTCCCGTGCAACTGCTGAGCTATTTATTGTCCCTACATAAATAAAATAAACAACTTATAAACCTTGTTTTCTATTCCTGTTTCATAAAGAGATGAGTGGAAACTGAGGCATTTTACTCCTCCGCTGTTCTTTATCCGATTGATTCGTTGAGGGTTCAAAGACTGCTACATCATTTCTGTAAGACTCGTCGATCTGCAATGCTTCGACGCTTGTTTGGTAGTCACCGCTAAAGATTCTGGCTAGCAGAAACACTTACCTTATCCACCTATTGAGGATGGACATCAAGCACTTGAAGAAGGTTATGGGCTTGGTTGGGGAGGATACAAGGGTGGCGTACGCGGTGAGGAATCCCGACATCGCGAAGAAGGCCTGCAGCCACAGCGGGGAGTTCAGGACTGCTTGCCAGGTGAAGTGGTCGTACATCTGGGATACAAAAAAGACTGAATACTACTATACAGTTGAAAAATTAGACGAGGCTAAATTTTATGGGTAGAAAAAAGCAAAGAGCCAACTTTCAGAAGACCAAACTTTATTTAATAAATCCGGCCAGTCAAGGCTATTCAATTGTTTTGCTTAACACTTAGGATAAAGTAACATAGAAAATAATTATAATGACTTACCCTTTCTACGAACTGAGGATTGTCAATGTACGAGTAGATATAGATCAACATGACGTGAGAGAAAATCACGCACTGCATTCCTATGAACCTGGAAATTCACAAAACTATGAACAGAGGCCGTATTATGACGTATTAATGTCACCATTTTTCCAGTGTGATAGAGAGACGGAGCTATACAAGGCCGATAGCACCATCCTTTTTTCGCAGTGGAATAATAATGGCATTAATACTTCATAATAAGGCCACTTGTAGTTGAAAAGTACCACATCAGTTCAGCATATAAGATACCAAGTAATCCAAATATCGATCAAGGTGATGAAAGAAAGAAAGAAAGAAAGAAAGAAAGAAATTAAATTTATTTAGCACAGACACAGACAAAGGCACACAACAAAACATATTGTACTACAAGTAAAAGATATTAAAATAAAAAAAATAAAAAAACAAGTTAAAAAAGTAAAGTGCGTTATAGGATTTGGCAGGAATGTGTGCCTCCCGGCTGCGCCAAAAAGGCCCAGTTCAGCAAAAATGCCAGACAACTAGTGCCTGACGCTGGTTTTCAACTGGACCTGAAGGGTGGATGATGCTTATGAAGCTGTGATTATGTCTAACTTATGGACAAATATTTCCTCTGGCATCAGTTTTAAACCGCTTTCACATACTATGCTTTGCTCCTGCACTTTGGCACAGGCCTTGTGGTCTATTTTAGTGGTAGTGGTATATGTAGTGATGCTTGGGACAGGCCCATGTCAAGTGGCATACGCCTTTCAGATGAGATGATGATGAAAGACGATTGACATTCTAAACATTTACCTGATTCCTTCAATACACGCCACATCTTTCATCCGGTCGTCAGTCCTGGGCTTGGAGCGGTCATACGTCAGAATGTCAAAGTTTCGCTTCAAAGAAAACGCCAGCAAGTATCTGTTACCTACAATAATAACAACAGTAAGACGATGATTAAAAAGAATTTTTAAAATTACTTTAAACACATTACAAACATGATGTTCATGAAGTTCGATCCTTCAATTCATTAAAAAAAACCGGCCAAGTTCGTGTCGGACCACGCACAATTAAGGGTTAAACAAAGCAATAATTAAACAAAGATTTCAGAAGGATAATGTGCCAATATTGCACCGTTATCGACACTGTTATTCGATAACAGCGTTACTCCTAACATCTAATAGTAATATTTACATCAAAACAAAAGTAAAACAACAGAATGTTTACACTCAGCCTTAGCGCATCTGTCCCCTAGCACGTGCACCCCAGTGGCCAGACAGGCCAGCGCGACCAGCATCGTGCAGATGACCGCCAGCGACCGTGCTGGCCCCGAGGTGTCAGGAGGCGAGTCCACCGACATGCACCAGTCCACGGAGAGGACCTCGGCCTGGAAAGAGAAGAGATAAGAGAACAAATAGTTTCTAAGACATAAACTCTGAGTAATAGTAATGCCTAATACCTTATACCTTTTATGTGTTTTTTTTATCACAGATATAACATAACATCACGCCAGTATTACTTGAAGGGTTAGGTAAAGGTGTACCTATATAGTACACCCACATATCATATCAGTTTATGTTTAAGTCCCATGTTGTAATAGGGCGAGCCTATTGCCATCAACCGAGCTTTAACTCTAGCTCTAAGCTTAGTTGGTGGGCTTACGGACATAATAAAAGTTTATAAAAAATAAAAATAAAGTAAGTAATCGATGGTCATGTCATTAATTCGAAAGGAGAGCATTGTGAAATCAACAGGTAACCATCAAATTGCCAAGCCATCATCAAGAAGGTGAGCAAAAAACAGAACTGGCCCCATGCATCCAATTATCCTTATTTCTTACAACCTGAAGCTAGATCAGAAACTTAGCATCAGGCTAGGAATACAAAGGCCTAAACATAATTTTCTCATTGTAATGGCAACTTGTCCTCACCTCCAGGCCATACTCCGCCACACTGTTGGAGATGCATCCCTGTGCAGCATCCTGCCAGCCTGCTGTCTGGTTCTGTCGGCCGCAGCGCGAGACACACACTCCCCTGTGGATCAGGGTTCTGTTGTAGTGCTTCAACGACTGCTTGGAGTAGTCCTGAAAGGAAATCATAACACTTAAGGTACATTGCACACTATTTGATACCATTTGGTTTATGTATAAAATGCTTGACATAGATCACCAGTTTTTATTTGACAAATGTTTTTTGGTAATAACCTCATTTGTCGGCTAATATGACTCATAAAATATGTAAAAACTAGTTATTCCCTTGTTCTAAATAGATTGAAATACTGCGATCACCACACCTATTACAACCTACACATCTATTAACACTGTAATTTGAAAACATTGTAGGTACAAGCATTTATTTTAAAAGAGTAACCGTGAAGTTACTTGCCGGCTCCTCTCCGTCTAAGAGATGCGTTTATTTACCCTCTTTGCCGCATAGTCAAAGGCAATCTTATTAAGACGTAAACTGCAGACGTGCAGCAGAGCAGACACACACACATTGTATTGAGAAGTTTTTCATACAAATGTTTCTCTGCCGTTAAGTACAACAAAAAGATCGCGTATTTTCTTCACTGGCGTAAAAAAATCTAATCAATTATCGTTACTCCACGCATTGTACTATCTATAACCATATGATCTGTGCTATAACTAATTAAATTATTCACAATCACATTCTACACAAACACTATATCAACACAACTTAGAGTAACCTTGGGTTGCAAGACTTTCAACACTCTCAAACAACTCGAGCTTACACTGACTTTCTCAAGAAGAAGGACGTGTTTGCGAAATAAGATATTAACCTTTATATAAAATAATAATTTGGTTGGTAATTGACTTAGAAATAAATTCACCTACAAAAAAAAACCTTCTGAGAAGTAGTAAAACTGAAGAGTTTGTTAGAACGCGCTAATCTCGGGAACTATACTGCATTTGATAGCCTAATTCGTGAGATAGGTTTATAGGTTAATTAATATCACGCGACGACCCACCACGGGGAAAAAGCTTTAAAAAATCGGCCAGAGTTAGACTCACACACGAAGGGCTCCGTACCAGCGAAAAAACATGTTTCTTGTATACGGTCTCCTCTTTAATTCCCCCCTTTTATTAAAAAAGAGAATCCCCCCTTTAATTATTAACTTTATTTTATTTTTATTATTTTTTGTTATACTGCCAATGGAAATACACTATCTGTGAAAATTTCAACTGTCTACCTATTACGGTTCATGAGCTATACAGCCCGCTGACAGACAGACGGACGGACGGGGAGGCCTAATAATAGAGGGTTCCGTTTGGCACCCTTCGGGTACAGAACCCTAAAAACCATTACCTATGAGGGCAATCCATGTAGTTAACGGCAACACTCTTTCTATTCCTCATCCATATTTTTTATCAATGATACCTCTATCTATATCAGTATCTATACTTATAATAAATCTGTAGAAGTGAAAATTCTGTACATTGAAATTATCAAAAAAATAAATGGCAGGGGGTGTTACTAGACCGACACCGAACCCAAAAATGTGATTAAATTTTTTTTTGTCTGTCTGTCTGTCTGTCTGTCGGTCTGTCTGTTTGTTCAGGTATCACGCAAAAACTACCGGTTCGATTGCGATGAAACTTGGTATAATTATTCTTTAGTATCCTGGGCACCACACTGGGTACTTTTTATCCCGGAAAAGTATCCTATCCTGCGGTTGGGGGGTGTCAAAGTTTGTATGGAAGAATTTTAACGCGCTGTCCGATTAACTCGAAACTCAATATTTATACTTAAACCCAAAAATTAAGAATAACGTGTATCAGGATTTTTCGAAATTCAACCCCTAAGGGGGTAAAATAAGGGATGAAAGTTTGTATGAAAAATCTTATTCCTTGAGGTAATAAACATGAAACTTCGCACGAATAGTTATCTAAATAAATTATAAAGTTTGTAGTTTTTTGTTTTTCTAAATTACCCCCTAAAGGGGGATTGGGGGGTGTCAGTGTTTGTATGGAAGAATTTTAACGCGCTGTCCGATTAACTCGAAACTCAATATTTATACTTAAAACCCATGGGGATGTATGGGGTAATTTCCGACACTCACGCGGGCGAAGCCGCGGGCAGCAGCTAGTATTAAATAATTTTATGATGAAAGGAAAATACGTCGATCGAATAAATCGCGAGAAATAAATGAGCTTGTGTTATGTTATCATATGTTCCGATGATGTAAATAAACTAAAGAATTTTTATGATAAACAAGCCTAAGTATGAGGAAACTAGTCAAAAACCGTTGGTAATCGCGTTTAGCTTTTGCCAGCCATATTCAGAGAATGTTGTGAACTTATTTAAATGGCAAAAGGAATTTCTTGTGATAGATCAAGATTAATTGCCACACTGTACAGTGAATGAAATAGCCAGTAAAACCCCGCAGTGTGTACACAGTCGCGACCTTTACTACATTTACATTTGTTGAAACAAGCTGCGAAATGTTTCGACAATTTATTCTAACATAACTTCGTCACTTCGCCACGGTTGCTACGTGCGTGAGCTTGCAGAGATGCGTATATCTGTCAGGGCTATGAACTTTGCTCGTACCGGCATGAATTTACAACAATAACAAGCTGAATGTTCAAGCCCCGTATCAATATTCGACCAATGGAACACTTTGAAGTCCAGTCCAGCATCGAATAGGATCCAGTGGTAGATTTTTATAGAATAGCAAGTAATCGGTCAAATATTGATCCAGTATTATTGAAAAACTAGATAAATATAAATTAGTCTTATGTCGAGTTAAAAATAATAGCAAAAGCGGCTGATATAGGACGTGAATCCCCAGGCAGGATGAATCGAAGGTATTTTACGTCCGTCACTTCTGAATTGTTTCTTCATCATGCACGGCCTAGTTTTTAATAACATAGGAATTCACAACAACTAGGATACGACCAGTGAACAGTACCATTCACCCTAATTCTTTAATACACGATCTATCACATTCTGGATCGGTTTGAAAAAGATTGCTAATCCATTGCTTCATAAGTTCGAAAAATAAATCTGCTCAACAACGTAAATAACGCAATGAATGTTGTTAAACTGTCAAAATTACATTAGATGTACAGGATCTCTATCTGAACTAGATTTCCCAATAATAAAATCTCGGAAAAATACATTCATGAGTTTGGTTACCGCATGTTATAACATCGGTTACTAGCACAACAGAAGGATGCTTCTACCCATACTTAATAGGTGTTTAACAACTGTTTGGAGCCAAGAACCTCAATAGGTTATATAACCAAAGACTGCGCGAGTAAAGATGGGTTAGTATTACGTAAATTGTATAATTGTTGCAAGTGTCGCGCGCCGCCGTGCAGGGAATACCTTATATAATTATATTGCAATGTATCTAGGAAGTATCGCTTGGCTATAAGCCTGTATTGACAACATGTGGTAGTAAATACATAAGTAAAGACGTGTAGTGATTGATTTAGAGTAGGAGATGAACGATGTATCTTGCATAATTCATTTTTTGTGCTATTTCTATGCACTAGTAAATTGTGTTTCCGTAAACAATTGTTCATGTCATGCAGAAGGCTTATAATTATTGTGGCTAGTCAGTTACTCCTCTGCTTGCAGGGATAACTGTTTTATTTCCAAATGAAATCAGCAGATTTCCAAAAAGACCCTACAAACTGAAAAATAACTTTAATTTAAGAAGTCGGTGGCTAAAAACGAAAATATAAAAGCAAAGTTACCGACTTTTAAAAATAAACAAAAAAAATTAAAAAAATCGGATTGTTTTGTTAAAAACTATTTTATTTTTCACTTTTTGTTTACACACAAATTCGTATAGGTACCCCTATTTGCTATGTAAACAACAGTGACAGGAACTTATTATAACATCAACAACATAAACAAAATGGATTAAATACGTATTATTGAAGGTAACTCAAAAACGATCCAAGCAAAATTAATAAAAAATATACTTAAGGGACCAACCCGCGAGTTTTCTCTACCAAATGAAAAAATATATTTCAAAAATAAGTCCACAAATTGATGAAAATATCGATAAAAAAACAAATTCAGACGAACGAACATAGACATTAATGATTAATCTGAGATTTTTATTATTAATTTATTAAAACGTTTTATAACGATAACTATGATAACTAGGAACAAAAGACATCAACGCGGTCACCATATCCTGTATAAAAATATTCGAGGAACGAATAGGTTTTTCCATTTTAGTAATTGCCAACACTTTAATTTTTAACCGATTTCTCAAAAAAAGGAAGTTTTTAAAAAAAACACCTTGTTTTAATCCGGAATAAGACGTGGCGAGCTTTATTAAAATTAAGTTGTATGGGAAAATTTTGTTTTTAGGATTCCGTACCCGAAGGATTTCAAACGTAAAACCCTATTACTAAGCCTTCGCTGTCCGTCCGTCCCTCCGTCCGTCTGTCTATCTGTCACCGGGCTGTATCTCATGAACCATAATAGGCAGATAGTAATAAAAGCACAGATTGTGTATTCTATTGCCGGTATAACAAAAAATAATAAAAATAAAATAAAGTTAATAATTAAAAGTGGTTCCCATACAAGAACCGTTTTTTTCGGTGTTTCCTGGTCTATCTTAAATACGGTACAGCACCCTTCGTCTGCAAGTCCGGCTTGCACATGTACGGTTATTTTTTCTCTTCTGCTGAAAGTAGACCTAAATTACCTTATGCTCAATGTATTATTTTAAGCAATTCTCATGATAATTGATTAAAAAAAATTGTTCCTAATGTCAATATAATATTTCTAACCCTCAGCTACTCAAATAAAATAAACACAATTATTTTGTTTATCCATGCTGAACAATGATACAAGTAGTTATAATAATATAATGGACCATAGATTGTAAAGTGTTGTGGTCAAGGTGTTCAATCAAAAGTTATTGTTATTGTTTGCGGTAACACAGGTATTAAAAGCATAAATATTGAATATTGTTATATGTTATTTGGATGTAGAACACAAAATAATGTTATTTTATTGACAAAAATAATTTGATGAAATATTATTATTTTAATTTATCACATTTTATTTATTTAAAACGCAGCAGGCACAAAAATATATGAATTCTCTTTTATGACATAAAAAAGTCCACATTTCCCACTAGTCAAAATAGTTATCTGTGGCGCACAGGACAGCACTGGTGCGTTAATATAAAGTAAAAAGCACGCATGTTTAATATTATTTATTATGAATCTAAAAGCGGTTCAATAAGATCCACTTTACGAGAAAGTGTGTTGAAAAATAACTATCCTTAGTCGCTGGCAACAGTAACTGGGACAGGTACCTACCTACATAAAAGTAAGCTTTGTATAGTACTTTAGTATAGTATTAAATATAGTAAAGAAAGAAAATATATTTATTAAGGAAAGACTAAATGGCACAGATTAAAATATAGAACACATAAGAATAAAGTGTAAAGTGCGATGAAAGAAATTAGCAGGGGTGAGTGCCTCACGGGTGCGCCAAAAAGGCCCAGTTTAGCAAAAATGCCAAACAACTAGAAGTGCCTGACGCTGGTTTTCAACTGGACCTGTATGTAGTATGTGGCAATAAGTGTGTTTTAAAGTCGATTTTCCGTTATGTGGAAATCTGTGGTTTTGCAGAATGCAAGTGCACATCTTTAAACACACTTAATTTTATGAACATCGAGAGGTGTCCACTGCACGAAGTGTTTTGCGACGTTAACTGCGCGGTTCATTTGTTTGCCAAACATGTATACGAGAGTGTGCGTATAGCGTGGCCGTGGGTCGCAGAGAACGATCTTGCCTACAATTTTATATGAAGAAAAGCTCATTATTACACTTTCGTAGCTTAGCGGTCGGCTGCAGTGGATCGGCGCCTTTACTGTGATTGTTTTTCTTGTAGAATTTATATTAGCTTAGTACAGGCGGGAAGGTGAGAAATCTATCTAGCCGCACTATGAGCAAGTATGGATCAAGAATGTAAGGTGGATGGTTTGATACCGATGAAAAAAGTGTGAACGTATGTTAGAAAGAGATAAGAAAGAGAGAATGGTATAAATAAACCAATTAACACAAAAAGAAGTTCATTTAACTCCCACGATCGAAACCAGTCAATTACTTAACATACCATGTCGATAACTTTCAGGATCTTGACATCCTATTTGTAGACCTAAGCTTTTCGCAAGGCAAATGATAATAAATATAGTTGATTATGTGGTTATGTATAGCTAAGTATTATATTCCATAGACAGGAGTCAAGAACACTTAAAGGTTGAGATGATTATTATAATATTATGAAATTACTAACTTCTTTTGCCCACGGCTTCTCCCGCGTGGAGGTCCATAATTACCCCACTGGACCGTACTACCGGGATAAAAAGTATCCTATGTCCTAACCCAAGTCATAGTCTACCCATGTGCCAAATTTCATCCAAATCCGTTCATCCGTTTTAGCGTAAAAGCGTAAAAACAAACAAACTGACTTTCGTATTTAAAATACTCGTGTTAGTTAGGATTGTTTAACTCTCGTCTCGAGCTTTAACGATTACTGTTTTAACATTAATATAATTCTGTTAATAATAATCATGATTATGTGCTACCACAAGTGTTAATTTAGAATGGCATCTTATTCTAGCTCGCCTTGAGGCACACAGAACCTTTATTTGAGGATACTTAGATTTTCTGCAAGTCTAGCACAAGGTGAAGTTAGCTTAATCAATAGTCTAAACACAACTTTCAACACATCGAGTTACTGACCTTAGAGATAAGGTTAAAATGTTAACTGTGACTGTAATTTCGCCGGCGCACGCGCAATACAAATAGAAATGCTGCTTGATGGAAAACATTTATCTCTAATTTTATTTTATTTAGAAGAGGAATAGTATTAGTAGGTAGGTACTGTAAAGGTTGTCAGCCAAAGGGAACCATACATCATGCAGGCTGTTAGCATTTTTAATTCTATTTCGTAAAGCAAACAGTTGTATATAATTTTTTTTAAACACTACTTTTCAAATATACTATTACACGATCTGTGGAAAATGTAGTAGCATTGTCCACAGATTACAACTTAAATAATTACAAACGCTTGGGGAACATTAACTGTAGTCAGGGCTAATTAATTAAATGAAAAGAGTTTGGTTGAATGTGATCACTCAAAAGCGAATTTAAAATCAGTTTAAAAATTGTAGAACATGGCGATTGTTTATTGTGAGGCAGATTTGTTTTGGTAGATCTAAAGACGTTTAAATAAACTGATTATAGATAAATAAATAAATAAATGGAAAATAAATAGATAAAATTCAGCCTAGCCTTTTATTGGTAGCTGCTTCCCATTTATCACGGTATCGTATGGCTACAGTATGCCACACTATACTCCCCCGTATGTAATGTTTCACAATCAATTCACCGTTTTAATATTCTATCCTACAACATATTCATTATTTCCAATTTGCCTGTAATTACGGATCATCATTAGGTATCCGAAGGTGCTATAATATTTACACTTTAATAAGAAATCGTAGCCGCTATTAAATCCGCTTTGTCGTAGCAAGATCATTGTCATTTACAAGTAGGTATGTTATGAAAAAGCTTCATAGGTTAACACGGCTACAAATCAAGCTATACATTTCCAGTGTAAGCTGACCTCTCATTGTACGGAAATCGTATTCAATGCGAGATCAGCTTATACTGGAATAGTATAGCTTGATATATAGCCGTGTGTTCTATGTAAACCGTAGCGGTTTATTTACCTTTGTTGTATTCACAGAACGTGAATCTACCATAGTCGATGTGGAGAAAGCTTGCTTAAAACGTTCACTCGTTTGATGACACTGAGTTAGTTTTTTTTTTCTATAATTACTACAAGCTTTTTCAATTACTACACTACTAACAATATCTACAGCAAGGCATGATATTTATCTTACACTTTATTTTATAACACAAACTTAGTTTCGCATGGAAAATGGTTTCCTACAATCGTAGCGTTTTTTGTTCGGCCGCAGATCCCATAGCCAGAATACAGTAACTATAGCTGCCATTAATCACTCCTATACCTTGGTTCTCTTACTCCTATAATATCCTTGAGGGCTTCTACTAGAACATACCTGTAACAGCTTCATAGAGGGCGAGGGCTCCCGCGAGTAGAGTGCCGCGTCCACAATGCAGTACACGTCACCAGGACGCCGGCACTGCCCCCAGTCGTCCAGCCCGTACAGGGGCGGGACTGTCGCGAACACCGTGTCTAGAATAGAAAAGAATAGAACAGAATATAATAAAAGAGATTGAGAAGGGTTTAAGATGTTGAAAAAGAGCTTAGAAAATAATGATTTATCAACAACAGTCGCAGCACTGTTTCGATTTTTGTAAAGGTAAACTTGTCCTATGTTCTTCGTGTTCTTCCCTTGTGTGAGTACAAGCCATACGAGAAATAGGTAATTCGAGATTTTGTTAACTGATTAACCAGTCAGCGTCAATTGTCGGAGCTTCCCTACCCAAGTTTCACCGGACGTAGGAACTATTGTATTATTGTTACCTACTGTTGGAAACCTTTTGAATGCAAATACTTACCTAGTGCATTACGGTTAGGGGCGTCGTAGGTAGGTATACCTACCTAATGCCTACGTGTATTTCTATAGGTGTTCAGATAATTATATTGGTGATTGTCAGCGTAAGTGCTATCAGATAGTCAACTCACGCGCATGAAGATCCTAACTGGGAACAATTAGGTACTTGTAGGTTATAGGCCGATATTTTGTTGTTGGGACCTTGACCGTTAAAATGGGCTAGTTGATGGTCAGATAGTTTATATTATTGTATCTATTTGATTGATTAGACATAACATAATACCACGCCTGTATTTCTCAAAAGGGCTAGGCAGAGGTGTACCTAGAGTACCTACTAGGGTGTACTATAGGTACACCTCTCGTCGCTTCTGGGAAATACAAGCGTGAACTATTCGCATTTTTGATTAATTAGAGATTGGTGATAATGCTAGCCTCTTTACTATCTTCAATACGGAGGTACGTACTTATTAGGTTTGT
Source organism: Eupsilia transversa (assembly GCA_914767815.1). Taxonomy (NCBI): domain Eukaryota; kingdom Metazoa; phylum Arthropoda; class Insecta; order Lepidoptera; family Noctuidae; genus Eupsilia; species Eupsilia transversa. The sequence continues at coordinate 13,898,858 of OU611889.1, read as the reverse complement.
TACTAGGTTCAGCGACAGGAATTGTTTACTAAAGAAAGGGCTGTCACCATACCCTCCTGGGATGTTTTAAACGAGCTATAGGGATTTTTATTAGATTTCTTTTTTCGGTCAGTGGGTCGTCTTAGGCTACTCAATCTGACTTGCAGTCGGAGAATGGTGATTATGGGTATTTATCTGTCTTGGGAATTGGCAGCCACCGTCCGTCCACCAAAACGATTGAAATCATTTTGCGGTTGTAATTACAGTTTCCTTGAATGCAATATGATTGCATGCTGATCCGATTCACATAGAAGTGTTCCAGAAGCATGCAGGTTCCTGGAGTTAAAACTTCCATCTTATAAATTTTCCAAAAATTCTAATATTATTATTTTAAAATATAACATTTTAAAATTATGTTTTTTCTTATTTCCTCAAGAAAATAGAAAAAAATAAAATTCCAAATTTGTTTTTTAAACCCATTCATCCAACTTACCATTGATATCAACAACACTCCCCAGCACGGAACAAAAACACGCAACGAACCACAGGCGCCACATATCGATCAACACACCTTACGCGGGCGCAGACTTGAACCGACTCGCGAACACTTGAGAAACGCGTTCGCGACGCCCTTCTCTGCATTACGACAGATCATCTCGGTTACATTGTGCCACTAGGTATGGATATGCAGAAAAACCAGCTAAAACATTATGCTGTGTAGTAGAACCATCTGGAACTGTCGCTATGTATCTTCAGCTAAAGGGAAACGACTTTATTCTCGTGATGTGGGAAAGCCTAAAACAGGAAGGGATATAAAACAGGACAGGTTTGGGTAGTATGATCGTGGTTTAACTCGTTAAGGGTTTGTCACTCCCTTCGTTCCAAAGACTGGAAATGTGTTTGTGTATCCCGGTATTCCTGTATCGCTCAAGAAAAAATTAGTTCGCCTACAATTAATCTGGCCAGACAGGTTTAATCCAAGTAGCTGATGGTATTAATGAATCAGGATAACTTTGGTCCAGTTACTACTCATCTAAATATTTGTGGTTGGATGGCCATGTAGCAAAGGGGTGCCAAATGCCCTGAATGAGTATTGAGTCAACCTTTTGACTCTCTCTGTTATGCGACATCGCCGAGGATTTTCAATCTGGTCAAGTGTGAGTTGCTAAACAGTACGAGATGTCTTAACGTGACTGGTTATAAAATGCGCAATAACATGTCATTGATTTTGGAATATTTTGGGATATTGCATTGTATTTAAACATACACCCGCCTAGATAATCATTGCGAAGGAATGAGATATTAAAGTTGCTTGCACCATGGTTCACATCTAGTTTGTTACACCATTTTGTTGGTGCAGAAACTAACTTGTAGCTGTCATTCTTTCCTAGCCCATTTATGGTGAAGGGATAAATAGTTTAATATAATTTATTCTTTCCCATGGGGGTAGGCAGAAACTACAGAACGCCACCTATTGCTAAAGGCGTGAGTTTATGTATGTGTATGTGTGTTATTTATTCTTTGCATGATGACATAAGATGTGCAGAAATCCATGAATAGTTACTATTACCTACTGAAATCACTAAGTCACCCCGAATCTGAAAAAACTGAATACCTGAAACTGACAATTGCCCATCCAGTGTTACTGGTGACTGGTAACGACCCATTTCTCTTTCATGAAACACGGTGACAGGCTGATATAATATGACGAATCTTATCAGAAGTTACATATAAATGTTGTGCAAGAAAAAATAAATAAATAAAACTTACCTACTTAAAAACAGGTGTTGGAATTTTGTTCAATAAATAGCTCTGAACTTGACCCACTTAATAACCTTATATAACCCATATTTATAAACAGGTATTTTACCGTCCAACTAATAGCAGGTACATCCCAGCACTCCTCCATACAATAACAAGTTTGATGGTATTACCACATGTGTGAGGTGAACGGCCACTTCCTCAGGTCAAGGTCTAGTGTCGGTTGCAACACCAAGCCTACTAATCTATGCAACCTACTGCTTTTTGTAATCAATAGCTAGAAACAATATGACATCATAATATTACGCTTGTTTTCCTGCTTCGGGTAGGCAGAGATGTATAATAAACACATTTCGACAGTGTGATTTAAAATCCATATATTATGAAGCCACCCAAAATCGTTTACATGGGACTTAAACATAACTGGCGAATGCCTAGAACTCGCTTTTTATAACTGTGCGCTTGGAGCTGTCAGTCTTAGGTTGTTAGAATTGAATTCACCCACCCAGTTACCTCCTCAGTGCCCCGACGCCTCATAATACGGTCTACACAACTCATGTCGTCTCCACAGTTCTGCCATATTATTCATGAAGTTGTTTTTTATTATTATTAAACCACTTATACTGTAATATTTTGACGTTGACAGGCGCACAGTTATAAAAATCGGGTTATAACCATTCGGGAATTACAGGCTTGATGTTATGTTTTGTCATGCTATGCAAATATTGGGCAGTTTCTGAGAAACTCCTAATACTATTTACCCAAGAAAGGGATCGAAAACCCCACGCTCAGTTCGCATTTGCAAACATTAAATCAACAAGGCTGATTCTAGTTTTGGAAAGCATTCATGAAATTTTTGGAGACGGCGTCGTGTGGTAATGAGACACAACATGATCCCTAAGTATGGGCTATAAATAAAGCGAACATACTTTCCAAAGGTAACAAAAATAAAAGGCACAAATCAAAATAATGACTTTTTAATGAATTTTTTTTTCAATTTCAAATATGTATTAATATTTACATGAATAATCTTATCGTAAACATAAAATAAAAATATCGTTGATTACGTTAGACAACACCGCGTATTGTTCATTGTTTGACAACCCTATTTTTTATTAGCAACACATCAAAACCGAGAAAAAATCACTTCACCTAAAAATATTCTATAGAAGTTAATGAAAGTGGCAGCCCTTGCATGTTCACTAAAAATAAAATTATGAAAAAGCTATCTAAGTCCTTGTTTAATAAACTATCTACTTTCTATTGTATATTTGCGATATAAGCCCTCAGTACCTCCATTCTACCACAGTCTGACCATTACAACATTTAGAAAACTAAAAGACAGGAATTGGTTGAAAAGGTCAGACTGCTTCTGAAAAAACCTTAACAGTTTATGTAAGCAGTTTTTCATATTCATAGTATTTATCTATGGAAAGCTATTTCAACAGCAACAAATGATTTTTTTCCAGTTTTAACGTGTCACTAACTCTTATGCGCGTGCACACAGCGCAAAAATAATTGTTGCATAGATCTTTGTAGTACAAGAGATAGCAACGTTATCCGGCACATAATCTTTAAATGTAGTGATGAGTCTAGGAGCTAGGTTAGTAAATCAATTATCCATCTTAGTACTTTTTGATTACGATATCTTAATTCCTATTTAAATGCTAGATTTTTTACATACTTGTCTTACTTTATTTGTTAGCGAAGGTGGCCCTATAAGCAGTTTTTTTCCTGAGATAGCATGACAGGAGATTTCCATTTAAAGATGACGTGCGTTAAAAAGTTGCTGTCTCTTAGACTATATAAAACATCACGATGTTTCGTCAACAAGTTACAATCAAAAACGTTAATAATATGGAATTATACAAATTTTATTTTCGATAATCACCTTTATAATTTTAGGCTAAAAATAAAATAATTCAAAAAAGAAATACTTACAATATTTTCACTGATGTACTTTAGCTTTAATATTGTGAAAACGTAGATTACAAGATGTCATTTGTTTTGTATTTGATTCAAACAGAAAATGCATAAGACATGCATTCTATTAGATAAAGGATACGATGGCCAATACAACGAAAAGAGGCGACCGAAGATACGTCGAATTGGCCAAAGCAGTGTTTGAATGGGTTAATATAAAGCCTAAAATTATAAAGACATACAAATAATATATTGATAAAACTATCTAAATTAAGTAAACGATCATAGACGAAAACGCAACTTGACTAAAACTAAATAAATACAGGGTGTAAACAATTGCTCCATCAATAAATATTCTATTATCTTTAATCAATTAATAGTTATAAATTTCAACTGTCCATTTCATGGACCCCCCCTTCGGTTATCTAATTATTTTATATTTATACATATTTCAAATAGCAATTTTTTACACCTTATACTAAAATTATGTACAAGTGTGCTATATATGAAAATATATTTTTATATATCCAAGCGAAAAGCAATTTATCTAACGTATAGGACGCAAAATGAATAATTATTTAATCACTAAACAAGTCCGGACAAGATGGCCTACTTTACCCAATCTCTAATAATTGAAACTTCTCATAAAACTTTACACTTCTTTCCACCTTGTCCGAGTATATCACGTTATTTAGAATTTAAAATCGTAAATAATACGTGGAATAAATTATCAACATTGCACATAGGCTTTGTCACTCACCTAACAAAGGCTACCTCGGTTGCCGTAGTTCGACATTGACAGCTGTCAGAATTGACAGGCAGAAAACGAAACACCATGTACATTATAATTTTATAGTATACATTTTATCAAGTTCACCTTTTTAATAATAATTTCCACATAAAGTAAAATAGGAGTATTACCACAGGACTAACTGAAACTAAAGATTTTTTATTGCAAATTCGATCGAACACTGTTTTTTGTTTTAATTAGCCCTGTAGTCAACAGACCCTTAAAAATGGCGCACTTCAGGTATTTTAATAATAAAAGCTTTATATCAACATTACATTATTATGGCTTAGTCGTAAAGCTAATTATGTCAAAGGTGGATAAGACTCATTTTACAATAATATTGCTGCGATACTCTTTTTATGACAATGTCACGTAATTGGTCCAAGGCTATGTCAAACAGTTTGATGAACCAATGGGCTTTCGACATGGCTTTGGAGCTTTGATCTTATGGGCAAAATTATGTGTGATGTAGTCTTGACCCAGCGCGGGAAAAGACATGCATATTTTATTCGGCCATAGAAAGACAAGTTTGGATTGTACTAACAGGTTCTAAAACTTGTATGTATTACAATAAGGTTTATTTTTATTCGGCTTCATTGATTACTGTTACGCTAGTAATTCGAAGAAGAGAAATAGGTTTTTATCAAGAACGAAACACTTAGCAACATTTATCAAATCTTGGTGTTATCTATTTTTATTAAGAAATCCGCACTACCAGCATTGCACCTATTCACGCACACATATACACACACGGTGCACTTCAATAGACCAGAAAACAATTCAAGAGTGTATTGCGTCTACTAGCAAACTATTTAGAAAAGGCATAACCAAGCCGTGTTTATATGTATAGATGTTACAATGTATTATCGCCCTTATGTACAGGGTGGCTTTTTAGTCACCTGCATCCGTCAAGAGGGTGATTCTACTCATTATACTAAACAACTTTCGAAAAGAAACTCAAATAAGAATAGTAAAAAAAAAATTCAATCATCCTCTTGACGGGTGCAGGTCACATAATCGCCAACCAGTACCAGAGAGGCAATTTCTGTATCTTTACGAACGGTCGCATCCTAATTTCACTCTCAATCTGTCAAAAATACCTCTAATTTCACTACATTTTTGACATTGATTGTCCCTGAGATGAGATTACGACTAGATTTTGAACGTTTTTAAAAACGGGAATTGGCCTCAACATGGGGCCTCACAATAAGGTCTCAACATGAAATAATTTAGATACTAAGTGAGGACAATCACATCAACATTATTGTCGTGAAGAATAAAAGATAAGAATGCAGATTAGACAACAATTAAATATAGATAGGCACTCATTTAGAATACTAATCACACGTACGAATTACTTCACTCTTTTATAATAATTCTGTATAATATTAGCTCACTCCTATGTTATCGCTCCGACGAATAAAGACGTATGTTGATTTACGTCCGTTTTTGGGTACCCCGAAAGGTGCCTAACGGAACCCTATTACTAAGTGTCCGCTGTCCGCCTGTCTGTCAGCGGACTGTATCTCATGAACCGTAATAGGTAGATAGTTGAAATTGACGACACAGATTGTGTATTTCTATCTCCGCTAGAACAACAAATAATAAAAATAAAGTAAAAATGGATACAAGAGGCGTGTTTTTGTCGGCGTTTTTTCCTAAATATTGTACAATGGTACGGAACACTTCGTGCGCAAGTCCGACTCGCACTTGGCCGGTTTTTACCAAATCATGTATGCACTGTTTGGTATGTTTTATATATTGTTGATTTTAATTCTTATTTGCCAACTGGCGAACTGGACTGGCAAAGGTTAAAGCTATTAATTTTAATACGTTAATCTACAACAAATATTTAAAAAAGATTTGATTTTCTTACTAAACGTTCGCTACGGCGAACTTGGTTCAACTCCAGTCCATTCATGTTTACTTTTGTGATAAGTTGAATAGGATAACAACAACAACTTCCTAATCCTAGAAAAATAGGTTATGAGACTCGATATGACACTGATACCAGGTTTTTTCGATTTGACTGTCAGAATTTTTTCAATATACGGCTTTATTCCTCGGATGCGACTTTGACATTAAATTACCTACCAATTTAATATGATTAATTTAAAAAAAACGTAGTTTTCCAGAATTTTGATAAATCAAAACTATTTTTACGGAGATTTCACAATTTTAATATTTACAATTTTTCTTCATTTTAATCCTATGTTGGAAGATTTCAGTTCTATCTCAAATCTCAATATCCGTAAAAATTGTTTAATCTTTTAAATAATTTTAGTTTATTTATACAATCATAATGTTCAGTTATTATTAATTATTTGCAATTTCATTCTTCACAATCACGAAAGAAGAAGTAAGAAATACATAACCATAATATTAATAAGTATAATTTCGTCTGCAGAGTTCTGCCCAGTCTGTTATAATAAGTATCGCGTGATGGTATGTAACTGTTCCATGTTTGAGCGGGTGTTTGAATAATCCGGTAGATAACGCTATTATAGAGATCAATACCATAGGATATAACTGCTACAAGACTGTTTTGGCGCCCGAGTAACGTTGACAGGGTGGCGCTGTTAGTAAACATTTATTGCAATTGTTTGTGAAATGTATCGAAAAAACAAGATGGCGGCGTTAGTTCCTTTTTTGACCACGCGCCAAAAGAACCTTGTAGCGTTAAATGTTTATATTCGGCATGAAAAAATTACCGGGACGTAGATAGAGTATTGTTATACTCGGTCTCCGGAACGGGGTGGTAAGTTCTGACATTTCATTAGTGCCTGAAAATTGTTTGACTGTAATGTTTGACAAGTATGGCCGAAGTTTTCATAGGCCTCTAGCTAGACTATAATAAAGCCTTGTTTTAGCCGGCCAAGTAAAATAGACAACTTATACATTTACAAATGTACTATGGGTAGATAAATAAATAAATGTACGGTTCTAGGACGAACGCGGGACCTGAAACGGTAAGCGAGAACGCAGATGACCGGGATTCCCGGTGACGATTATAAAAAAACAATGAAGATTTAAGAAAAATGAATAAATTGTGGGTGTACACTATACCTCTCCCTTACCTTTCGAGGATTACAGGCGTAAGGTTATGTTATGATGTGTGATTTTAAACCGACGTTTTTTAGAACATATTTGTGACGCAATTCTTCAATGTTAAATGTTCTATTCTCACTGAATTTTTAGTCATGTGCGTTCTCCCTCAGCGGGTCTTTCCGCCAGATTGTCTAGTTTCCTCGGCCTTTTTAAATATTAAAATGCAGCCTATCTCCTCAGTCCATCAGGGTACCTCTAAGCCTGTGGCTCAGGTAGTGCAGCAGCGTGGCGGCTGAGAGGGCGAAGTCTCAGTCGACGCCGGCGAAGCCCTGCGAGCCTTCGATGGCTTTGATGAGTTTTTCGCGGAGTTGCTGGTAGCTCTCGTATGGAGGGAGATCGATGCGGTTGAAACTGAGGGCAATAAATGTTTATTAGATAAATGGAACGTAACATTTGAGGAACCAAGAAAAAGAACAGTCATGTGATGCTATCGTTGGTCCGTCGGTTGGTATGGTGAACGTGCAAAAACGAGGTTATAATCCAAATGGTTTGTATAATCATCACGTGCTTAAAAAAAAAAAAAATTGTAAAAAAAATTTTTTTTTTTTGCTCGTTCCTAGTGTAAATAAACGAAGTTCCGCCGAACTTTTTATTTTCACCGAATGTTCGGCCCAAGTTCGTATTCGGTTCAAACCACGTCCGGCCAATCTCTAATATAAATTTATTTTTAATATAATTTGGATTTTGGGTGCAATTTACTATCGGTTACCCGGGTTTTTTGTGGCACTAGTTTCGTCTACTTTTCTCACTTCGCTTCTGGATGACGATAGAAAGAAAAATCACATATTCAAGTACTTACCACGTGTGTGCTCGAGGGTAATTATCAGGCGATCCCCACTTCTCTATAGTGAACAGTTGCGGACCGTTGCTGCCGTACAACTCTTTGAAGCCGTTCATCGGCACGCGAGACGTTCCCGTCACGAACTGTAGCAGACGAGAACGCATCTCGTTGGAGAAGGACAGCACTACCTGCGGGACAGAGAGGGAGATATTAGATAGTCATGTTCTTTTAAGAAATAATAAAGTTATTTCAATATGTTGACGCTGTGAATTGTTATTGAATGATTCCGCACAGGCTTATCGGCTGTGCCGAATCATGACGTTCAGACCAAGTGCGTGGCACGCCTAAGTTTATAAATTGTTGCATAATAAGGAGAACAAATAAATTGTTTAAATTTCAATGCATCCTAAATTTTTTTTAGGACATTTTTACTACTCACTACAAATAGTTACTCAAAAATCAACCTAAACGACATAACGGTAAAGAAGATAGTTGATCAAGTGTCGATTTCTGTAAATATCTCAGATTGGATATTCAGGTTTAAACTACTCTATGCGAACCGTAAAAGTACTTTAGAAGCTCAATTTTCATCAAATTTTAATTATGATAATTATTTCCAAAACAAGTAGGCCACGTTTTCATATACTAAGGATGGCGTTTTCCATCATGGCCCACTGTGTACTCACCCTCCAGAACCACTGCACCACGATATGGTTGGCGTGGTAGTCTCCTTTATACAACGTATTAGCTCTCCAGTCCCTGACATCAATGTGCTGGATGCCGCACAGCAGCAGTTCCAGCTCGTTTTCATCGAAGATCTTCAGCAGAGGGAGAGGAACTAAGCCTCCGAGGCCTTCGAGGAATGCGAACATCTGTTCTTCGACTCGGCTGACGAACCGCCATTGGATTACTAGTCTGGGGAGTGGAAATAAACTGATGTTATGTTTGTTCTGATCAGTAGCGGCCAGCCCTTATCGATGAGAATATGAATCGGTTTTTCAATGCATTAAATTCAAAGTTAACACATATTTTGAAATGAAACTCATGATAAAACATTAGTAGTAGTAAACAAAAGTAAAATAAATGAATAAATTATCAAGTCCAGGACCCGATTCCCTAAAACTCTACAATTCTACAATATATATTACATTCGGAGTCTGGATCTGTGCCCGGTTGATGGCAATAGGCTCGCCCCCTATTACAATGGGACTTAAACATAACTGGCGAAATGTGGGTGTACTATAGACACATCTCTGCCGAACCCTTCGGGGAAACAAGGCGTGCTGTTATGTTCTACAATACTGTAGTAGAAAAAATTGCGTAACACAGAAATTACAAATATGTTTGAGTTACAATATTGCAGACTCGTCAATACAATTTACATATTTGTAAGATTTTTCCGTTAAAACGCGTGTGCCATGGAGTTTTGTGGTACACGCACTTGTAAGATTTACAAATTTGTAAATTGTAATAGTAACATTTTGTGGCAAAGGACTCTGATGGAGTTTTCAGTTTACAATTTGCAATAAGTCTGTGTATTTAAAGGAAGCTTGAAACACTCAACTTATGAGAGTGCTGATGTTCAGTAACAACATACATCAGTAAAGTTGCACACAACATCTTAGTGTCGCTGCTGATGCTGACGGTGATGTGCTTTTTAAGACCTTTCAAAACACATGTGACATGCAATAAAGAACTGAATTGAATTGTATACTAACTTGATGTACTCATCCTTATTATCGTTGTCTACAGAAATATTGGCGCCACCAGGTTTGAGGTCGCGTTGTATCGTCTTACCGAACTGTTCTTCGTCCACTGAGAATGTTAGGTATAGTTCTGACGGGTCGTTTTCCTGTAATCAAAGGTTTGTATATTTTAGTTATAAGAACTAACTCACTTGTAATGACAGTCTATATAAAATTGTGCATAATGTAAATTTAAAAAAAAATAACTTATTTGCCACTTGGCATCACAAGCCAATCCATCTGGGTTACATGACAGTTACTGTATACAAGACAAAATAAGTTATTAACAATGCTGACGATTGAAAGTTTGCACGGTACAGTTCCTCGCTGCGCAGTAACTGTGTTATATGTGAGCGGCAGTGAGAGCGGGACTGCGCAGCGAGGAGATAACTGCCGAGCCTACATTAAGATTGAATCGAACTGTACCGGGGTACCTAACATCAGGCGGCTTAACGTGCTTTCCGAGACGTGGAAGAGTCTCGGTATGTAAATATGTTCACCTATCCCCGGACCAACCCCAATAAGGAAGCTTAACCTGATGGATCGAGCAGTTCGGCTGTTATTACTTAGCCACGAGCTCCTCTCCGAAACCTCTTTTGTACCGCATTTAAATAAAATTAAAGAATGCATCATCAACACTGTTGAATCTATTCGCGCATAACTTACGTGCATGACAAATAGAAATAAATAAAAGCAATATAACCTTACCTTGATCCACATGAGTGAGTTGTAGTATTCTAGGTCTACGGATTCCATGTCGAGCAACTCTATCGTCTTGCCCAACATCATCTTGTAGAATGGACGGATGAAGAACGCTGAAAGTAGAAATAAATATTGGTCTCATGAAGCTCTCTTGGTTAAAAAAGTATATTTTGAGGACTTCCCTTAACGGAAAATTAAAATACCAAAAGGCACACAACATACTGAACAAAACAAAACAAAATAAAAAAAAACATTTCTAAAATGAAAAAAAAACCCGGTATGTGTGCCTCACGCCTGCGCCAATTAGATGCGGTACAGCAAAGATCCCGGAAAACTAGTGCCTGACGCAGGGTTTCAACGTACGTTTGACTTAGAAAGATGATAAGACCAGAGAAAAGGGTGAACTACGGAGACAACGGCTGAGGCACCAGCTCTACAGTCACCGTACCATCAAATTCATAAAACTCTATGAATCATAATTATATCGCCGATATCATCGCGGCGACTAATTGAAGACACACTGTGACTATCTCGGCGATTCTCTCGTCCGTGACGATGGCGACTAATACCGAAGTATGGAAGAAAGAGACATAATAATTATGTTGCAACGACCCCATATAAATTTGGATAAGGGCAAGTTCATGACGGTTGAACACACACTGAAAGGTTTATTGGAACATTCGAAGTAACAGTAGAACACTAACTCCTAAGGTTCAAGGTCACAGGTTTTCCCCTAGTTTAGGAGGCAGGGTGTCAATTATTTAGGCTACCTTTATTTACCTGAAATTTGTAACCTAATCGTTAAGTAACAAAGTTATCTGTATCAATAAAGTTTTTTTTTTTAATTTATGATTAATGGTATTTCCTAATCTCACCGTCTAACAGTTTCCCGTGGTACACGGCCATGCCGGCGACCCTGCCGATGAACTTGAAGTAGCTCAAATGTTCCTCATTGCACACGCCGCTGTTAGGGTTGATCTGAAGCGTGTAGTTGTCCATGGCCGAATATTCGAACAGCCCGTAGTAAGGGTTGAACATCTCCTTTGAGAGTAGGAAGAACCATTCTCGAGCGAGCCCGCCGTAGTCTGTAAGGGAACGTGGAGAAATAAGTAATTATGAAAAGGCGATAATCTCAGATTAACACAGTATAATAAATTTGCCTGTAATAACGATAAGCCAAAGACAAGCATACACTTGCGTTTCCATTTTAGGGCCATGAGGAACAGGGTATAAAGTTCACTCATCCTCTATTGAAAAGGGAGGATCCTCCGACCACGGGTGTTGTGTCTGGCGGGCAACCGCCCAACAATTGATGTCGGATAATCTTAAATATATTGATCGCGCGGTAAACTATAACTACGCGATGAAGGATTTGTGTGACGTCAGGTCGCAAGTAGCGTTGTAGATGGCGCCACACCATCAATGTTCATACCGATACCTCTTCCTATCTCAAAAAATTCGTCGGACCATTGGTCTGGGCTGTCATTAATAAATTTTTGGCAGTTGTTAAGGTTAGTCAGAATCCCTAAAGTCTGACATCCAGTCTTACCCAGTAACTGGGTCGTGGAGGTCAGAAAGGTAATTGCTTCATGTAAAAAAAATACTGGCATTCAGCTGCACCTGGTTAGACTGGAAGGCGACCTCTAAATATAGTTGGGGAAAGGCGAGGGTGACGGTAAGGCCGGGATAGTAGATAGCTTACCAAGTCCTACTTCCGACTCGAACTCGACCCACAGCTTTGTCTTGAGCAAGTCCAGTCGACTGACGGAGCTGATGATGCGATATGAATCCTCCAGAATTGAGTTACGTCGCACTTTGATCTCGAACTTGTTTGGCACGTTGCTCTGAAAGATACAAATTGGAATATTGATAGTTAATTGATTCAGGTGTTACTTGGCGGAAATCCATTATAAAATACAATAGACGTAGATATATTTCGCTTAACTATTCCTAAAGAGTCAAAGAAAAAATACCCTGTAAGAAATCGACACGTGTTTCAGCTCTCAACGAGGATTGAGGATTCAGGATGACGATTGACTTGTCGCGCGAGAAAGCGAGTGATGTCTCAGCGTCCAGCACTCGGCGGTCGATTTCTTACAGTTTTTTTAAATATATATCTACGTCTATTATATATTTTTTTCTGAATATTGATTACAAAATGTTGGAACTGTATCGGGATTGATACTTTTAGCAGGCAAAAGGCTATTGACAGATCTCTTGTGAAGATGTCTTATATTGAAATCTGCACATTCCAAAGTCATTTTTATTAAAGACTTTTTTATGAAAAACCAAAGACTTTTCTTTCTTCCCCTTTTTTAATTTGGAACAATATACCATTACTTATTATGTGGTTCCTCGCATAACAATTCTATACATAAATATTTATTAAATTATACAGACGTCAAACGTCTCCGGAACCACAAAAAAGAGTTTTCTTACCAACGCGTCAGCCATCTACTCTGAAAAATCGAATAAAAACTTGAACTAAGGGTAACACTAGTATTAGTATAAGGTACCGGTTTGCGCAGCTGACTCTTGAGGTACTCGTACTTGCGCTTGTAGTCGCGCGAGTAGGGCACGGCCGGGCCTGCGATCTGAGGGTTGGACAGTCGAGGGTCTTCCCATTGGGTAGTGCGAGTGTCTGGAAGAAAAATGTTGTTTTTTGTACTAAAAATATACATTCGAGTAATCCTATTTAACTAATATTATAAATGCGAAAGTGAGTTTGTTTGATACGCTGCCACGCTAAAATGGCTGAACGGATTAGGATGAAATTTGCCTTTTTATCCCATGCGATAATTTCCGAATTCTACGCAGGCGGAGCCGCATGAAAAAGCTAGTAAATTAATGTAGAACAAGAAGCAAAACGCTATATTGGAAAATTCATCGTTAACTTTAAAGATCAACCGTATTGCGGTCGCCTTTCAAAACGTGTTAGATAACGATTGTCAGTTCTCATATGTCCAAGGTTTTAATGGTATAAGACAGTGCTAATATTATTATTGTTTTTGCTTTAGAATCTAGTTTATTATTTAAGTGAAATCTCAACAACATTTTAATTTAACAGCGGATCACATCATCGAATTTTGGGCCAAACATATTTGAACTTTTTGCCATCGATACGCTAACATTGAAAGTATTTTTTTTAATCCTTCGCTTCAGCGTCATTCCCAATACTCACTATGGTCAATAAAGAAGATCCGTCCATCAGTATGCACCCTCTCCTCCCAGCCCTCGGGCAGCGCGCCGAGCTCGTCGGCCTCGGCCGGCGCAGGCGCAGCCGACGTGGGCAGGCTGGACGCGCAGCCTGCGGACAGTGTTGTTTGTTAGCGACCTTACAAGGTATAAGGCTCAGGCTATAAGTCCGCCTTTTTACGGTATTTTTTTTACGTGTGCGTGATTTTCAATCTATGTATATAAAAATCTATTGCCGTGCGTTAGTCTCGTAAAAACTCGAAAATAGCTCGACCATTTGTGATGAAACTTTGGTCAGATGTTATGTACACGCCTTAGAAGGTTCACAACAAAAGAATCAAAAAATGCAAAAGGCATTGCAACGCATGCCCATTAGCTAGTAAATGAATAAATAAATACAGAAGTATGAAAAAAGATGGAGACATGGTGCACCGATCCCATATAAATTGCTATAATGGCAGGAGACTGATGAAGTCTTGAAATTGGGTCGGCCTTAATAACTTACCAGTTCTGGGGTCTATCCATGTCGTGGTCTTCGCGTTGTGGTCGATGAAGAATATCCTGCCGTTTGGCGCTCTCTGCATACTCCAGCCGGGCGGAAGACCTAAAACAGCCACAGCCAGAAGCAATAAGTATCATTGTTCATATGAATGTGGCATTTAATACATTATTTTGATTTTCGACACTTTGATATTGTAAAAGGGCGTTAATTTTAAAAGAGTAACCGTGGAGTTTCTTGACGGCTCTTCTCCATAGGGAACGACCAATTGGAACGGTGCACCTAGCTTCTAAAGTTCCATAATAAGTGCTTAATGTAGGTTTATTTTATGATCTCTTTTTATATTATATGGCCGGAACATTGACGTCCAAAAATAAAATTTAGTTCCCTCGTATCGTGGGGCATCCGAATCACCCCCATTTATGTTCCACGATTTTTCATAGTTTTGTGATGTGTAAGTGAGTGTGTGTGATGCTCACTTTTCTAAAATTTAAATCACCAGAATGGTATTGCAGGCCTATAGTAGTGTTTTGACTTCCGACCATCCTAACTAATATTACAAATGCGAAAGTGAGTTTGTTTGTTTGTTACGGTTTCACGCTAAAACGTCTAAACAGATTTGGATGAAATTTGGCACATGGGTAGACCATGACCTGGGCTAGGATAAGGATAGTTTTTTATCCCGATATTCCCACGGGATCCAGACTTATGCGGGGTGAAACCGCGAGGCGCAGCAAGTCATTTATGAAGTGTTCGTTTCATCCTCAATCCTCTTAATATGTTAAAACCTCTACGTTTCGGAAATCAATTTTTACAATACATCTAAAGGGTTTTGTAAAGTCAAAGTTTCAAAGCCGAAACAACGGGCAGTGAAAATTTTTTTTAGGAAATAATTATAAGCACGTGTAGTTACCGTCACTATTCGGCAGGTTCTGACTCTGCGTGCTACTAGCGCTGCTACTCCTGGTACTCTCTGTGGAGCCGTCCGTCTCGTCCTACAAACATATCACATTATAAAAACAACACTTGATTGTACATCTTACGCTCATGGCAATACAGTCCTTTTTGCTTCGAGCGTGGTGCCTGTACTGACCAACGTTTTGATGGAGTTTACTAAGTATTTTGGTTTGAAGATTGAATTGATTATAAATGACAATTCAAGCTGTTTCTTTCTATAAAGGGGATTTTAAACACACAGTTGAGGGTTTAACAGTAAGTACACTTTTATTTACATGTGAGCGAAATATAAGGTGCTATAAAAATATCTGCCACGGCTGCAATGGGAGATAGTATTGTGTTTATAGATTACAATAGTAAAGATAAATTATTGATCATATGTCATATTTTTTTTCATACAAAAAATTGTACGTATAAATTTGCAAGTGGCTTTGAATTTAATCTGACAGTATAACTGCCACATAGAACTACTGTAACCAAAGTAATACGCCCTAGTGTAATGCTTTAAAGAAACGAACTAATCAGCTGATTTCAGTTTTCATTCACAGAACAGATGGAAAGAGATAGCAGTTGTTTTCATTGACGAAGTGCACTTCGCGCGTAATTTGTGAACCACGTTATGCAGAGTAGAGTCAATGTTTATTTAACTACTTTATTTTCTCAAATTGATTTAACTGTGCCGGGGTACGAAATTTCTTCACTATTGTTATCTTTAAACACAATACTACCTCTCATTAAAGCCGTGGCTGATATTTTTATAGCACCTTATATATGCATATTTACACAAAATCATAGCCCCTTAGACGATTACAGTCTGCTAAACAAGCTATGTAAAAACCACATTTAATCAGAAAATAAAGGATGCATTATTAAAGTTATAGTAGAATAATCAGGTGAAATTGCATCCATGGGCTTCCTCTTAAGCATGGTACTCATCATTATGAGCAACTTTCACTATAGGACCAGAGGCCTATAGCGTTTGCGTTAAGATTTTTATTCTCACCTTTATATTTTTAGCATTATGATCTATCAGTCAAATCTTAACACCAACGCGATAGTTACGTTTATTCACTTGCAAATTTACACTAAGGGCTCCGACCTGAAATCGCGAAAAAAAACAGCTTTTCCATTACATTTCGACGAACTATGCGAACAAAAATGTAGGGAACAGCTGATTTTATTTCGCGATTTCAGTGTTGGTCCCGTAGTGAAAGTTGTTCATTGTTATGAGTATAATGACCCCTTAAGAGGATGCCCATGAATTAAATTCCACCCTGTATAAGGCAAGACTGGCTTTGAATTTAATCTGACAGTATAACTGCCACATAGAACTACTGTAACCAAAGTAATACGCCCTAGTGTAATGCTTTAAAGAAAGTAGAATTTGAATTGTATTCGTATCTACAGGGTCAAATTAGATTAGCTAGCGAAACTCCGCAGATTTGTTGGGTATCGATGTTGAAACATGACAAAAAAAAAATTGAGGGGTTCCTCGACCGCAATTCGTGTAGTCACTTGAAGTTTATAAAATATATGTTTTATCGTGTTTAGATATCGATACCCATCACATCCGCAGTTTCGCTACCTAATTTAATTTGATCCTGTATAAATGTTTACAATGTTACAAATAAAAGAAAACTTCTATATTTTATTGACCAATGGGCCTGCTCTTGACCTCGATCTGTTAATAATACTTAATAAATAAATTATTTACAAATTAAATTAAATGTTTTTTTTTTATAACAGACCAACAAGTTTTCTTCCTCATACCGTATTATATGTACAAGAACATAATCCAAATGTTTAAGTTCCCATATCACCTAAAATGTAAACAGACATTAAAAATATAACTTAAACATAACAAGCCTTACCATACCATATTATAATAATATCGAAACCGCCAAAAAATCTACATCGAAGCAAAAAATACACAAACTCTCAAACTACAGAATAAATACTAATTAACATTAAAAACTACAAGTTAATCAAGCGAAACAGCACAAGCAAACATGTATGTAGTAGATACGATGTCAAATAGATGCGATGTCAAGTAGATACGATGTCAAATAGATAGAATGTCAAATTAGAACGGGATGTCAAAAGCGTTGTCAAATTAGCTTAGTTATTGTTAAATTGTGTTATTATGAACGCTTCTATTTTCATATTTTTGCTGTGAACTGCTGTCTATTCAATTACCAAAAAAAAAAACGTTTTTTTAAAATAAGTTTCATATACTTAAAGTAATTATGTTGGTTTCATAGCTTGGCAGTTCACATCAGCTTCAAAGTTTGTAGCACAAGCAATATATATTTCTATTTCATAACTGAGCAAAAGAGATAAGTTTTGGTGCGTTCCAAAGTTCGAAAATGCGAAAATTTGAAAGGCATTTTCAAAGCCTGTAAAGAACAATTTAACAGCGCGCTTCTTAATAAAGAGCAAGCTTCAAGAATAGTCATTTGAATTCAAAGCACGGCAGTGCGAAAGCCAAGTTGCAAAAGTAGCAAAGACTTGTGCTACAAACAGCCTAAGTACCTAAGTATTAAGTACCCTTGTCGCTTGTCGGTGAGTCAAAGGCGCGACGCGTGGCCTCGAGTGTTAGTGACGTAAGCAGACATCACAGTAGCATGTTGTGCCTCACACTTACTCATAGACAATTTCCCAAAGCACTCCGCCATAGGCCTAGTGCGGGTTGCGACGCAATTATATACCGTACTGTGTTCTGAGAAGGCCTACATTTGAATGCAAAAGGTTTTGACATTATAGATAACAATCTATACAGATTTCAAATTCTAGTACCCAGAAACGAACAAAAACATACACAGACATTTACGTCGCACTTTTAAAATATTGTTTTCAATCATAACCCAAAATATTCGACGCGTCTAAATAGATGACAAATCAAATAATAGTTACAGTACACAGCCATTATTAAGACACTTCGCGCTTTAGAAATAGACATATTCGACAAAGATAATTTTGAAATATCTTGTTTGAAAGAGTGTCTTGCCCATTCTTCTCCATAGAGATCTAGGTTTTAGAACGGGCAACTTGCTCCAACTTTCTAACTGAGCGACCTCTTGACAATATAAAAGTGCCAGTAAATGGTTTAATTTAAATAAATGCTTTAAGTTTGGGTTTGAGCTTTTTCCTAAACTTTGACGGGCAATTTACCTTGTATATTGCAAAAATTAGAAATATTACATTCGCATCTAAATAGAGGACACCAAATACCTTTTTACGTATACAATTTCCACCTACACTGCTTTTGCGTACCAAACAAGCCTATACCGGCTACATCGCATCGCGGCCCGCACGCGGCCTCCGGTGTCTTACCTCAGAGTCCTCCATCGAGCTTGTGGTGGTCCTCCGTCGCCGGGCCCCCGGTGTCGTCACGGGCGAGGCCCCCGTTGGCGTACTGAAGTGATTCTCATCGAATGTCAACGCATCTTCTACTAGTACTTCTGTTTGAGGTAGCGCTGTTTGAGGTTCAGTCTCATTTTCTGTTACTTCTGTCGCATTTTCTGTGACTATCGCTGTCGAATTTTGCGTTTCCGTCGCGTTTTCAATGACTATGTCTGTCGCACTCTGCGTTTCCGTCGCACTTTCTGTCGCATTTTGCGTCTCTGATTCATTTCGCGTCTCTGATTCATTTGGCGTGTCTGCCTCATTTCGCGTTTCTGTATCATTAAGCGTCACTGTATCATTTACCTCTCTAACATCCTCCGTCACTCCTCGACTGTCACTCTCTCGGTCGTCAGTAGCTGTAACTACATCGTCTACTTCGTCAGTACTGTTCACATTAACTTCACTTGTGCTTGTATTTGTAATCTCATTTTGTTCTGCATGCTCAGTAACTTCGCTCGCTGTGTTTTGACTAGCACTGGCGTCACTTTGAGCGTCGGTAACGAGTTCGTTAGCGCACACAACGTCATCCTCCTCCTGTATCGTATTGTTTCTTAAATTATTATCACAGTCGGTTTCATCACTTATACTATTAGCTGGCGCGTTCGTCACCGAGGTGTCGGGAACGGCGACGGGTTCCGGCGATCTGATCGGTGTTGAAAACGGCGTGGGGTCGGTCGAGTTAGTGTCCACACTTCTATTGCTTATATCCTCCTGTTAGACATTTACATTGGATAATACTTGACGCATAAACTTATTCGTGCAGTTCGACAAATCTTTATTCTGTACAAATTATGACGGTTTGTTTGCTTTCTTAACTGCACGTTTAAGTTTGTGGCCCATATTCATTATTTCCCAGATAAACATTGGGCTTGTAAGCGTGAAGCATCAATGTGCTGTAGAATTGTCTATGAAAGTGAGGACAACACAGTGGATGTCTATGGAACTCCCGAACCGATGAGAACAGAATATAAATTAGTGTTTTTATGTATGAATGGCTGTCTGAAATTTCCTGAAAGATCTCACATAAAAAACACATTGTTGTTTCTACAATTTTACCATCCATTTTATTATTTTACGAATTAACAATTTTAAATTCAGATTAACGTACAATCAATTAGAAAAAAACCTTTCAGAAAAATGTCCTAATGTGAATTGAAACCATGTACTCATTTTAAAACATTTTTTAAATACAGTGTAAAACCTTAACAATTATTTTTTACTGAATGAAACTTCATTACAAACATCTGTCAATAACATAAGATCAGCGCCAGACATTTGACAAAGGCAAGCAAAGCCACAAAATATGAAGCGATTTTTAAGATATTTGCGAAATGCGCAAAGCCTCAAACCTATACCTATATTATAGTTGATGACGCAAGCCTTAGCGCCAATATTTGCACAAACATCTGGCCCTGTCCTTACAATAACTTAACATATTTGGCAACACCTCATACAAAATGGCACATTACTTTAATGCTTTGTTGAGAGGTCAATAACTCGCTTACGCCCGTTTTACTAACGCCTAAATGCAATCGCCTAAATATTACTGCACTGTTGCATTTTCCACTCTCTGCGCTGATCCGAGCGTTGAAAATCCAACAGCGCGTTTATATTAAAGCATAACATTTATGTGTCGTTAGTGAAAACGGGCATTGGTTTTACTGCGGCAAGCGAACATGCAATCTTAACCAATCATGCAACATATTTGTAAATAACAATAATAATAGTATTATAATATTTGAAGCGAAACGTGTAGGTTTGAGTATAATATTTAAGTTGAAGCTAACGAAAACATGCTTTATTGGAGATAGATTAAGTTTGAAAATATTTAGCTGCTGAGTGCAAATAAAAGTAAATAAAAAAATGAGTACATGGCTAGAGAATAGTTACTGGAAATCTGAATATGATAGTAGAACTGATTTCTTTTTTATTTAGCTTTTTTTTTTAAATGTTTGCATAAGATTAACTAGGTGAAAAATAGTAAAACCTCCTTACCGAAAAGCGTAGAATAAAGTTATATATCCAGCTGGATTAACATAGGTTTAAAAAGTAAACCATACTACGTTGTGATAAAGCCTATAATTAAATGATACCTTCTTATGGTTACAACTTTATTCTACGCTTTTATAATAACGTAGGTTTTCTTTGATAATTCAGACTCCCAGTATAGAAAAGTATAATGTATCGATGTCTTGTTAGTACATAATTTCTATCGCTGAAGCCCATGCTGCGAAATAAAATATTCACTAACAGAATCAGTAACTAACATAAATCCTCGTAATTAAACAAATTATCATTTATCTCAATGAATACGTCTATAGTACGCATGCGTATGTCAGTGTTCTACCGATACCGCTGCTAATTTCGCGTTTAAGGGCGTAAAAGGCACTACGCACTTTAAGTTCGAAAGTAACATTGATAAGTTATAAGCAGTGTTCTGCTTTAACGCTCGTACATACTGGCGCGACTTGTCACCGGTAATTGTTCTACCGTGAATTTTACTTGGAAATTTTATTGTTAAAGTCACGTCGCGCCTGTCTGCTGGGAGGCTTTAAAAATGACAAAATTAAATATATAGAAGCGGTATTGGTGATATAAATTGATCTAGAACATGATTATTTTAGAACTAAAAGATATTCCCGCATATTGCCGTAATGGATAGATTAAGCTTCTTTATAAATATCATACACATAACAATGTTAAATATTGTATTAAAGCTTTTAAGGTGACGCCTTATTTCAGTTGATGAGGTCTTCTATAGGTATAAATATATAAATATTTGTATTCGCATGCATAAGCACTTCCAGCCTTCTTAATTCACCATCTATCATAACCTATTTGCTCTCAAAACTTTTTTTGTCTGTTTATATTGAGTGAATTCAATCATATTCATATAATATATATATATTTAAGACATTACACAGATACCACCCTTAGTAAGTTATTCGAGCAGCACATTCCAGCTCCTACTTTTCGACCTCGATGCAAAATAAAATCTTTTTAAACTGACAGTTTTACAAGAATTACGTTTTATTTATTTATTACGTTACTTTAACAAGTGGAGTGGTATCTTGCGTCCTAACTGAAAGCGAGTGTCTCGTACGTTTACCTGAATTATAATTTATATAATAATAATAAAATATGAATATATAAGAAATATAATTATAATTAAAATAATGACGCACATTTACGCAACTTGAGTGATAGCGCGAGTATGTCATTTTAAATCTATATATATAAAAAATCGATGCCACTTTTCGTTGTAATTTTATAACTCAAGAATGGGCTAACCTATCCAAACCATATGTTTAGGCTTTGTTCGGACTATTTAGTAGATGGTTTATGAGTAGGTAAGGTAGGTAGGGTAGTTAGTGCTACCTGTGCGAAGCTGGGGCGGGCAGCTAGTAATATTATAAATGCGAAATTGAGTTTGTTTGTTACGCTTTCACGTTAAAACGGCTGAACGGATTTGGATAAAATTTGGCACATAGGTACACCATGACTTAGGTTAGGACATAGGATACTTTTTATCCCAATATTCCCAGGGGATCGATACTTATGCGGGTGAAACCGCGGGGCGCTGCTAGTATTCATATAAACGAGCGCAAAGATAACGTACTCGCGCGACGATCGCTTTCGGTTACGACACAGCCGTAAACGATATCAACCCATTCCGGCAATAATAAGGCACATATCCAACCTTCCCTCTTCTATACCAAAACATCCCCCACTAATCATGATGTCCCCCTTAACGCGTACCTGCTGCAGAGTGTGCGCGGGCGCGGCGAGCGAGTCGTCCGCGGAGATGTGGAAGCGGCGCTGGAACTCCGTGGCCGCAGTCTCCATGCGCTCCGCTTGAGACTCCGTGCTCATGTTGCGCCTGAGGGAACAACACTTACATGATTAACATAATGTTCGTCTTATTTCTGCCGAAAAAACCTATAAATGTAAACCTATATTATTATCAAGTTTTGCGAGTAAACTTTTACAACAAATAATGTACACGCGGGTACATATCAAGCTATACATTTCCAGTTTAAGGTAATCTCGCGTTGTATAGGATTTACGTACAATGAAAGGTCAAGTTATACTGGAAATGTATAGCTTGATATGTAGCCGTGAGCACCTATGTTTGAATTTTATTTATTTTTGAATAAATTTGATGAACTTTGCTTGGGCTAACCTGACCAGTGCACGCATGTGTCTGTTATAGTGTAGCTCAACTCGCAGGTGACAGCAGTCTATTGATCAAAAGATTTGCCAAGTGCGAGTCGGACTCGCAAACGAAGGGTTCCGTACCACCATACAATAATTAGCATAAATCGAAAAAAAAAACCCGTTTCTTGTATGTTGACCTCCTTTAATTTATTTTTATATTTTTTTGTTAAAGCGGTAATAGAAGTACACAATTTATGAACATTTCAACTGATTACCTATTATGATACATGAGATATAGCCCGGTTTCAGACAGACAGACGGATGGTCAGCGGAGGCTTAATAATAGGGTTCCGTTTGGCACCCTTCGGATACGGAGCCCTAAAAAGTATCACCCTGATGTTAACTTACATGAAGGTAGGCCGCTCCCATTGCGTGGACCGCTCAATATGGTTGACGTAGTAGGTCCTGCCGTTCGCGTCCTGGCGCTCCTCCCAGCCGGGCGGCAAGGGGTCCCCACCAATCGCCTGGAACAAACACTCACACTATTATTTACTTGTCCAGTCACCAGAGCATATGCATGCATGTACAAGTATTGAGCTTTGAATCATGAATTTAGTCATGATCTGTGGATGTTCGCCAGGGGTAGAGAGTGGAACATCATTATCAAAGAGTTACGACTTTTATGACCGAGACAATGTTCCAATCTGAAATTAGATTTTAATAACTGAACCAGACCTGACCTGGATTCGCGTGTTCCTGTACCAATAACCTTTTCTGCTGCTCAAGAACATCCTACAATAGAGCGAGAGAGAACAGTGAATTCTTCTGCGCAGAAAGGGATAGAGTTACAGAAAAATGCGAATGCAGTGAGATAGGTCTGGGTCAGCCCTTAGAGATTCATTGTCACGCAAAGGGCTTCAATGGAAGTATGATAAAAAGACAAAAACAGAATTAAAGCAAGCAAGCATGCTGAGCGCCAATGGCTTGACTAGCGTTCAGGTCGTGACTACCTTAAACCCATTCAACTATAGAACCAATTCCTTGAACAATATTCCCAAAATCAAACACAGAGTACAATTAAGTGCCATTAACCCAGTCAAAATATTCCAGTAAATATTTATACAACGAGTTCCTTTTGATTACCTATAACTCTAAGGTTTATAATTATGCTATAAGTAAAAGTAATACAAAAAGTTTGCTCTCAAAGTTCAAGGTCTCAAAGTTTGTTGTTTGTCTGCTTGTGTTCCAAAAATACATAGTTTTGAAGATAACCTAACATAAGACTCTCGATGTGTGTATCTAAGTTTTATTGATACCTACGCGTAAATAATTTTCATTCAAACCAATCATTCATATTTAATGCTAAGAAAATGCAACGTTGTATTTTGACGTTAGAGTGTTTTACATAAATAATCGAGACTGTCGAATTATTTTGTCAGAAAAATGAAAACGCAAAAACAAATCATTGAAAAGTAATTTATATGCCAGTTGATTTTTTGAGATGGTCTCATTTATACCCTAGAGTTATGTTATATCAAAAGGAACACGTTGTATTTTTTTTTTTAATAATCAACGGTTTTGAATCAAATAACCGATTTTTTTGTGAATATCAGAGTAATGTCTCAAAAACTGCACTATACTAGCACATTGCTTAAGGATATACCTTAAGCTGACTTCCCACGGAGCGTATTATCAAGAATCGCGCCCATCAAATTCGAACCTACGCGCCGTGAGTAACACTAGAAGCGGCGAGATTAGGGTTACCGTCCGTCCGGTTTTTGTCTGGACAGGTCCGGCTTTTTGATCCCTTGTCAGGACTTTTCCGGCCTTGTCATCCGGAGTTTCCGACTTTTAACGAGGATTTTCTATAAAAAAATGAATACTGAAAAAAGTAAGTAAAATCCGGAATTTTCTGCAATGTCAGACAAAAAAAGTTGTCAGGACTTTTTTTTGTCTCGTAACCATACTCGAGAGGCTGATATCACACGCCGTGAGAAGCGAGCTGTACAAAGCTTTTAAATATAAAAAGGGTGACATACACTATCTACTCGCGTGGCCTCTACCAGCTGCCAGTCATCGCCGGTGAACGATGGAACCGAGCAGGACACGACCTACCACGAAGGAACCACTCAACACATGTAGGTACTCGACAAAGCAACACGAAGCAAAGAAGGATGTAGGGACGGATAAGCATTTTAAAAAAAACGGAATATGGAATGATGAAAATCTGGCGTTGCAGATATTTCTATCAGTCGTGAACGCAACGTGCGTGTGTATAACACACTGACAGTATCTGACATGATAGTACAGACTATCACTCAAGATATATACAGTGCGTTCATTATAATATGACCCGCATTACGCGATTGGTAGCACTGAATTTTGCAGTCCTGTGATTGTTAGTACTGTTCGGTGAGGTGCCATTTTGAACTCTATTAGTATTGAAACATCCGTGTGAATGACGTCAACAGGGTGCCATCAGCGCCACCCTGTTAACGTCATTCGAGCACCGATCGTTGTAGCCGTGTGTGTAGTGTATGTAGTGTGTGTAGTGTGTTTAATGTGTGTAGTTTGGCGTCAGCAAGTACATTTTTGGGTTAATTTGTAATATTAGAGCTTCTGCACACCGACATACGATCCTTGCCGCACAGTTCATCGAATACTTCTCTACAGATAGAATGATCGCATCGCTTTCTGTTTGCTGAAGCTCTTAGGGCTGATTTCACTATCGAAACTGAATCCTATCAGCACATCTAAACTGCGTTCAAGAGCTGTCAATTTCAATATTCCCCAACAATGATGACATTGACAGGTCTTGAACGCGGTTTAGACGTGCTGATCGCGTTCAGTTTCATTGGTGAAATTCGCTCTTAGAGTGATGCGTAAAACAGGGTCACGATTTCGAATCGATCGGTCGAGCCCTGAGATTCATAATCGTGAAGAAATTCATAATCGAGAATCATACGAAGCAATACTCGCGTCGTGTCAATGGGCCCCATTAACGCTTAATGACATCAATAAAGTCACTGATACCAAAAAGGCACCAACCTCATTAGCAAACATTCCTGTAACAATATAAGTATTGAAAGAATCCTCACCGGTTGCACGACTCCCTGCTGCGGCGAAGGCTCGACGAGCTCCCAATCATTCTCGGGCGCCGGCTCCTCAGTCCCGGGCTCCCCAACCCGCCCCACCAGTGCGTGGTACACTTCTATGTAGCCGCGTACCCTGGAGCGCGCACTGTGGCATACAACGATACATCAGTTGTTGGGTTGAGAATAAACATTTGAAAGGAATGAAGAATTAATTAATGAAATTGTTGAAGTTGTATTAGAAAGAGGAAGAATAAGGTTCACACGAGCGCGATGTTTTGCAGCGCAAACACAGCTGTTTCCTCGTAGATTTTGGAATTCCTACTTTATGCCTCTTGTAATACCGTACATATTCTTAATCGTGTGAATGACACTGAGCGAGACACAATAGAAGTTTCATTGTTATTACGTCTGGGGACGGAAGTTATCTTTATTTAAGGTGGGATGCTCCAAGGTAGCCCGCGAAATTCAAATTTTCTTACGTTTTTTGCAATTTGCAGGTCAGTGTCAGGTTGTATGTTGATTAAAATATGACTCGCGGCCGTAACAAATATGACTTTACAGAATTATAAACATTAGAATCAGCAATACAACTCCTTCAGTTAGAATAATCCACAAATGTCATAATTTCATGAAATAGTCATTCAATAGGATTATCTCAACTTAGAGACTTGTATTGATAATTTTTACGACTATAATTCTATAAATTAATATCTGATACAGCCGCAAATCACATTTAGATCAACATACAACCTGATACTGACCTGCAAAATGCAAAAAACGTAAGAAAATTCGAATTTCGCGGGTCACCTTTGAGCATCCACCTTAACACATAATAGGTAGTTCTTCAGGCTTTTGTCTTTACCGACATTACAGCAGAATTTAAAACATAAAACTTTAGTTTACACAGATTAAATACTCAAATAACACGACACTTCAATCAAAGCACACCATAGTAATACAATAAAGGGATTAGCAGGGTAGTCACAAGCTCTAAACAATTCATACTGGATTACCACATAATATCTTTTAAATTAAATCTTATTTTTGTAGGTTAAAAAAGCAAATTATTTATTAGTTGATTAGCCAATTAAAACACCCAGTCAATAAAAAATGTAGATGTAAAATAATCCCAATTAATATTTACTTACGACCCGGGACTCGGGACTCGCATGGTTCCAATTTGCATCAAAATCCATCAAGTAGTTTAGATGTATTGAGCTTTATACACAGACAAACAACTTTATAAAGAGTTTTCTTATATGATTCAAAGATATCATCACATATCTATACGTCTCTTAGGCGTCGTACGAGCCTGTAAGACATTGAATAAGTGGTAGGTACGTCTAATAGACGTATTGTATTGCCAAAAAATTGCGTTTAAGGGATATTCTTAGCCACTTTATTAACGCAACGTTTATTTTACCGTGCACTTAATTTTCAACTCTCGGCCTTAAGCATAGCGTTGAAAATTCAGTGTGCGGTAAAAAAAGTACCCATATGAATGTAGGTTTTTTAAGAAGAACAAACATGTTATTAGCAATACACACTCACACGAACTTTTGTTAGTAAATATGCACAAATAAATAATAAGTAGAAAATAATATACCTTCAGAGTTAGGTCGGGTAGCTATAGTTAATAAGGATGATTCATACCGCTACGAGGAATACAATTAAGAGGGTGCATCCTAAAAGTTGGCAACGTCGTAAATAGCTGTCAAATATTTACCTGTTTCGATTAATTTGGAAATAATACTGTATGGAAATAAGAAATGTGGCTAACCAATTGACTAGAATATTAATAATGAATTGCAATTATAACATTGAATTTGATGTTGTACCCGTTTTAGGTGAAAAAAAGGCATTTGGAAAGTTACCAAATACTTTTTTTACATTTAAAACTAACTATTCGGTGTTACGATATTAATTATTGCATTTCATAATCAATATTCTAGTTCGCTAGTTAGCCACATTTTTTATTTCCATACAGAAATATTATCAAATTAATCAAAACAGCGAAATATTTGACATCTATTTGCGACGTTGCCAACTTTCAGAATAAACCGTCTTAATATCTTATCTTTTGGTTAAAAACTATGAGAATCTTTTATCTAAGTGAATTTTATTTCAAATCCGTAGTTAGTAAAAAAATATTTTAATTACGATATCAATAAAAAAAATTACGATATCAATATTGACATAATTTTGTTGATTTATTATGCACTAGAATACCCGCGAACTTTCGCGGATTTATTTGCACAATTTTTTATTTAGTCGAGATTTTTATTCATATGCTTAATGGCACTTCTTTAGGTCATGACTTCATGAGCTATTCGAATATCAAAAAATATTTGGCCTAGGTCTTAAGGGCGAGGCGTGAAAATTGGTTCGCTGTTACATTGTATAATAGATTTTTCTAGTCACAAATGATCGATGAATTACAATTATTGTTAGATTTTCGATAGTTTTTCCTTCTGTAAGAGTACTTAGTAGTAGTATCTTAAAGCGTTCATATGAGATTAAATGATGTCAGTATATTGTACTATTTCCTTCTCACAAAAATGTTGTAGGACATCTCACAAAGTAACATAACATCACGCCTGTATTACCCGAAGGGTTAGGCAGAGATGTACCTATTAGCACACTCACGTTTCGCCAGTTATATTTAAGTCCCATGTAATAGGGGGCGACGAGCCTATTGCCCACAAAATAATTCTGTTTAAAAAAAAAAAACAATTTAATAAATAACGTTTACTTAAAATGTCTCTACACATTTCAATCAAAACTTCAAAGATCTTAGAAGTACAAATCATCCTTCAACTAAAAAAAAATTCAAATACGAAGCCCACAGCATGCTTAGAGTATTACTTACACAGACCTGCGGGGTCGCAACGGGTACTTAACGACGTTGGGGCGCGCGCTCGCGGCTGTCTCCGTCGGCACTGACGACAGCGGCACCTCCACCATGCCGAGGAAGTCGTCGCGGGTGAGGCGGTTCTCGTCGAACACTTGGATTAAGAGCTTGTGTTCTGTGGGTTTCACCTGGGGGGCAAAAACAGTTATTGCTGTTTTCTTGTCTATACTTACTAATATTCTATAGAGGTAAAATTTGTTTGTTTGTATGTAGGGGGTAATCTCCGGAACTAACAGTTGAACTTGAAAAATTCTTTTTGCATTGGGTAGCCCAATTCTTGAAGAAGGTTATAAGCTATGTAACATCACGCTACGACCCTTAGGAGCCGAGAAAAACGAAAAAAAGTCAGACCAGTTAGAACGCCAAGCGAAATCGCAGTAATTTCAACAAATTCACGCGGACGAAGTCGCGGGCAAAAGCTAGTTATGTTATAAAATTATAACTAGCGACCAGCGCCTGCTTCGCACGGTTTTTACGAGTCGACAAAACATCGAGATTTCTTTATTAGGTAGGTATAAGTATAAGGTTAATATTATACACATAACCGTTTCAGAATTAATTCTGTAAATGCTGATGAAAACAGCATTTTTTTTCGAACAGGCCAACAGCCAGCCTGAGGTTTCCGGAACGCCATCTTTAGCTACATAAGATAATGAAAAAACATGAGTCGGAACCTTCATTGTGCGTGGTCCGCACTTGGCCGGTTTTTTAATTTAATTAACTACTAAATATCGAATAAGTGATAAGTAAAACTACTCTATTCACATAACTCATTTGCAAGATATCAATATACTACTCACCCTAAATACAAACTCCTGATTCCATGTTGGGTTCAGTGTCTGAAAAAATATAAATAAACATCAAATTAAACATCAGAATGGATAATAGCGATGCGTAAGAAAACTCTGTCATTACACGATTAGCCTTTAAGTTAATTAGTCATCACCACAAAATTAGACAAAGACATAAGGAGGGGAATCCCCTGTAGTGGCTGATAAAGAGATAGCACGCTAGGATGACGTACCTTTTTCTTGGTTTTGGTGAGAAACGTCTCAATGGTGACGTCACCATCGACCTTTTGCAGCTCCACCCGCACATAAGGGTCGCTGAAATGTAGAAATAAAACTTGTTATTATTTGGTTTCATCAAAATCAAAAGTCATTTATTCAAACTAGATTGAGAATCAGCACTTTTCGAACGTCAAAATTACATAAGAAAGTCCCCCAAAACGCCCACCCTTCACCACTTCCTAGTGCTTTAGCTGGGAAGAAGAAGTGATGCAACAAACTCCCCAGCAGCACAGCTGTCTGTTCAGTTAGAACAAAATGATTCTATACAATAGTATGCAAAATCATCAATGAATGTAAAACGCTGTGATAGGTTTTCTACGTATGGAACCTCAAGGATGAGGAAGACGCCTGAGGAAGGTCGAAGTATACGGGATTCTTACTCATTATAACTTATGGTAATTCGCAATCTTGAAATCTAGTGGATCCGGTAAATGCTGACCTTACAGAACTGTCCGTTTGTATAATGTCGTCGACAAACTTATAGGTTAGTCGCCTGATTTAGTCTCAAAATCAAAGCCGCGCGTGTCTTGAATTAAATTCACACTGAGTAACTATTTAGTACAATGGTACTGCTACTAGACTATTATAACTAATAAGTCAAGGTAAAATAAAATGTGGTAGCAGCAAAGTGCCTCAAAACGCATAATATCAATACAGCAGATTTTTTTTTAAAGATTATATTGTTCTTTTTCATCCTAGCGTAACGTTTATTCTGCGTTCGCTTCACTTACAAAAGTTGTTCGTGCGTAATTATCATCAAGTGCACTGCTAATCTGCAGAGCATGGAATCGTTAGCGAGTTGTCCTTGAAGAAGCTTTATTGTAAGATGCCTCATGAAAGTTACATGGGGCCAAACATAACTGGCGAAATATGGAACTACAATACTATACACCCCTGCCAACCCCTTCGTGGACAGGCATGATGTTGTGTCATTGTTTCGAAATGCAAGATATTCGAAAATAACAAACAGTAAAAAAGCTAAATACTTCCAAGTTCATTGATACAACAGAATGTTCGGGGTTTAGTCGCAGTACTCAGTAAGCCTCTGATTATCAAATTAGCCTTCGAGGTAAGTCTGGCGTAGCAGAGACAACCTCATGACGCCGCCGGTATAATTAATAAGAGCTTCGTGTGCCAGCTACGCGGAATATAACACCAACAAAAAATGTCTGCATATGACTGCTTCCTATTAGCTGGGAAGATATTAATAAGTGTCATATTCTATTGATTAAAGACCACTCTCCTTACGAACTCTTAACTATTTTACAGTGCAGATTAAGAGAGTTGTAAGACCTACGAAGAGGCAATTACAATAAAAACCCCAGCATATCAGTCGATTGCATTCTACGAGTGGCTTTATCTAAGCCTACAAGTATCTGTCAATGTATTATAACAGAAATTAATTTATTTCGTAGTCATTAAATGTATTGGATAGCTAAACACTTATGTAAACCGAAGACCTGCAAGGAGTAGGTACAAATGTCCTCCAGTTTTTGTGAAAATGGAGAACCGTTGTGGTTCAACTTTTAAGGGGGCAGTAGAGAATAGAAAAACGACTACTCTGAAGAGGCCACAGTCGAACTCGATGTGCAAAGGTACAAACAACCACCCCATTAGCCCAGCCAGCTATCTAATTGCGTAAAACGTTTTCGTAAACGATTCCGACTAATCTGTTTCATTTTGACAGTACAACTACATTCATCGCGTTATTTACGTTGTTGAGCAGATTTTTTTTCGAATTTATGAATCAATGGATTAGCAATCTCTTTCAAACATATCCAGATTGTGATAGATCGTGTATTACGCAATTAGGGTGCAGGAGTCGTCAGTGAAATTATGGGGCGGTGTTCGTCTTTCTACACCCGGTACGACCGGTAGGTAGTGGATCGATTATATCAACATACATATTTATTGTCGGACAAAAATCAGCAAAGTGCGATGAATAGGCAGCATTTTAATTTGTGTGTTATAGATTTTTCATTATAGTTCGTTCGTTTGCGTAATAAGCAGTAATTCACCTATTAGTACCACCTATTAGTGTTGGGTGGGCCGTAGCACCTTTAGGATTCTTCATTATTTAAAAACTACTTAGGCTCAGAGCGACGGAAGACCATGGCAAACCCTATCGGTATATTTCCAACCTTAGGGCGTTTGTGCACTACACGGAATTTTACTTTCCGGAATCATTACATCCGGAAAGTAAAATACGGAATTTTTCCACAACACACAGTAGTGCACAAACGCCCTTATTCTAATAATTCCAGCGAGAAATCTTCAAAATGGACCAAAATCAAAATATTTTATTTCACATAAACCTACATGGATACAAGACTTATGAAACGTCAGAAGCTAGGTGCACGATTCCAATTGCTCGTTTCCTATGGAGAAGAACCGGCAAGAAAATCTCAATCTATAGTGAGTAGGTAATAGTAGTAGATATAGGTATCACCTGCTTATAATGTCTACATCTGTTATTTATATTTCTATGGTCACATGTAGGTATTATATCTATAATATGCGTGACGTCACTAATTCGGCGGATTTGACCGGCTGTCACTCGAGTCGGCGCCACCTCGTTAGTACCAGTCTGCAACGCTGACCGATATCAGCGAATTGATTCATTACTTACTCTTTTGCTTATTATCCATTCGAAACATGTTTTGTTTCGTCAGAATTGGCTCTGTTTTACTAACGTCTGTGACAACAGATACATGGTTAGACAGATATTATCTGGAGAGTCTTAACTTTTTGGATTAAGAGGCCGTGCACGAAATCGACGTGCATGATTTTGATCAATTTTGTTATTTTTTTGGAGGGTTTTTTTTTTTAAGGGAAATCTTTTAAACAAATTTATTTGTGACTAGCTGCTGCCCGCGGCTTCGCCCGCGTGAGTGTCGGAAATTACCCCATACATCCCCATGGGTTTTAAGTATAAATATTGAGTTTCGAGTTAATCGGACAGCGCGTTAAAATTCTTCCATACAAACACTGACACCCCCCAACCCCCCTTTAGGGGGTAATTTTGAAAAACAAAAAACTACAAACTTTATAATTTATTTTGATATAACTATTCGTGCGAAGTTTCATGTTTATTACCTCAAGGAATAAGATTTTTCATACAAACTTTCATCCCTTATTTTACCCCCTTAGGGGTTGAATTTCGAAAAATCCTGATGCACGTTATTCTTAATTTTTGGGTTTAAGTATAAATATTGAGTTTTGAGTTAATCGGACAGCGCGTTAAAATTCTTCCATACAAACTTTGACACCCCCCAACCGTAGGATAGGATACTTTTCCGGGATAAAAAGTACCCAGTGTGGTGCCCAGGATATTAAAGAATAATTATACCAAGTTTCATCGTAATCGAACCGGTAGTTTTTGCGTGATGCCTGAACAAACAGACAGACAAAAAAAAAAAAATTTTTGGGGTCGGTGTCGGTCTAGTAACACCCCCTACTATTTATTTTTTTGATATTTTCAATGTACAGAATTTTCACTTCTACAGATTTATTATAAGTATAGATATAGATTTGAAAAGTCGGGTTCTTTGTTTTGCATTTGGTTGAAACAAATAAATGGAGAATCACTAAATTTGGCGACCTAATATTGATAAAGCCACATGCCAATAATCCCATATTTTAGAAACCACATTTATATTTGTAGCTAATATTCCTGTTCCTAAAACATTTAAATCACGACTAATAACTGACCAGCCGACAGACGGAGTTAATATTTATAAAATGATGCGTCACCGTATCGCCGTCGTCCATCAATTTGATGACAATTGACGATCAAGGCAATAGTCGGGTACATTTGTACTGACTGCAACGTGCGCCAAATCTCGGCATCACAGGACATTTATATGGCCCTGATTGTGTTCATGATGTACAGATTTATATCCCATCAAAATCAGGGTATGCTTTTGTCATACAACATAACGTCTGTATTCCCCTGTAGTTAAGAAACCCACATTTCGTTATGTTATACTCGCTGGTACCCGCGACATTTTAATACAAATATCCAGGACGGAAGAGAAGAGAGAGAAGAGAAATACTATCTTAATTCATGCAAGCCTAGTACCTTTTGCTCAGAACTTGTGCACAACGTGTTGTACGAAACCATCTTCGCTACTGGATTGGATGGGGCTAATAGCCTATAATTATTATCAATCATATCAAATTATATTCCAGAAGTAACAATTTATTGGTTAGCCCAATACTTTAAATCCAAAGTTTAGAAGCACTTATTCTCACACCAATCATAAGAACTTCATTCATGAATAAGGCTTGAAATAATTAAATGATAAGTGATAGGAGAACTGCGATTAGTCATCACACATAACTTTAAGTAAATACTTTTACAATGACTAATATAATAGTTTTAAGATCCTGTTCCGCTTCATTCGTAAGGAACTGATTATTTACTTAATTAGTTACAATCCTCTGATTAGATCTAATAATATATCTTGAAACTAGATTTCTTGATATTCCGAGAACATACCTACTTTGGTCTAATTTTCGCGCATAACTGTGAATTGACAGCGTAAGGCGTGCTAAATACTTGTTCGGATCGACATGATTCGGCACGATTCAGCACAGCCCGGATTTGCAAAAGATGCAGAGCAAAATTGGTGTGGATTGTGTGAAGGCTAGGCTATTAAGGAGGTGAACTTAAACGATGGCGAAAAGAGATGTTTGGAAGAAAAAGCCGTTATGCGCAGACCCTGGATAAGGGCAGGGGAATGAACTGCAAAATGTAAAATAAACTTTAAATTATGTAGATGTTTGACATCAACAACTTTGAGATTAGACCGAAACTAAGTAGTTTTAGAAGCATTTTTAAGAGCGTGCGTTCTGAAAGTGGGCAACGTCGCAAATAGATATCAAATATCTCGCTGTTTTGATCAATTTGGCAAAATGACTGCATGAAAATATGAAATATGGCTAACTAGTGAACTAAAATATTGACTATGAAATGCAATAACTAATATCGTAACACCGAATATTTCGTTTTAGATGTAAAAAAAAGTATTTGGAAACTTTCCAAATGACTTTTTTACACCTAAAACGGTTACAACATCAAATTCAGTGCTATAATTGCAATTCAATATTAATATTCTAGTTCACTAGTTAGCGATATTTTTTATTTCCATACAATAATATTGCGAAATTAATCAAAACAGGTAAATATTTGACAGCTGTATGCGACGTTGCCAACTTTAAGATCTTAAGCACAATACGAGAAATGAATTTAGTTATGCAGTGTTATAATCTGACTGGAGATTGATTTACGTTTTTGATACCATAATCACGAATTCACGATGTCTGCTTTTATCGCATATTCAATGACGACAGACGCAACATGGCCAGATCTTTTACGTAACATAAAATCACGTCTATACTCCATGAGAGGTAGGCAGAGAAGTATTAGTAACACTTTGCGATTTCCCGGGAATCGGACCCAGGACTCCACATTCAGCAGTCGCTCTTGCAAAGTAGTCAGTGTTTCAGGTGTGCCAAACGGAACCCTATCTCTAAACCTCCGCTGTCCGTCCATACGTCGTCCGTCGTTCTGTCCGTCTGTCTGTCAGCGAGCTGTATCTCATGAACCGTAATAGGTAGATAGTTGAAATTTTCACATAAGTATTTCTATTACTATTATAGCAATAGCAAATAATAAATCTACTATACATTGTAACAGCGAATCAATTTTCACGCCTCCCCCTTAAGACCTAGGCCAAACATTTTTTGATATTCGGATAGCTCATGACCTAAAGAGGTGCCATAAAGAATAAAAGTTATGCAACACCGCGAAATTTCGCAGGCATTCTAGTATTAAACAAAGTTACTAAATCATTAAACATTTTCATACAAGAAATGTGTTTTTTTCAGCATTTTTTGCTCGATCTTCGTGTGCGAGTCCGACTCGCACTTGGCCGGTTTTTTTTAATTTAAAATAAAGATAAATGAAAACTCACCTAGCACCAAATATATCCTTTTTAGCCAATGAGTAAGCCCCTACAATCCTCAGGCGAAGTAGGAAGCTGTTCTCATCAGTCTGAAAATTAAAATTAAAACAATTAACATTTTTAATAAATGAATTAGGTATTTAGTGTGCTGAGTGCACTGTTTGGATGACTAATATTAGTAGGTACTTAATATGAGATAACAATTTTGATAATGGACAAATTGAAATAAGATTGATTGGCTAGAACTTAATTTTAGTGATTTATAGAACTTAAATATATTATGTTAGGTACTTCAATCATTGCATTATGCTAACCATTTTTTTTTGCGGACGTCTGGATATTCAGGGAATTTTTCAGAGACTACAACAAAAAACCCATATTTTATATTATCTGCCAGTTTAGGTTTTGCTCGGGGCTTTGCCCGGAGATAAAAAGTCGGTATTACCCGGTTGAATTATCATATGGGAACGTACTACCGGGATACAAAGTATCCTATGTCCTAACTCAGGACATGGTCTACCTGTGTGCCAAGTTTCATCGAAATCCGTTCAGCCATTACGGTGTGAAAAAGTAACGAACACTTAGTTTCGTATTCATACGATTAGTATGGAGACTTCTTACTAAACTCTAATTATTAAATTGCTAGACCAAAATGACAACTGCGATCGACCTTTTTTGAAAAATAACACGGTAAATATAATTACAGAGACAACACAACAACAGTGAAGGTAGAGAGTGACTCAGTAACTATAGATTATTTACTAGGTTATTTTTATGTCGCCACCAGCTCGCGTAGCATAACAACCATAGAAACAGGTCTTCTACGGGTTCTATCGACAGAAGAATAGACAAAATGACAGATTGTGATTGTTTATCTGTCATTTTGTCTATTCTTCCGTCGACAAAACCCGTTTTCTATTGTGGTCTGGTCATGCTAAGCGTGTCATGCAGTCTAGCAAATTAAAAGTCAGAGTATAGACTATTTTTTATAGCTCCTGACCTTAACTACTATATAAAATTATTGCTCTATTACGAACACGACACAAAAAAGTTCTTAACTAATTAAATTAGCAATTTGCACCCTTGTTCTGACTCATCACATAAAAACCTACAACTACGGGTATTAAAAACTGGAAGCAGTACTTAAATAAGTGTTCCACAAGGTTGTTTGTTATCATTGGTCACTCTTGTTTCCCCATGAGGCATCATGAGTATTGGCAGTGCTCTTTTTACACTAAAGGCCAGATTCCCAGACCATACTTTACTAATTTTAACAATAAACTTAACAAACATTAACAATTTTAGTAAATGGTTCATATTTGTATGGAACGCTTACTTTACTTAGTACAAAGTCAATGTGTGAATCTTTCCCTCAATCAAATACGAACAGAATTATTGTACCAGTTCATTAGTAAAAATATGGTGGTTGTGGCAACATTTATTAAATAATTATTTAGAAAAAATTCAGAAGGTGATAAAATGCAGCTTAAAATCTTGTGGAAGTACGTAGTTATTTTTAACTCACAGGGAAAAAAAACGTTTGTGACAAAGATGGGTTAATGCTGGGCATGTATGAAGTTGATAAGCCATTATAATAAATAAATACATTAATATAAAAACAAAATACAAATTATTTTGAACAAGGAAGATTCATATCACTAATTAGTAATGTGGAAGCACAAATTGCAGTTACATTAATAATAATTTTTCCTTGTTTTATATTCATTATTTATAAGTATGTACAAATAAAATTATAATTTATTTATTATAATTATTGCAGCCACTAGGCATACAACCAGTTTCAAAAATAGCAAATCAATGAAGATATAGCCTTGACCCTAACTTTTGTTATATCAATGTAACATAAAATCATCTTAACCAATTGACACAACAGGTTTAATCTTATCAGGGAAATACCAGCTAATTAGCTAATATATTATTCTTAACTAAGTATTTCTCAATAACTATTTCTAAGAATACTATTTTTATTTAATCAAATGTTTTCCTATAATAATCTATGAACTTGGCATTCCAGGAAAATGCTATAGCTTATGTGCATTATGTCATTCAAATTCTATCCTGTAACTATATGAATAAACAACATTATAGGTGAATCTAAATCTGAATCATGGGCAAAATACGCACACTCAAATAGAGTTGCGGACACCAGCTGTAAAGCTTCAATACAAGTTAATCTAAATGTGCATTTTAAAGATATGTAGTGTCTTTTCTCTTTATTGATATTATTTTACTATTTGCTTATTGTCATAACATTTATTTATTTATTTATAGCCATCTTTCAGAGTTATTAATAGTTGAATTACAAAATGTTTAATCTCAGTTTCTGTGTGCCTTTTGGCAAAAGCCTCCTCTAAACCTTTCCAATAATTGCTGTTCTAGTCCATGTCTTTCCTGCCATCCTCGCCAAGTCTTCCTGCCATATTTTCAAGTCTATCCCTTTCTTTCACTTCCTTTCCCTAGGGTACCCTATGGTCACTTTTTAGTTCCATTTCTCTTCTCCCCTGACAGTATGGCCGGTCCATCTCCATTTTAATCTTCTCAGTTTTAGTACCTACTACACCTTGCCTTTTTTTTTGCATTCCTGATTAGGTACAGTGATTTGTTGTTTCTATGTTTCTTTTATATCTATATCTACAGCTCCATGCACATTGCACCAGTTATGTTTAAGTCTCTTGTAATAGGGGGCGACCCTTTTGCCATCAACAAATCCAGCCTCCAGACTGTTATTGCTATTATCATATCAGCCAATAAACTTCCACAGCTGACACTTGAGCCACCTAATGGCCAATCAAATTAAAATGTGCCCAATCACCAAGTTTGGTTGACAGAAATTTATTGACATGATGATACCACTTCCTAACGTATTGATACTTGTCACTCACGGGGGAGAGAAATGGAAATGTGAAAATGTAATGTTTCTTATAAAGACAAAGGTTTACGGGTTTGCATTCTTTAAAATTGTTTTGTTACAATTTCAAACTCTGTTGACAACATTAAGCCCTATTTATTTTGTTATTAAGTTATGTTTTCAACTGGAATCCAATAAGAATTGTGTGTTACAATTTATCAAATACCCAAAGTATTGTCTACCATAGTTCATGATACAAAGAGATCATTGAACCATCGGAATAATTCCAAATATCTTTTTGAACATCATTGCACATACATTAAAAACTTTGACACTGTATGACAATTTGATATTCAAGTTTACAGTATGATAAGAAAGTTGGAAAACTAAGGAAAACAAACAAAAGGTTATAGGTATGTTTTGTCAAATTAACTGGAAACAAATGTAGGTGAAGTAAGTTAATGTATGTGGGCATACATAACACGGTAATGGAAAGGTTTTGCAACCATATTCCATGAAGGAACATGACTAATTTTCCAACAAAGTTACACAACACTGACAGCCTTAAAAACACCTTCTCACAAAAAACATGTAATATGAATACCACAAATATTAGCTCCGTTTTGCACGTAACACTCAGTTGAAGGGCAAATCTCTTTGTGGACCTACCATGCACCACCAACACAAACTTTACAGACCACTCTATGACCAAACTTCATAACACAATAATGTCATACAAAAACGCAAATGAATAAATTAAATCACCTCGTTCCGCAAAATAAAACGCATTAAAATGTTAATCGTTCACAAGGACATGTATGTATTATCGATAAATAATAAGAACTCACAAGAAATATAACTTTCAACCAGTAAAGAAATTACAGTTTATGCAACTTACACGAGTGTCCGACTGCCAAGCCATTACCCATGTGAAGATATACTAATAATTAAATAAAATTAGACACGATTCACATTCCTATATCGACGTATCGGTTGAAAACAACTGTTTGTAAAATAATAGTGACACGTTCCTCTAATTGTTGTTCGCTAATATATTACAAAGTCTTCTACAGTTTATCAACATCAGTAACACTTGTTATGGCGACAATATAAAAATCTAAACACCAAAACTGCAACAATTATCTAGAAATACGTGATACACAAATAAAAAAACTAAAATATCACGGGGGGATAATAATTATTTTCTGTGACAGGCTGTGCATGACAGTTAGTCGCGCATTCCAGTCCACAGATTATTTTAGAGCATTGAATATGTGTCATCTTCTTCGCTCACACCGAATTATCGGTAAGGCATTATGTACTAATGCTTTTTTATCCGAATCGGTAGCACAGAAGCGCATGTAATTTCCAAGTGATTCATTTGCGCATTACGCTTCATTTTACGCAGCAGAACAAAATTCGCGATATGTTTTTGGTAAGTTTTTGTTGTTTTGTTTATTTGTAAAATAAATAACTTAAAAAAAAATCCGATACTAATTTTAAATTAAATGCAAGGGTCCATACCCCTCTGGTCACTATAGTTCCTTTGTTCAAGAATGGCCTAAAAATTTACTGTAGCTAGCTATTGATGCAAACACAGTCTCGCCATCGTCGGTCTTAGGTACTTATAACCTTCTTTAAAATGGTTTCAAAGATTAATCATTTTTAAATAAAGCAAAAATAGCAAGACTATACCTGGTACTGTAATGAATATCTGGGTTCATGTCTTGATAAGCCATACTGCATGCGGCGCAATGACCAAGACGAAGATCGGCTCCTCTGAGGATGTTCTTCCCCGCCGTGAAAATCCAAGGGTCTTGAGTTTTGCATACTATTTTGAATGGACATGACGGAAACAGAAGGATGTTGTATCATTTTTCACTAAAAACAATAATACACTGCACCATCACTTCCTAGCGTTTATTTCTTTACATTCTCACAATAAAACGTGTAGTATTTACAAGGTACGCTCACTTAAAGCTGTAGAGGTGGCGCTGTTGTGAGCCATATGACACTGTAATCTTATCAGGACAAGAAACTGGTAAGATAAAAAAGTGTGCGTTTACAATTAGCGTTTCGATGATAACTATATTCGGCCAAGTCATGTGAAAAGTAGCCGATTAATGGAGTTTTTTTCATTTATTTGTTTGATAACGGTATCGGTCATTTATTCTAAATGAACGGTTTTGTTCTCAGCTCCGAGAGCAAGGCTATTGTTACAGTAATGACGAACTGTTTACAACATGTGGTTGTTACTTATTTGCTTTGAAAATGTATGCTACCACTATGTGCTAAATAGCTGAAAGTAGGTCAAAAGAGACATGCTATGCTTCGGACAAATTGAATGACATTTTTAAACATCCTACACCTACATTCTTGAAATGATTGATGCTTTTGTACAATGAACTAATTCTATGGGCTTCAATTACCTATTTTATATCGGTAGCATGTATCGTCTACTTCTAACACACGTACGGGTATCCACCGTGAGGTAAACCGATAAGATTCCTCATGTTGCCAACTAGTCCCATTGAAAATCATCACTTTTGCAATTCAAACAAAACCTTGACGTTGGGCCTCTTGCAAATCTGTTTTGGGTTCACCCCATTCTACTTCTGTCCTTCAGATATGTGCTACCTACATTATTAGGTACTTGTGGGCGGTCACACTTTTTTATCGTATGTGACCTAATGGAAGGTGTAACGTGGGTAGGCTAGAGTAGGCTATCCAGGAGGTCATCCGACAACCTGTATTAAAGGTTGCGGGAATCTGTTGGATGAGGGAAAGACAGGGCTCTAAAGACTATGTATCTTCCTACCTTTAGTTTGGTACCCGTATAAGTAAGTAGGTATTACCTATATTCTTTTAAATAAGTGATTAGTAAGTAGGTAGGTACCTACTTAAGTATTTGCGTACCTACTATGTTTAATCAATAATTGTTTTTACAGCGCTGTTTAAATTTTATTGAGTGATAAATTATTATAAGAAACCACTTAAAGTGATTAAGTAAGTTCAAAAATTTAAAAGTTCGTAGTGATAAATTAGTATAAGAAACCGCTTTAATATACCTACATCAATGGCTTTAACATGTGATAAGTTCAAACATTTATAAGTGGCATACGCGCATAGGTACAGTAGGCCGCACATCGGTGGTCTCACTTTGACTTTGAGCTTGAGCTGACTTAGCGGACGTAGTTTCAATAAGAGGCCAGCTTATACTGCCTACGGCTTACCACTGCCTGCGGCCTACCGTACCTACTAAAGTCCAACTTATAAAGCAGAGTACAGACGTGAGACGAGCAGTACTTTGCTGTCGACAGAGCCAACTTCATCTGTCGATAGAGCCAACTTCATCTGTCGACAGAGCCAACTTCAGCTGCCGCCATTGGTCGGCGTTTACTGTCAACACGTGAACAGCAAACGCCGACCGGCTGGCGATAGCTACAGTATGAGCGCAGCGCACGCGCTGCCTAGGTAGCCAGTCGACTTCAAAGAACGCCGTCGACGTGTCCAATACTGCAGCAGTTACATTTGTCGACAGCTGAAGTTGGCTCTGTCCACAGCTGAAGTTGGCTCTGTCGACAGCAAAGTGCTGCTCGTCTGTTTAACGCCTAGCCTGGAGTAAAATGACAGAACTGCGATCGAACTTTTAAGTTGCCAATTTCATATACATGGCTGATAACGGACGGGGGTTGACCGACGGACTGATTGACTATTAATTAACTTTCCGTATGTGAGAGTGGCAGGACGCGGTTGTGTTTTGATAACTTTCATTTGTGTTTGATTCCCGGAAT
Source organism: Eupsilia transversa (assembly GCA_914767815.1). Lineage (NCBI taxonomy): Eukaryota > Metazoa > Arthropoda > Insecta > Lepidoptera > Noctuidae > Eupsilia > Eupsilia transversa. Next base: position 13,856,147 of record OU611889.1, on the reverse strand, counting down.
CCAAGCAATGACTATGGGAAAGCCAAGAAGAACTTTGATAAAATCGTTGAGGAGAAGCATTTTATGAAATTGTAAAAAAATAAAACAATCAGTGTGATTTTAAAGAGTCCTATCTTTTGATACTGGATACGGCTGCTGAAATTATTCGGTTGTTGAAATCAGTATCGCAATCTACACCACAATGCTAAGATAAGACCATCAAAGTATTTAGATCAGTCTTAAGCAAACTATCGCAAAAACTAGGCTAAGCGTAATAAGCCCGGTGTCATTATGTTGTTATCAATCATATCAATCGTCAACCCTTCTTTCTCCATAATAGTCCAAAGATGACCAAAGCTGATATGGGACATAGAGATATGGCTTCCCTCTAAATACAATTACCTAACTTCGTGGCACTCACTAAGGGGGGAGGGGCAAGGGCGGTCCGGCCTGTAGGCCCAGTTGCGGGTCCGGGTGGGATGAAAATTTTTCGAGCTCGCTTCTCTCTCGCATCCCACATTTTCAAACTTTTCTGTACCTAGAAGTTGACAAAGTAATTCCTTTTTTTTTGTATAAAAGCTCTGAAGAAAATTTAAAATGACGGGGGACAAGAATTTTCAGGCACGCTATGTTCGCTCATCCTTTATTCGTCTGATGATCGAGCTTCCCTGATGTCTACAATGTATCTCCTATTTATATGAAGGTATATCAATAGGCAGCGTGCTAAATATTTCGACGTTCATTCCTGGGCCCTATTTAGTTATACCGCCCGGGCTCCCAACAGGCTTAGTCCAGGCGTAGCCACACCTTCGTGGTCCTTGAGACCCACTGCAAAGTTTCCACGCTTGGTATAGAAAAATGGCAGGCCTTAGCAATTTTCAGACACGGAGAAAGGAATAAGCTAGATATGAAGATAAAACAGTTCTATTGGTTCTATGTCTATGTATACATAGAAATAGAACCAATAGAACTGTTTTCTTGTAGACCAGACATAAAAATGAAGTCCTTTTCAAATATTTACGACGTATTCGTAGACATGATAAATTATTCTTTGTTGATGAATATTTATTTCCTTCAAGATAAGATAACGATCAAAATAAATCTGAAGTGCTCCATAAGATAATTTCAAGCTAATATTATTGTGCATTTGTTTGTTTATCGATACTTATTCAAATAACAAATAGTCGTATTTTGATGACAATAATGCACCAGACAGACTTGTCATTTCGTAAATAAGCAAGTTGTATAGACTTGTAGGTAGTTTGATACCTACTGCCCAAGTGCCCTTATCATAATTATCAGAAGTCCAATAATGTATCTATTTAATTAAAATGAGGAAACAAATTCCTCTCAAATGCAATTCCTAGTTGAAGCTCTTGGGATGATAATTAGTGTACCTACCTAATAGATTAAAAAAAATTATTCATATATCAGTCTCATTGAGATTGTAGCTGTACCTCATTATTAGGTGCCTTTGGGAAGGTTGTCTGGTCTGTAGGTTATAATTATCAGGCGTGCGTGACTGTATCACTGTACACTATATAAAATTAGACAAGTCCAGGCATCTCTGGTTGAGCCATTACATTACACATTCGGTCGCTACGAGCAACGCTTAGATTCCTAGTCAGCAAAAGAATGTTGATATCTTTTTTCAGAATCGATTTCCATTTTGTTTAACAGCATTCCTATCTCTATTTATTTTATCATTAGACAAAACATTAGACGTTATTACGATAAAAAAGTAAAAGAAATTCCGATATTTCACGACAAAACAATCTAATTTACTATTTACATTTAAAAAAATATCTCTAAAGTGCAGTAATTTCAACAATATTATAAAATAACTATCGTTATTTAGCCGTAATTTGTCTAATCCAGAATTCAATAGTTAGAGAACAAAACAATGTTTGGCCAATTTTATTTCTGTAAACTCTAATGTGCTGGTGTAATCCGTATTTCATTTCCTGGCAAACTGCATAGAATGTCAAATTTTGACGTATCTTTGACGTTTCTATGTTTTGAAAATAAATCATTTTTCAATAAACATCAATAAAATTGCTATTATTTATTCAATATTTAGCCAAAATGTCGCAGCATTTAGTTAATGAAAATAGTAAATACATATTAGAGTAAGTTAAAATTCATGTTATAACCTAACCTCTTTATTTGTAGGGGCAAGTGACACATATTTTTAATTGTTTGTTATTATTTGCAGCTTATTTTCAGAGCAGACAGTAGACCAACAAACACTAGATTCTATATGCACTCAAGTGCAGAAGAAGTTTCCTAAATCCGACCATTTTAACTGTAAGTTTAGCAGGCTTTTATAATTTTTTTATTTGTATCTCCATAAGGTTCACTTTCATGAATCCAATAAGTTTCTCTTCTGAGGTAAAGGACTATTTCTGGCCATGATAATTCTGCTTATTCATCCTATAAGAATATTACTAGAATAATAATTATTTTACTGTATGATATAAGTACCAAACAATATTCTAAACAAAATAAATAAAAGTTAATAAAATAAGAACAACCTCTAATAAAACTTTTTATTTTCAGTATGTCTACTGCTGTCCTCACTAATAACAGGCGGGGATCTCTCGCTGCCTGGTCAGCGCGTGGTGGCTATCGCAATACTGTTTGATGTGTACAAGATGGACAATCCGTTTGCTTCCTTGTTCCTCCACCTGCTTGAAGGCAAGGCTGGTCTGCTGCCACTGTCACCACAAGAAAGGCTGCTCATTGGCCAGTTGCATGGATTCCTGGCAGTTAATATTAAGGATGTAAGTGTGTTTTTAAACAATATTTTTAAGAAAATGATGAAGTAAGTACAGAATACAAAATATTTGTGAAGTGATGATTTTGTACTATTGAAAAGTGCTGATCATCAGTCTACTGCATCAGGTTATAACTCTCAAGCTATATTTCTGTATCGGCTATTTAGTGTGAATTATGGTGCTGCTTATTTTTTACCAAAGAATCCAAGTTTGCCGCAAATGATGAAAGTTTTATCCTGATATTGTTAATTTTGTGTTTTCAACAACGTTTTCGATAACCAAAAATCTATCAATGGTCTTGTCTATAATATATCCTTGAGTGCTGTATCACATGACAGTTCAATTAATGAGTTGACATCTGAATCTGGCAAATTAGTTTCGGAGTCTAAGTAGAATGTTGATAGGTGTTACTGGGCGACGTCAGTCAGCAGTCGCTAGTATTATTTTAAAACAAGGTGGGATTTTATTTTGATAGCCCTGTACCAGGTTGCGACCCAGGTTTCAATCTGCCAGCCATTTCCCATCCATCTTGGGGTCAGCTTCCAGTCTACCGTCTGAATACCGGTATTTTACATGGAGCAACTGCCTACCTGACCTCCACAACCCAGTAACTGGATAATACAATACAATGACACCCGGGACCAACATGCTTTTCGAGGTACAGAGGAGTCTCGATTTGTAGAAATGGTCACCCATCAACGAACCAACCCCGGCGTAGCTTAACCTAATTGATCCACCCGTGCGGCTGTTATTACTTAGCCATGAGCGAATTAAAAAATAAGAATCTCCGGAACTACCAGTCGGATTTGAAAAATTCTTTTAGCATTTGGTAGCCCAATTCTTGAGAAAGGTTATAGGCTATGTACCATCACGCTACGACCCTTAGAAGCCGAGCATAACGAAAAAAAGTCAGTCGCGCAGTGGCCCGGGGGCAGAAATTTGACGCGGACGAAGTCGCGGGCAGAAGCTAGTTAGTTTATAATTTTGAAACTTTTTCATACTGGTAAAATATGGCTGAACTGTCCCTATAAGTATTGTACCCATATTTGCAAAATAAAATACCTTAATCTTTATCAACATAACTGATTTATTAGAAATATTAGACAGAAAAACTAAAAAAATAAAACTAAAAGATATAACATTTCCTTTGCAGATTATGAAGAAATCTGCGAAACAAGTGATGCTGACCGAGGTATCACCAAAAGACCTGGAGTTTGACTACTCTGCACTTCAGACAATAGTAGCGGAGAGGGTCGCAGACATGAGCTCAATGGCACGGGCTGCGGCACCTGCACTCATACCTCTTAGTGATGGGTTTGTTAATAAATTATGCTTTATCACCTTACCACTATCTGCCTAGACTTTGTCCAACTAAGTATGTTGGAGTCAGCTTCCAGTCTAACCGGATGCAGCTGAGTATCAGTATTTTAAATGGAGCGACTGCCTATCTGACCTCCACTACCCAGTATCTGGGTAATACGATACCCCTTTAGTAAGACTAATTGTCAGACTTTCGGGCTTCTGACGACCCGTAACAATTTTAAATTTGCACTAAATGCTATTATTTATAACGTGCTTCTACCCCCGACTTCGTCCGCGTGAAATTTCTTCTTCCCCCGTCCCACCCCGTCGCAGCGCATCGCCCGCCCGCGCTAGTACTTCGTTTTCACTTAGCGCTCGATCAGACTTTTTTTCTTTTTCCTTGGCTCCTAAGGGTCCTAGCGTGATGTTAAACGCTCAAGGGCTTGGGCTATCAAATGCAAAAACATTTGACGTGAGTGATGGTTTTGTCCACGCGCCAAATGATTCTTGTATAGCTATACATTAAAATTTTCAGTAGCCCACCGAACCGCATGGCAATGAAGGAGCTGCTTGAATCTCTGATCTCAAACGACTACATGCCTCTACATCGCACCCTGAAGGCTTCAGGACCCATACCACTGCCCACCTTCTTGATGGATACCACTGAAATTACTGCTGATAAGGTATGTATGTGCATCTCATTCAAGTAGACATTTACAGCAGATAGTGTACTGAGCTAAGGGCTCTTTGTTAGATGATGACAAAAAATCTAGTAAAACAGAAACTGTGTTTTTGTTTGCCTATTCTGTGTAACTCCTCCCAAGCGCCCCTCAAGATTAAGATTTGTTGAGGGAACATAATCTCATTTGTCATAGATTCATTTAATATAAATAGATAAATCTGCAGTTGCTACAAGCTGAAGATTTGAGCTCTTCAGCGCTGGATCCAGAACTAAGGATTTTCCTAAAAACCTGAGATAACAAACATGAACATTCAAGACATGGTCTTGTGGTTAGACCACCTGTATCAGACCCAGAGGCCCGGGTTCGATTCCCAGTGGGGGCAAAATTTTCTGCTCGGTTTGGTTTGTTTTAAGTCCACCTGGCTATATAGCACCATCTTATCTAAGTCTGTCGCCATAACAACAATGTTAGCAACATTTTGTGTTCCGGCAGTTAGAGGTAAGATAGCCAGTTCCTTTGTGGTTGAGGATTCCGGGTGAAGCTCGCTTCCACCTTCGGCCTGATCATCACTTACCATCAGGTGAGATTCAGGCCAAGAGCTTCATCGTTGGGGTTAAAAAAATAAAGCAATTTCTTTCCAGGCAGTATGGAAGTGCCTAGTGAACCGCGGCGCGTACAATCCCCTGTACGACACGGACTACGAGGGACTCTTAGGGCTGCGACCCGAGAAGCTCGACAGACGACAGCACACGCAGCCACATAAACCTACTAAGGTGAGATTTACGAAATGTGGGTATTATGTACCTCTGTCTACGTCTTCAGAGAATCTGGCGTTATGATATTTGTTACATAAAATTATTAATTTGCAAAATAACGACAAAAATAAGCATAGACATGGGTTTCATTTAGCGTGGCAATAGCGGTCACTGATCCACTTACATTTTCTAGTATTCTTTATTTAAAAAACTGAAATAAAGTCCTTTACCGTCCTAAATAAATATCTATAGAAAGAAAGAAAGAAAAAACGTTTATTTGGACACAGTTCTTGAAACACAAATACAAAAACAAAGCAAAAAAGAGTCCTATCGAGTCCTATAGAGTCCTATCGTGATCTTCAACATGTTCTAATAACGAAATACTATACGTAGTTTATTGTTTGGGTTCCTACGGAGAGATATTAGTGAAAGGGCAATGACCGTTATTGTCACGCTAAAGCGATTCGGCTATAGCTAAGAGACTGTGACAAAAAGCCGAACAGTGGTATTCTATTCTCCTGACTGCTAATAACAGCTAACTGCGATCACTAAAGCTATTTCTGATCGGGGAAAAACCCAACATTACAGAGCGGTTCATTGGGACGGCCATGTTCTATGGTGGGTAATGATAGACTTTATTGTCATTTTTGCAAGTAGACATGCGCAAATAGTACCTATTGACACTGTGGCGGCATCTACATCGCCACATGCGAACTACGCATCAAATCCTGCATCGCGCTATTTAAGTTTACCGCGCGATTAAAATATATAAGACTATCCGACATCAATCCTTGGGCAATTGCCCGCCAGACACAACACCCGTCTGGTCGGAGGATCCTCCGTTTTCTATAGTGGATGAGTGAACTTTACACCCTGTTTCTCATACCCCTTAAACGTAAAAACGTTCGATCTGGTGAGGAGAACTGTATGGATCCGTATTGTCTATTACGGATTTAAAATATATCATGTGGTGCGTATATAAAATACTCTTTCACTAGCAAGAAGAAAAAAAAGAGAAATCCGAGGAAAAAAAACCGGAAGAGAAGCCCCAAGACCCAGCGAACGCAGTGGCCGAAGCTAAGGATTTGAGCGCTCTAGCGCTGAAGGGCGCGCTGAGCGTCCAGCACCAACAGCGGCTGTTAGCGCTGCTGGATCAGGAACCACATGTCGTGTACGAGATAGGAGTCACACCCAACCAGGTAAACTTTATTCAAATCCTTGTTACCGATTGATGTCGCTGTCACTGTGTGTGTTTGTGATGTATTTTACTTTTTAATTTATTCTTAAAAAAAAATACTTTACCTTAGTGTAAATTAAGTTAATTACAGAATGACTACTACTATTTAAAAAGTCATAAAGACTCATACAATTTCATCATTTATAATTTGGATGTAGGTTTTAAAGTTATTTTAAATTCAAAATATTTTACTTCACATAAACCTACATGAGCACTTATGAAACGTCAGAAGCTAGGTGCATGGCTCCAATGAGGGTTATTTGAAATGACGTTCACTAGGTGGCAGCACTGAGATGGCAGGTCCGGGTAAAAGTCACAAAGCGCCGATAGTTTCTTTAATCGTGATTGAATGATTATTCATTGTCAAAATGCCACCTACGTCTTGTCAACTGCTGGCGTGAATTTTCATGAAAACCCTAATCGTTTAATATGGGAAAGAGCTGGCTAGAAACTCCACGGGTTTTACCACATTTGTTTACATGTTTGGAAACTAAATTGTGAACAGTTTAGTATTGATTCGACAGCTACGATCCAGCTCTAACTAATTTATCTGGCAGATAATTTCATATAAATTCTTTGTATTTTTTCCACAGTTACCAGAGTTAGTAGAAAACAACCCGATGGTCGCTATATCAGTGCTATTAAAGCTGATTCACTCACAACACATCACGGAATACTTTAGCGTGCTAGTCAATATGGAGATGTCGCTGCACTCTATGGAGGTTGTGAACAGGTAACAAATAGAAATAATAGCTTAGTTGATAGGTGCTTTTCCAACTTGCTGTTCAAAGCAAATCAATTTTCAAGCAATTTTTCAATTTTCAAGCAATTTTTATAAATGTTTTGCGGTAGTTAACTTTTTGTCAAGCTAGGACCCTCAAAAAATTCTCATGCTACCGTTATTCAGAAATTCTATAACGAGACGATAATGGTGAATAAGGCACTACTTACACTTATTCAGCTCTATTCAGCTTATGCCCATAGAAAACAACGATTTTGTATGAAAAGACGCGTACGCATCTATTCGGTTTTCCGCGTCTATTCAGCTTTCGCGGCATACAAGTATATAATGTGTGTGCTATAGACAGAGTTCAGCGCTGTTCTGCCGCGTTCAGCGCTGTTCCGCCGCATTCAGCATCGAACGCGGCGGAACAGCGCTGTTCACGGATGGTTCTCGACTCCTTGTCGACAAGTTGCGACCTACATAGATTTATGATCATTATAGCTATTCTCATTCTTACGACGCTGTACGCGGCTGCTAGAAGCAGAACTGTATAAGTGTGGCCAAAATCGTTCGGCGAAACGCGAATGGAGCTGAATAAGTGTGAGTAGTCCCTAAGTAAGAACACTACTTTGCTAGACATGGGTGCATAGCATAATATGTTGGGAAAAAACGAATAAATGGTGGAAATATAAAATGTTTCTTGCTTTCCACAGTACACTCTAAACCCTGTATATAAAGTCCAATTTTGATTGCTATACATTATCTGTCCACAGACTAACAACATCAGTAGACCTACCAGTAGAATTCGTCCACTTATACATAAGTAACTGCATATCGACGTGCGAGACTATAAGAGACAGATACATGCAGAACCGGCTGGTTCGGTTAGTCTGTGTGTTTCTACAGTCGCTCATTAGGAACAAGATTATTAATGTTAAGGTAAAGATAACTCATTATTGCATTACTTAGAAGAAAAACAACGTCCAGCCAAACTTTCCATTCTCTGTTTTGTATATCATTAGAGGGACATTTGCAGAATCTGGGTCTATCAGGCAACTTATTAAGGTGTGTTGGACTATCAGGCAATATTTTTTGTGGCTGGGATTACCAGGTGACGTATCAGATTGCTTATTGCTTCATGGCAATATTTAAAGTGCCTGGTATCTATAGTTTATATATATATATCAGGGAATAGTTTAGAATGTATGGGTCTACTAGGCAATATTTGGGAGTTACAGGGACTACCAGGCAATGTTTTAGAGAGTCTAGTATACAACTAGCCAATATTTTAGAGTGTCTCGTATACTACCTGGTAATATTTTAGAGTGTCTGGGACAACTGTACAAAAAAATTATCAAAATTAAACGCTATAATGAACCACGTATAATTCCAGGAATTATTCATCGAAGTAGAAGCCTTCTGCGTGGAGTTCTCTCGCATCAGAGAAGCGGCTGCCCTGTTCAGACTGCTCAAACAACTGGACTCGGGCGACGGACTAGCTCACAAGGACGCTAAAGAGAACTAGCAGTGGGCCCACTGGACTTGTTGGCACATGGACAAAGGTGTTTCGTGATAGTGGTGACACCTGGACTACTTTAAAGTCTAGAGTTTCACAATAACAGTATCGAGTTTTTGGGAATGTAAACAATTGTAAGGTTTTAGAGGGATTGGGAAACAAGATTAATTTATTGGTTGCAAAATATGGCCTTACTTAGGCCCGTATACGGTATAACAGAACCTCACTCAAAACTTAAGCATTACTTAAAAATAGTTTTAACCAATCAAAAAGCTTTAAAGGAGTTTTAAGTAACGCTTGAGTTTTGAGTGAGGTTCTGTAATACTGGCCTTAGACTCTGATCGGACGAAGTTATTAGCAAGTTCGCAACTGCGTAAAACAAATATCTTTCATCTATGTCTTGTACGTAACAGACAGAAATATTAATCGTGTAGCTGGAACTAAAATAACCACAATTATAATAACCTTGTTTACATTCTTGAAAACAAGGATATAATATAGTTAGTCATTTACTTTTCTCATGTTGCAAATTCATTGGCAGATAACTCGACATTTTGTTGTGAAAAATTCAGTTAAAATACATTAATTTATTTAACCTACAAAATTAACTTCTAAAAGAGCGCTCGTGTTTTTTTTAAATATCTACTCAAGAATGCATTATTTTCATTCCGCTTTAATTCTAACTTGAATTGAATAGCAACAGTTTATTTAAAAAAAAGATTCCAACGAGTTGAACACTTCCTCCAAGGTAACAAATTAAATAAATATCTGTATTATCTTGAATATTTATATAGTAGTTGTAGAAAATACTGTTGTGGTTATAAATTTGACAGACCGTATGTAATTATTTTATTTGATAGAGTATCGAATAGTAAAATTCGGTTAAGGGCGGATTCATTACATTTTATCCGTGGAGGAATACATTTTATCAGCGGAATATAAGCCTTCTCTTCCGAATAAATTTTGAATTTTTGACAGTTTATCCATACGAAAACTGTCAGAGTAAATCTTATTCCGCGGATAAACTTTATTCCTGTTTGGTCGAATCCGACCTAAGAGATGTAAAAATACATTATTAGATGGTCAAATTATGTTTATCAAGTTATTATGATGTACCCGAACATATGTATCGTGTCGTGCACAAAAAATGCCCTAATAATATGTACATTTTAACAGTCGGCACATCAGTAGGAAATTTTTAACGTTAGTTAAACCTATCTGCCAGCGATAAACTGACGTGCTCAATTTTCTTCCTATAATAGTGGTCTTTTCGACGCTAAGCATTTCTGTACATTTTCAAATGTAAGCATAGCATCTTAAACTTGAAACTTAACATTAAATAATAATTATATTATAGTTTCTTGCCAGGATTTCTCTATACTAAAACAATTTATAACTTTGATCCGTAAGTTTACTAGCTATAAATTATCACATAATAAATTAGTAGATATATTTTTCCACGATTGAGGAAGCTCTTTTTATGAATATTGCACAAAGTAACTGACTCACCTGTTAAATTATGATATTGACTACTAACTATATTAGTATTAGTTACTATGTAGTATGTGATACCTACTAGTTTTTGTAAGTACATAATAACTGGAATCATCATGTGAAATACTCGCGTAGACAATGTAGGTACCTAATGGTATAGTCGACCTCATAATTGCATTACTTACAGTATTTTTATCTCACGATGCGACGCGCGCTTTACTTGTGGTAACCAAGTGTACAAACACGCTGTGAAGGCGAGTACCGTCAGCAAATACACACTTCCGACTTCGCCCGTGTCTCGGACGGTACCGACAGCTCCTGAACTTACACACATGTTCACAGCGTGTTTGTACACTTGTTTACCACAAGTAAAACGCGCGTTGTTGCGTTGATTGCGTTACACTGGGCTGCTAATCGAAATGCTATGGTGCATATAAAATAAAAGGTGGTATAGTATTTTTATCTCACTCGCTCGTTCTATGGTTGCATGCCATTTGATAGTCATAAAACGTCCCTATTTTTATTCTAAGTTCAATGTGACTGGTAGATTCAATCTAAGTGCAAATTTCACCGATGAAACTGAATGCGATCAGAACAGTCAGAGTCAATGTCAGAGCTGTCAGTGTCAATATTCCAATTTTATTGGTGAAATTCGCCAAGTGACGATTCAATTTACTGGGAGTTTTGGTTCAATATGGTAAAGCAATTACGAGGTCCACAATACATTGCTGTTGTAGTTTGGTACCTACACTTTGGGACTATCTACCTACACATAAGTCAAGTACGCTTTGAGATGAGAAACTGGTTGTTGTGGCGCAACTTGAGAGAAATGTATAGCAGTTGCTGTAGGCAGGGTTGATTGATTAATGCTTCAATCAGATGCATGATGTCTACACCCGCTCCTAAGGCACCTCTCCCACCGCCGGCGATTATCGAGAAACGAGTACGAGCAGCGAGTGCGAGACGGCGTCGAGCGATTACTCGCTGGCATACGTACTTACGTAGTTACCAACAGTCTGTCGAGTCTCGCAGCGAGTGTTCTGCCCGCCAAGCGAGTGTCGCTGAGCCCTCTTTGCTGCGACAAACGTTTACTATAGTATATATATAATAGTGGACCTACCAATCTTTTGTACGTTTCTTGAGCCAGCAAATCGTTGATATCTAGTCGCTTCCTCGTCGGCGAGACAGGTGCCTAAAGTTTGGCATTCTATAGTCAGCATAGACTAGGTATAGCCGTTGCAAACCATGAGCACGCATCATGCGACGTTATTTACACTGGCGTGTCAGGTTTAATTCAGAATTATTGGCACGCTCGTGAAATGCTACGACCTACCTAAGCCTATGTATTATTACTCAAAGTTCCCTTAGATCAACTGTAAAGTAATATCTGTTTTCAGGTTTCATACTGGTTTAGCCCAGTGCATTATTCGCCTAATATTGTCAATGATGTAGAAATTAAATAATAGTAACTGTTTCAAGTTACGACTGATTAACTGTATTACAATTAACTTTTATAAGATAAATTAGAATGTTGCTTGGGTTTTCATATTTTGTACATAATGAAGAATTGAATGGCTTGGTGAAATTGTAGGAATGAGTGTTACCTAAAGTTTGGTTGTAAATGTAAAATAACATTAATTTAAAAAGTTAAGCGTGAACACAACCTTGTTCCAATTACTATGTAAATAGAATGACGTGTGTGCGTGGAATAATGATTATTTTGGGGACAAAGATAATACATGGAAGAGAATTTGTAACTACTGTCTATTGTCTTTTTACTTTAGTTTATAATTCTCTAAACATAAGAAATAATATGGGCATGAAGCCGTATTATTTTTATAAGGCGTTTCTGTAAATACCTTCTGGACTCATCTTCTTTATAATTATTGTTCAATATCTCTTATTTAACTGTTAAAGTGTGTTGTGTAAGTTGGCAATAAAACATTCAAAATATTACACTCAGAGTTTATTATTATGAATAACTACAATAACCCAATATTAATTCTAACTAAAACTGGCGGGGGTAGTCTGATGGTCACATGAATGCTTATGAACTTACATTTTAGGCTAAATAGAAATGATTACAATGGTCACAGCATTCATGGGTCCAACAGACTCTAACTTAGTCTATTTAGCACCTTCCAGAACTTTCCTTATGTCGTCGTCAGCAGCCAAGTCCAATGGAGTACAGTCATCCTCATCTTTTAACAGAGTTGCTCCAGCTTTTAGCAATATCTTAGTTGACTCAACATGGCCACAGGATGCAGCATAATGTAAGGCAGTTTGACCACTTTCATCTGCCACATCTACTGGGCACCCTCCATCTAAAGCCGCTTGTAAAGCTTTCGTAGCATTTCGATCAGCAGCCCAGTGTAACGCAGTGAGACCATCCTCATCCCTTTCGTGACGAAGTTCTGGGAGCTTGGCAAGAAGTTCAGTAACACGGTCAGCGCAGTTCTCTCGTGCTGCATCCAATATAGATAGTTCATTGTGTATAAGCTCAGGTTCAGGTGATTTGCGCATAGAAGACACCGCCACCCAGGCTTCTTTCATTCCTGTCTCGTCATATTCTGATAATTCTGTCAACTCTGGGGCATACCTCTGCACTAAGGCAATGTACTTTTGTTTAGCCTCTTCATTTGGCATGTTGCCAAGAGACCTCCAGGCCTCCCATTTTCTACGGCCTCTACCGTCCAGCCACCCCGGCTTAGGGGCATCACACTTGCCTTCAAGTCCTTGTTTGTAGAGACCATACAGTTCTAACAGTTGGTTGTTGGTTAATGAGCTTGTTAGTTTCCTCACATGATCAGCTGCCTTATTAAAAGATATGTCTAAAGGAGACAGGTCATCATCGGAAAAGTCTGAATCAGGGTATTCTGGAAGAGCTTCAGCCATTGTAAATGCTAACTATTTTGAATAGTGTATGTGTTTAACTATTTTGAACTTGAACGGTTAAGTTCAGTCCTTCTAAAGTGTGTAATTGCTTGTTGGTGGCATCAGCAGCTGAGGCGGCACTTGCAAACTCTATGAAACCGTAACCTTTGCTAAGACCAGTAGAGCGGTCAAACACTACTCTAGCACTCTGTATTGGTCCGAACTGAGCAAAGTATTCTTTGAGTTGTCGATGACCTACAGTCCAGGGCAGGTTGCCTACATACAGGCGAGCTGCTCTTGCTGTGCTGGCCATAACCTTAAAGTGCGACAATTTCAAGTAAATGCAAAGATCGGTCTCCAACCAACGCTCGGTAGTCAACTCCCGAACTCTCACTTAGTGAGTCCAAGTCCAGTAGAGCTCCCTTCAGTCCCCACTTCTTCAGCAGAGCCTCAATGGACCAGTCCGCGCTGCGTTCCTGGTAAGAACATAAAAATCGCGCGTCAGTTCCGTCTAACAGGTAAGCCACAGTCGATAACACTTCCTCGAACTGAGAGGGTTCGTAAAAACAATCTGAAGCTAGTAACAGATCTACTGGTCTAAGTGCGTGAACTTCTGATAGGAATAGGCCCCAGGCAAGTCCTAGGATCTTTACGTCGCGATTGGGAACGAGGCCGTTCGCTTCACAACACGCAGATAGGTGTCTCAGGGATCTGGGCAAGGCGACGCTGTCAGTGAGCGTAACACGGGCACCGCACTTTGCAGCTAAGATTCCCGGCAGGCCAGTTCCGCAGCCGAGTTCTAGGACGCGAAGACCGCGTAAATGGCGCCTTTGTGTCCACAAATACCAAGCTAATAAGGGCGCCGACGGCCACGTGTAGAACGAGTAGCCAGCCGTCAGAAGCTCTGGTATAACTATCTCCAAATATTCACCTCGAGTGTCGCCGTTGGTTGATGACTTGCCACGAAATACGAACTTTTTCAGTTGACCACTCACAGACCTACCATCGGTCATTGCTTATATAAGCATTCCTTGCGATAAATAATGAAATTATACTTTTTGATGCTGCTGTGTCGTCGTGAAACCAGATCAGCCGTCAAATATAATGTTGCAAGTTAAAAATTGTTGAAATGAAATGATCTCATTCAATACTTTTTTGTTACATTACATCGTCGTAATAACAGTACTTTAGATCTGAATGGATACCACAGAACACAACAGATATTACAAAAAAAACTTGAAACAAATCATTGTATAGTGAAATAAAACAAACCAAAACAAAGATGTTCTCATGGGTAATTAAATTTATCGATTTTGTAACACTGGTTCCATTCATTCAATTATCAGCAGATCATTCAATTTTCCTGGCTTATCAGCCCATTCAATCGGTCTACAAACTTAATTTGTTCAATGTTCATTACTTCATTCATTGCATAGTTGCTTGTGAAGTGTGTCCATGCGTGTTGCGGAGAGTTAATTTATTTTTTATTAAAAACTCCATACAAAACACAAAAATGTCCGTAGCAGCTAAAGGTATGCATCTTTTGTATTTTTATAGCCTGTTAATAACGTGTTAATTCGTTACAATAACAACAAGATTACCGCGGGGTCAAACTCCAAAGTTTTTACAACAACTTTGTCTCAAGTCCCAATCAAATAGTTTAATAGTAATTTTTTACTAAATTGTTATCAGTTGTTTGTATCGTAAATAATGTTATTATTTAGGAATGCAAGCATTTAATTTTTTTAGAAACTGTTTTGTAAATATGTGGGTTGATTGACCTGTTGGAAGCGGTATTGTCGGCTAAAGTCCAATTCTGTCCAATGCAACATTCTGTACTTAGTGCCGTTCTGTGGTGGGTGAGATGAGAACCGTAGTAAATACTTTTAATTAATTTGAGGCATAAAAGAACGATGCTGTAATTCTCTCGTAACAAACTGGTTCAGGGTAGGTAACCCAGAAACCGGATTTCCGGAATGGGGTCATTGGGGGGTCATTATCCAAATTAGTGGTTGTTCAAGGTCACTGATGTAGGTACAAGTTTTTGTTACCAAGGACTGCACAACCCTGTAACCAGGAAGGATGCATGTGGCCATGCGAAAGAAAATGACCAAAATGCAAATTACGGCAGGATTAATTAATTTTGCATGGCATGGCATCTGACGATAGCGAGTAGCGACATCTCGTTGATTGCTATGCGTTCTTTCAAAAGTCGAACAACCGCTAAAAGTGTTGTCACTAATGAATATCAACCAAGGCAACCAAGGATTAGGCACATAGCAGGTGTAGCAGACTAATGTCTCCGCTTAGACGAACAAAAATACAATTCATGGTAGGTTTAATCTACCAACGGTAGGCCCAATGGAATGAAACCTCCTGCCACCAACATGACCACCGTAGAAAACCCGTTTCTACTAGAAACGGGTTTTCTACGGCGGTCATCCTACGCGTGCAAGGGTAGAATAGAATTTGCTATAGATAGGTCCCAACGCCGGTGATGCACCGGCGCTAAACCCACCTGCAGAATGTACCTAAGTATATAGTCTCTGACCCCAGGGCCGGATTTAAAGGTCGTGAGGCCTCGGGGCAACAAAGGAGTGGAGGCCCCCTGGCCCCGAATTATTTTCCAAATAAAATGAAAAAAAAATTTCAGTCGAGTTTTTCATTTAATAATTTATTGTGAAACCAAGTAGATTCTTTTAGTATTTAACAAATAGGTACATAATAAATATAATTGAAAACAAGAATTATCTGAAATTAAATTTTACATGTTTGTACGAAGTACTGTAGCTAAAGGTAAAACGGAAAAAAAATTAAAGGAAAAGTTGTTTACTAGTCGGAATTTGATTGATTTCTTTTTTCAAAGTCTCTATTGTGGGGGCCCCTCTTTTGTGGAGGCCCCGGGGCTGTAGCCCCGTTTGCCCTCCCCTAAACCCGGCCCTGTCTGACCCTGAGTAGGCAACTTACGTAGATAGTTAGGTAGGTACTTACCTACCTTACCTAACCACACGCCGTGAAGTCTTGTATCAAGCTGTTTACCCAGCTCAACATAAGGCTCCTATACTTTAGGTAATTTATACAGGGTGTCTCAAACGTAGTGGTCAAAAGGCAAATGAGGTTAAGCGAAGGGGTCCACCTATCATTAAAAAAATTAAAAACTGGGATATTCTGAACAGTTCAGAACATTTCGGTTTAAGTAGGTACTTATATTCATGAAATACACTTTTAGTTCAAATCTTGATTTGAACTCGTTACCTATTGAGATAAAGAGGAGACTATTGACTTTGAACCTGATATGATGCAACGGCTCGTACACACTGGCGCGATATCGCGGGCGCGACAGGCAGCGCTACCCTTGTCGCACCCGCGATACCGCGCTAGTGTGTACAAGCCTTAACTGTTTAATCGGACATAGGTAGGTACACCTACCTTCGTTGTTATCAATAGAGCCTATCTACAAGTAGGCTTAGCCTACCTCATAGAATCGGTCCTAAGAGAAATTTGGTCATTTTATGAGTGCTACAAAGAGCTCATTAATATATACGTATATACGTAGGTATATTATGTTGTTAGTAGAGTGGGAGAGAATTTCGTTTTCAGCTTTCGCAAATCAAGCTGAATTTAGCTTCGGCCGGATTTTATTTGTTTGTTAATTACTTATGGCATTTGTGTACCCAGACTTGGAACACCTTGAGAAGCCGCCTATTAAGGCATAGAAGACTTCAGTTCATGTCTGCATTATGCAGGGTTACCGTACCGCCACCACCAGCCCTATATACCTACTACTATGAAGCAGAGCCACGTCTGTTTCTACCACGACCTAAGGCTGTCGTGAAGATTCCATCAGCCTACAGTTTGTCGTGACTCTTAAGGTTAGTGCTGACACAGATTACTATTGGCAGGTATTTAGCTGAGGGTAAAACATACATGTAGCCCCGCTTACAGAACCTCACTGGGCATGTGACGTGGAGGAATGAGGGAAAATGTCGTGAGAAATGTTTTGAGTATGAATTTCAATGGCAATATGAGTAGGGGAAGACCAAAGAAACGATGGATGGACTGTGTAAAAGGCGAATTAGCTATAAAAGGGGTGACTACCGAGATGACGACTAATAGAGAAGTATTGAAGTTAAAGTCAAAACAGTTTCAACCAATCAAATAGCGTTAAACAAGTTTTAAATACCTAATGCTTGAGTTTTGCTTGAGTAAAGCCTCGTGCAGACAGGCGCGACGCGACTGCAATTGATCATCCACCGCACAACCGCACTTTGCACGTGACTTGCATTTTGGGATTGTTTGCAATAAACTTATTGTAGATATTATGTAGCTATTGATAAGAGTTCTTCGCTATCGCAACACCTTATCTTCGAGAAAGAATAATACGGTCTTAGGTGGCATAATACTAGGTGGTATTTAGTATAATAAAACTCAAATGTCTTTATAGTAATGAAGTTTTTGGATAAATTGCTAAGACAAGAGTCTATATGAGCCCAACCATACCAAAATTATTATACAGGGTGTCTCAAACGTAGTGGTCCAAAGGCAAATCAGGTTCATCCATCGTTTCTTTGGTCTTCCCCTACTCATATAGCCACTGAAATTCATACTCAAAACATTTCTCACGAGATTTTCCCTCATTCCTCCACGTCACATGCCCAATGAGGTTCTGTAAACGGGGCTAAATGTATGTTTTACCCTCAGCTAAATACCTGCCAATAGTAATCTGTGTCAGCACTAACCTTAAGAGTCACGACAAACTGTAGGCTGATGGAATCTTCACGACAGCCGTAGGTCGTGGTAGAAACAGACGTGACTCTGCTTGATAGTAGTAGGTATAATGGGTTGGTGGTCGTGGTACGGTAACCCTGCATAATGCAGACATAAACAGAAGTCTTCTATGCCTTAATAGGCGGCTTCTCCAGGTGGTCCACGTCTGGGTATATAAATGCCATAAGTAATTAACAAACAAATAAAATCCGGCCGAAGCTAAATTCAGCTTAATTTGCGAAAGCCGAAAACGAAATTCTGTCCCACTCTACTAACAACATAATTACGTATACCTACTAATCAGCCCTTTGTAGCACTCATAAAATGACCAAATTTCTCTTAGGACCAATACTATGAGGTAGGCTAAGCCTACTCTACTAGGCTCTATTGATAACAACGAAGGTAGGTGTACCTACCTAAGTCCGATTAAACAGTTAAGGCTTGTACACACTAGCGCGGTATCGCAACAAGGGTAGCGCTGCCTGTCGCGCCCGCGGCTCATATCAGGTTCAAAGTCAATAGTCTCCTCTATGCCAAATTTAAAACATTCAAGGGCAAAGTCTCTGTGTTAAATTTAGATAACGATATTTATACATTATTGTACGAACTGTATCTACCGACTTTAAGGATTACTTATCTCCGAACGTATGCTTATATCATACGTTGATATCATTGTCATTTTGCCCCCTGTATAAACCGATAAAATGGACATTCTTGTATTTATAATTGATGCAAACACCACGACGATGGGATTGGTTTCTAGGCGCAGGCCTAAATCCCGTAATGACGAGAATAACTTCGTTTATTGATTTATCTGAGCCGCAAATAATGTAAGCGGTACTGCGTTTGGTGGTCTGATCTATGAGATTATCAAACAATACAGAAGGTAAACAATCTACGATAATGCTAAGGCAAATTATGAAGACTACGCTTGTATAATACTGTCCAGTATTATGAATATCGAGATAGTCTAGACTAATCCGTTTGGTAAGAAACATTACCTACTACAGGTACACGTAGATAAAAAAACACAAGCGCTTCCTAGGACCCGTTTAATAATTTTATTTTTGCATGTAATTGTTAGATATTCTGTTTAGCTAAACATGTGAACTGTATAGAACTTTTGATTTACTCAGTTCAAGCGACAAGCTAAGATTCCTTATTTAGGCAATTCCGAAATTCAACGTTCTAAGCAAGTATACTATATAATAGTATATATAATCTATCTTTCTCTTTACCCAGGTATCTTCATCGTGGGTGCCAAGCGCACAGCGTTCGGCACCTTCGGCGGAGCCTTCCGCAACACGTCCGCCACTGACCTGCAGACCGCGGCCGCCGTAGCGGCTCTCAAGGAGGCAGGAGTTGCCCCTGAGAAGGTCGACACAGTCGTCGTGGGGCAGGTCATGACGGTAAGCGTTACACAGTTCTGAACTACTATTGTATCTTCGAAATGGGTACAGAGCGTCATCCATGTCGTGCTAGATGATCTTAAAATGGTTGCTAATTGAGGGCGAATTTCACCAATAAAAACTGAACGCGAACAGCACGTAAACCAAGTCTAAGAGCTGTCAGTGTCATCATTTTCTTTGGAATATTACCACACAGCTCTTGAACTCAGTTGCATTGGTGAAATTCGCACTGAGTGTTGTTAAGCGCGTAAAAAAATTAAACAATGGAATACTGATGCAGTACATGCGGTTTTTAAGCACCATTGGGTAACCACTGATTCGAATAACGTAACAGTTATAACGTTGAATATTAACGTAAAACATACACCAGCATAAACAGCATTTTTACATCATTTGCTTTACTGCATCTGCACTTCATTTGAGTCAAAAATATCGAGTCGCTTGTGTTAACTCTAAGTTTTGTTTGGTGCAGGCATCTCAGACCGACGGTATCTACCTGCCCCGTCACGTTATGCTGAAGGTTGGCATCCCCCAGGACAAGCCTGCCCTCGGAGTGAACAGGCTCTGCGGATCAGGATTCCAGTCAGTCGTCAACTGCGCTCAGGTAAGCAAGATTTCATGCAAAAAAGTCTATTAACTTAGCTGTGCCTTCGACTCTTCCAGAAGTTTGATTTGAAGTAGCATTCCTCATTAAGTTCCTCAATGCTAAGGGATTTTAGCGAAATTGGTTATGCATTAACCATGTATGAACGTAAACGAAGCAAAAGGACTATATAAGGATTGCAGCAGGTGGCGTTCTGTAGTTTCTGCCTACCCCCATGGGCAGAAAACTTGTGTTTATGTATGTATATGTATGTATGGTCATGTATTCTGCAGAATGATTGCCTCATATGCCCAAAACTCTGCCTATAAACGCCTATAAACCTATCACTGAAATCATAATTGATCCACAATATTGAAGAGAGAACAGAATGTATAGTTAAACTCCTCTATGGTAATAACTTTGTATTCGGAGACTTGCCAAGGCAAAGTAAATGCATACAATATTATAGTAGGCCAGATTCAATCAACCGCTGCCAACATTGAAAATCTTCAAATTCAATACCTTCACCTCTGTTGCCCTCCGCTTTAAATAGGCTATCTCTAGCAGAGTTTGCTATGCTCGATAGGGTTCATAATGATCTCATAAAATTTTAATTTACCACCAAAATACACATTACGGATGCAATCAATGATTGAGGATTCCGTTGATGACAAGAAAATATCGGATGTATATGACAAACATGAACTTACGCTACGCGTAATTTTCAGCTAGAGATCTTTGGGTGCGACTGCCTCGTTGGTCTAGTGGTCGCAAGCGCTACTGCTCAGCTTGAGGTCCTGGGTTCAATTCTCGGGTCGGGCAAAGTGTTATTGGGTTTTTCCATATGGAATTGCTTAGTAGCAGCCCGGAGGCTGATTTGTGCCCGGTTGATGGCAATAGGCTCGCCCCCTATTACATGGGTCTTAAACATAACTGGCGAAATGTGGGTGTACTATAGGTATAGGCGTGATATTATGTTATGTTATCTTTGGGGGCGAAATCTATGTAGGTTTTGGTTATGTTTGAGTTTTTCTCGGCAATTTCAACTAAACCCGTGAGTGTAACAGAGTAACCTTGTTAAAAATGTCCGCTTCTGATGATTTATAGAAATTGCGATCCCCACCCGTTTTCCGTGGTGTTAAACCAATTTCCACATATAAAATAATCTACTTTTCTGTCCTCCTAGGACATCATGACCGGTGCTGCCAAGATCTCCTTAGCTGGTGGCGTAGAGAACATGTCCCAAGCTCCCTTCGCAGTCAGAAACATCAGGTTCGGCACTGCCCTAGGCAAGAACTATGCCTTCGAAGACACCCTGTGGGCTGGTCTCACTGACTCCTACTGCGGCCTGCCCATGGGCATGACTGCTGAGAAACTTGGGGCAAAGTTCGGTATCACCAGGGATGAGGCTGATAATTTCGCGCTTAGGTCACAGCAGAGGTGGAAAGTCGGTAAGTCATAACAAAACCAATTAGTTTTTTTGAGTAATTTGTCTGTTTGTAATGCTTTTTCCCAAAAGACCGGCCTCGTTTTATGATCAGGCAAATTAATGTCCATTCCAAAGTTGCCTGGAAGAATTCGCAGAAAGACCGCCCATTGTATATTTTGTAATTTTTGTTTTTTTTAATGGTGCACAATAAAGTTTATACAACGTCCTTTTGATGTCCATTAAAAATATTACAAAAATTCCTAGAACAACAGTTCCAAAAATACATAGTGTCGAAGATAACATAGCACTAGACTCTCGATGTGTGTATCTAAGTTTCATTGATATGTAGTACCTACGCGTAAGTAATTTTCATTGAAAGCAATCATTTATATTCAAAGCTAAGAAAATGCGACGTTGTTAATGTTGTTATATATTACGTAAGGGTACAAGGTTACATAAATAATCGTGACTTTGTCGAATAATCAATGAAAAGAAAAACAAAAATATGCCAGTTGATTCTTTGACATGGTCTCGTTAATACCTACCCTAGAGTTATGGGATATAAAAACAACACGTTACTTTGTATATTTCGTTGGAAGATTTGATAATTAGAATTTTCGCGAAAATCCTAGGGATATTGCGAAAACACGAACAATTAGACAATGGTGACAACATTTTTCAATCTTACTGGAAAAAGATCACGAATCGCTCTAGTAATATTGCGAAACGAATCGAAATAAGAACGCCGATTGGCCGGTCGGAGCGCCAATAACATGAAAAATTTGCGAAAATTCGATTTATCAAATCTTCCCACGACATATGTATAAGTCAATATGTGGGCCATACAAAAAACGGGATCCTTATGATCCAGCAACAATTGTTCGGTATCCTAATGATCCCAAAATAATTGTATCCCACAAATGTTTTTTGACACTCATGACTTTATTTAATCTTAATTTTTTTGTAGTATTAGTAGGTATTATAATTTCCAAATGACACATTAGTCGAATCGTTAGACATTTTATTTGAAAATATCTTGCTGTAAAATAAAAATAAACATTTACAAACCGCATTATTTTGCTTACCCAGCACAAGACGCGGGAGTCTACAAGGCTGAGATCGCCCCCGTGACCTTGACCGTGAAGAGGAAAGAGGTTAAGTTTGAGGTGGACGAGCACCCTCGTCCTCAGACCACCATCGAGGGTCTGAAGAAGCTTCCCCCCGTGTTCAAGAAGGAGGGTGTTGTCACCGCTGGTACTGCTTCTGTAAGTAATATTTTGGACTTTGAATTTCTTTTGTTTTAGAGTGTTTGAATGATCCATGCATAACCGGAGATCAATATGAACGGATCCTGGCACAGCCCCAGTCACAGGATGTGGTTTCTTACCTGTGGCATTCAGTAAATTTAATTGAATCGATGACTTGCATCGTCTATACACTGTAGACGATGCGACTTTTTTGCTGCTTCAAGAGATATGCCACAGGCAATTACATCGCACCGTGTAAATCAGGCTATTATTACATATTAAAAAAAATCTAGCCGTGCTACCAGCCTTGCTAACTGCCTCAACTATTCGCCACAATAATGGGCAAGAGCTATTGAGTAATTTGCAGTATTCTTTAGAGTATATGCTGCTTTAGACAATGTCTGGACTTTAAAAGAGACTGTGACTTCTGATATTTTTTGGCCTTTCTTCTCAGAGTAGTCAGATAGGTGACGCCGACCTCATCTAGTAGATATATGATTGAACTGTTAAAGTGTTTGTACAAACCTATTAATAGAAAATAAAATTATTTCATCATTGCATTTCATTTCATTAGTTTTACAAGCTAAAACTCTGCCATTCATCTGGATCTGAGTGCCTAAGGCAACAATGGGGTTTATTTATGAACGTTACTTAAAGTTAAGAGACATTTAAACGTCAAAAAATGTATGTATTAAGTAAGCAACGTTTATAAAAGCAGATTAACGTCAACTAACCTCCTTTCTCTAGGGTATCAGCGACGGCTCAGGCGCCATCGTCCTAGCCAGCGAAGAGGCCGCCAAGGGTCTGAAACCTCTCGCCAGGCTGGTGGGCTGGTCCTACGTGGGCGTAGACCCCAGCATCATGGGAGTTGGCCCCGTGCCTGCTATCGAAAACTTGTTGAAGGTCACCAACATGACCCTCAATGACATCGACTTGATTGAGGTGAGTAACTAATTTTTACCCGACTGCGAAGTCAAAAAAGGAGGGTTATATGTTTGATCAATATGTGTGTAGTAATGAATGTCCGTCTCTATGTTCCCTCGTAAATGGCTGAACCGATTTTGATGAATGATACGTCGTTAGATTCGTCTTTATTGCGCGACTGTCAATGAGTATATAAAAATAAAAAAAACTGTATTCGTTAGTGGTATTCGAATTCGTGTGGGGTACCACAGCTAAAATATGAAAATAAAAACTTTTATACAAAAATAACACCTGTAAATCGCATTGCAGTGTCTCATTTATTTGAACCTCGGTGTTTTTTTTTGTAAAATAGTACATTACAGTCGCAGCCTGTAAGTTGGGCATTGACGGACGGTCGTGAAGATGTGGGCCGGGACGAAGCCGAGGCACACACACCATCAATGACGGACAACGAACATTTTCACGCGCCAATATGTTCATTTGTTTCTGCTTTAGCTCTATTTGCAGACCAAATTAAAATTTAAATAAAATCATTGATAAGTTATGGTTGTCATGTGTTGAAGTAAAAAGTTCGTTCCATTTTTAAATATCACGAAAGATATGAGTTTTCACAGTAATATTGCCGGCCGCTCGCATTTATTCGACACACCAGCAATTTCGATTTATCTCGAAGAAGGTTGTCAAAATAATGGTCGAATCTCCAAGCGTGTTCGAGAAAATGTTTTTATTATTATTTATTGTACATCTTAATTAAAATATTATGACGTCAGCTTATGTTTAAATGCGAACTTAACCCAGAATTTCCACCAGGACTTTTTCTTATTTTTGTACAATTGTCTGATTTCTAATGTTAATTAAATGCGATGGTTCATTGTTAGTGTTCTGGGAGAACGACTTTTTCACTTACCTATCTTAATTAAGATGAGAGATCTTCTAATGAGATCCGTTTATGCTTTTGATAGCTTAAATAGTACATTTTTTTTTCGTATTTTTAAAGGTTACCTTAAATTGTATTAACGCAGGTTACCGAAATAAAAACCACCTCTATCTTACACGTGCCGTCGGCATTAGTCAAAGGGCCCGTATCACGTGTGTGTGTAATTGGTATTAAAACGGAAACCTAAAAGAGGTACCATGTTTCTTCTTTTTGGGTTACCCAGATAGCGGTAAACTTACGTCGTAGAAGTAACCAAAATTCTTCGATACCTGTACCGTTTATAAAGGTTATCGATCACTGCGAGAACGATGCCTCCTCCTACGACCTCAAGCATAATATCAAGAGCTGGGGATACGTTATTAGTCTTAAATAAATACTAATAAACATTACAGAACTACTAAATCCTGAAATAATCCTTAAAAGCCAAATTAAAGCTAACATTAACCCCAACAGATCAACGAGGCGTTCTGCGCACAGACCCTCTCCTGCGCCAAAGCCCTGAAGCTTGACCTGGAGAAACTGAACGTGAACGGAGGCGCCACCGCTCTCGGACATCCTCTGGGAGCGTCCGGATCCCGCATCACCGCGCACTTGGTGCATGAGCTCAAGTAAGGACTTGTGAATTATGTTAAGCAATTTTCAAACACATTACTTTCCCACAGAGTCATTCTGCCTAGCCTTTTCCCAATCATGTTGGGGTAACTTCCAGTCTAACCGGATGCAGCTGATTACCAGTATTTTACATGGAGCGACTGCCTATCTGACCTCCACAACCCAGTAACTGGGTAATACGATGCCGCAGAGTAGTCGGACGAATAGTAAGAGTCATGCACGGTTATGGTAAAATTAATCTATGTGCTTAACCTCTTCATTTCGGGACTACACAAAGGCCGAGTCGAACTGGCCTCTGGAAAGTCTGCAAATTCAATTATAGCAGTTGAGTTTGACTATAATTAATGCCGATGATACAGAAAATATGCGTTGGTGTTCCCAGCTGAATTTAACGTAATGGGTACTGCGTAGTGCCGGGGCTCTTGGCTAAATAATAACAGCCGCACTGGTCGATCGATGGTTAAGTTACTCTTGTCGAGGTCGGTCCGTGGATGGGTGACCATCCATTACATATCGAGAGGGAGGGCTGTCCATATGTATAACGTGTTCCGTGTCCGTGCCTCGGAAAGCACGTTAAGCCGTTGGTCCCGGCTGTCATTTGTAGATCTTTGAGAGTTGTTACTGATAGTCAGAAGCCCGAAAGTCTGACAACCAGTCTTACCAAGGGGTCATTATCCAGTAACTGGGTTGTGGAGGTCAGATAGGCAGTCGCTCCATGTTAAATACTGGTATTAAGATGCATCCGGTATGACTGGAAGCCGACCGAACATAGTTGGGAAAAGGCTAGGTAGATGATGGGTACTGCATATTTGGCTTTAAATTAAACTTGTTTTTGCAGCGTGTAAAACATTTTTTTCTTTCTCCAGACGTCGTGGTCTGAAGCGTGGAATTGGATCCGCGTGCATCGGAGGAGGTCAGGGCATCGCACTGATGATTGAGGCCGTCTAAACACCACTGTAACTTAAGTGAATGACTGAACGAGTGAATGAATGACACGTGAACGAAGAGGAATGAGTATAAAGAGCATATAAATCAAACCAGAAATTTTCTAATAAAAAAATTGCTGTATCGTGATATTATTGTACCAATTTAAATTAATTGAAAATTATACTCTTGATCATGTAAACTATGTATTTGTATATTCATAATGTGCTTTTAACAGCCCTTGTGCATAATGTTTCTCGTCCATACATTTTATGAAGTCATGATAATGACGAGAATGTAAATAAATATGATAATCATGTCTATACGAGGCACTGTTACTGTATGCTAAGTCAATAATATTTTGATAGCGTTTATTTTAAGAAATATTAACTTTTGGAGGATATACCTATAATTATATGTTATAAAAAAAATGTTTTTTTATTTGATAGTACCTACATATCCCCGGGATTTTTTTATTAATAATAATAAGTAAACGCATCATAACATTACGCCTGTTCTACCCGAAGGGTTAGGCAGAGATGAACCTTATAATACACCCCAGAATCCTACCGAGAAATTCCCGATGGAAAAACCCAATGACACTGCTCGACCTGTGAATCGTACCCAGGACCTCGTGCTCAGAGAGAAAGGTAGGGAATCGCCAGTCTTCTCCAGTAATTGTTAATGCAAAATAAGCTTAGCTGTGGTAACGTAAAATAGATCGTAAATAAAATATAAAACCGGCCAAGTGCGTGTCGAACCACGCACACTGAAAGGTTCCGTAGTTGGGATTAGCATTGTAGTTAAAAAACATGTTCTCCCATACATCCCTAGCTGTGGTTTGCGGGAAAGGCCGAAAAGAGATACCGTGGCCCGTGGCAACACAGGCAACTGAAGGAACACGGGTGGGTTTTAGCCAGTAAGAGTCTGACACACCCTCCCGCTACGGCCAGAGCGGGAGAAAAAAACAGCTGTGATTTTAATTTCGTTATAATTTTTTAATACTGCCGTGAATTTTTCACTTATACAAAAATAACCATTTAGCTTGTAGGGGGCTGGCGTGGCTAACAAAAATTTGCACTTTAACAACACACGTAAGCTAAATTTTTTTTTTCCACTTTGTCGGCGTGATTAATATGTAGGTACCTATACTCATGCCAAATAACAGCTTTCTAGTACTAGTCTCTGAGCTAAGCTGCGGACAGACAGATGGACATGGGGAAACTATAAGGATTCCTTCTTGACTACGGAACCCTAAAAATTTTTTGAGAGTTTCTTAGTAGTAGTTGTGGCAGTAGACAGTTCAAAAAGAAAGAGGCCTATGCCCAGCAGTGGGTAAAGTTGGGCAGTGGATGAATATGATGATGAGGTAGTCCTCAGCAGGGATAGCTTGGGAAGCTCTGATTTCTGCCTGCTTCAGCTCCAAAGGACCGTTGTCGTTGTGACGTACGCGCGGCTTAGAGCGATAGGTATACATTACAAAATCGAACCAATAAATACAAACGCAACATAATTCTGCATGTCACTGTCATGAGAATGATAAGGCGATTATCGTAAATACTCGACTTATAAAGATTTGATAGGATATGGATAGGAGGCATGGCATTAATATATTATGTTACTTATGTAGGTATCGAGTTGCCTACCTATCTCCATAATACCCTACCACTTAGGGTTGGATCATAGATACCTACATTTAATAAAGATTTAAAAAAAAAAATTGTTGTGTTGGATCTTAGATACATTAAATAAAGATAAAACAAACGCAATTTTTTTTAAATTTAGAAGTAGGTACATAAGATACATGAACAGAGTCTGCCGAAGATTATAATTTGCTCCAAGACGGTTGCCAATCGAGTTTCTTGTGTAGATCGAATCATCCACAGATCTTGATGAACTGCAGAACGATGAAATCCAGGCTAGCTACTAATATCCAAGTCCTAGTACCCACGGGCGATTTTTTTATCGCGTACTGAATTTTCAACCCACAAAAATATACACTGTTGGATTTTCTACTCTTAGCGCTAAGAGTAGAAAATCCAACAGTGTATATTTTTGACACACTGGGATACACTCTATTAGATTCTCAATGCCACCACCAAGAGTAGCTAGTATAATAATGAAGTTAAAAGGTAAACTATCACTCTCGCGCCGACCCTTGCTCGAGCCAGCCCGCGCCGCTGAGCCTGTAGCTTTAAATTCGTCCCCAAAAGCTGAATCCGATCCAGCCTGTCCCTTGCTGTCCTCCCCCAGCGACACCCTTAGCCGAGGCCCGTACCCCACAGGCGGTGCCCTTAGCGTATAGTCTCGCCTAGTTTATAAGTTTTGTATTGAGGTATCCTCAGAAAAGTTCGGTGGTAACAGCCGACAACCTCCTATGCCATTTCACAAAAACAAAAACTATCACAGCTAAATAGACTTAACAAGTAAACGAGTAATTTATTTACTAAGGCACCAACTCCCAATATACAGATCACAAATAAATAGGTACAATTCATCCAAATCATTAAAATAAAATGAGTAGGTACCTACATTCAAATTCATTCGATCACTAAAATAAAATAATATAAGTATACATTAAAATTCAATACAATTACAAAATAAAATACAAATCGACACAGAGATAATAGTAGACCAACTTTCATTTGCGGTTGGAATGTATGGGAGACATGTTTTTCAACTACAATGTTAATACACTACAAAGTTTAAGTTCTTGGGATAAATCCATCCCTATTACGGAACCCTTCATTATGCGTAGTCCGACACGCACTTGACCGATTGTTTTCTTTTTAATTGTAGGAGGTACCTATGTTTTTAATTTTATTTCTATCTTATTATGATCCTTAGTTACTGCTGGTCTACATAAATAATAAATTAATTCTTTGTTGCCATAAACTGGGTTACAGAAAAAATATGAAACTCTGACTCCACAGTCCACAGCTAGGTTAGAGTACCTACCTGTATTTCAGGAAACCGTGTCTTCTTCCAAGGTTAAAATTTAGCGCAACATAGGTCATATTATTAAAATTAAGTTTAGTTTAAAACTAAAATTAGAACAAAAGCAAATTAAATTGGGATATCGAGCAATGGAGGCGAGTCATGTTCTCGGGCGATTCCATGATGTGCCTGCATGGTAACGACCGTCGACAAAGAGTCTATAGGAGACCGGGGGAGTGATTCGCACAATGCTGTATTGCGGAAACAGTGGCTAACGGGGGTGGATCCTGTATGATGTGGGCGGGGATATCTATTGAAGCAAAAACGGAGTTGATATTCGTACCAGGTGGAGGTCGGGGAGGAGGGCTAAGCACAGAAAGATACATCAACGACATTCTGCTAGGCCATGTGCTCCCGTACTACGTTTATTGGCGAAGATTTCCTGCTAAATCACGATAATGCCCGCTGCCACACCGCTGCTGTGACTAGACAGTACCTTGTAGAAGTTGAGATTCCCTCGCTCGACTGGCCAGCCCTCAGCCCTGACGAGCTGAAAAGGTGAGTACGAGGAAGATGTCCAGCTCCGGCGTCAATAGAGGACCTGAAACTGCTTTAGTCGAAGAGTGGCAGGAAATCTCACAGGATTCCATCAGGATGCTCATTCGGTCAATGAGAAACCGTTTACAGGCAGTCATTAGGGCCAGGGGGGGTACCTAAC
Source organism: Eupsilia transversa (assembly GCA_914767815.1). NCBI lineage: Eukaryota > Metazoa > Arthropoda > Insecta > Lepidoptera > Noctuidae > Eupsilia > Eupsilia transversa. The sequence goes on along the minus strand of OU611889.1, from coordinate 13,826,319 downwards.
ACAAAATATTAAGGGGTAAATAACATAAATATTTTTTTTATCTTTTCATATTGCTTCCTATTCATTTAGACGTCCACAACTTCAACCTATTACAATAATTCTCTAAAAGTTAGAAAATTTAATTAACTTTAAATCTTTTTGATATCATTTGAAAGCTAACAAAATTACCTTTCAGGTGATATACCACAATCCCCAGCTCATTGCAGAGAAATTGTAAAAAATTGTCTTGAGCAACGCCCGATGAAGTTATTCCAGTTTATTGCTCGCGAGTGTAGTTTTTCGATATTTTATTTTATGTTTCGCTAAATTTGCCGCAGTGTGAATGTTGTTATCTTTGCTATGCGAAACAAAAGTAGGTCCTACCTAATGTTGACAACGGGTCTTTTAAACTCATGATGTTATAAAAAACAAGTACGTACTTCATGAGTTAACGACTCATTGTCATACATCAAGATTTTTATTCATGTGACTAAATGAGCTTCATTTGTCTTTTTCTACTTCATGGTTCTCGGGCACAAACACTGCAAAGTTCACAATATAAGTGGAAAGAAGGTGAATTTTAAATTATTATATTATTATAAGCCTGTGTTGTCCCACTGTAGGGCAAAGGCCTTTCCCTCTTTCCACGTTTCCCGGTCTATTGCGATTGCGGGCCAATCCTTTGCAAAAATTTGACTGATGATTTAATCAGATTTCACACAGACGGTGAAACAAGCACTAAATAATAGACATTTTAAATTAACGAGCTGCTTTTTCCAGGGGTATACATACACTGTTTATTGTGCATAGTGGCCGGTAAACGTACTCCTTTCGGGAAGTATGGAGCCCTGCTATAAAATTACGTAAAACGTTTTCGTAAACGATTCCGACTAATCTGTTTCATTTTGACAGTTCAGCAACATTCATTGCGTTATTTACGTTGTTGAGCAGATTTTTTTTGTCGAACTTACGAAGCAATGGATTAGCAATCTGTTTCAAACCGATCCAGTAAGGGTGCTGGGGCTGCAGTCTCGATATAGATAGCGATCGCTATACGACCGAATTCGGTCGCAAAGTCCTAATGGCGTGAGAGTAATCGACTGACAATTGATGTCATTAACTTAGTTGAGGTAAGCGTAAGGAATTTAGTACTTTTTAGTTCAATAAGCTCATAATTAAAAAACGACTAACACAGCCTCACTCCACGCACACATGTTTGAATAATAGAAAAAGTTCAGGCCAGAATAACCAGCGATTTTATTGTTTAGGTACCATTATACCTAAAGTTTTGAACGGTAAACTTGCCCGTATCGTGAAACAATTGTACGTGTTGTTTAGACAGTGCCAGTCAATTGTTGCTTAAATTGTGTGGTATGCCACAGGCAATAACTTGCACTGTGTAAATGGGGCTTAAGAAATGAGTATATGTATAAGAGGACGTCAAAAAGTGGCACCGGAGACTCAAAAACTGTTTGGAAATCGGTTGTCATGGTATGGGCAATAATGAGCATGTGATGCGGAGAAATGAGGAAAATGACGTGAGGAAAGTTTTGGGTATGAATTTAAATAAGTTCAAGCTTTATAAGAGTAGAGGAATACCAAACGGACGAAAAACGATGGATGGACTGTGTGAAAGATGATATGGCTAGAAAAGAGATGACAACTTATATTACATAAATTGGAAGAAAAAAAGACTTGTTGCGCCGACCTCAAATGAATTGAAATAAGGGCAAGAGAATAATGATGATTATGATGTTACTATTCTCAACACATTCCAGATTTATAAAACATATATGCATTACAACGTTGGTGCCAGAGAGCTGACAGTTGATGTCTGTAACCTGAACGTCAACAGTGGAGTCATCACTATCCGATACCGTTCGGCGCGTCCGGGGTCAGGCAGTAATGACACACCTCACGTATGTGTTCAGGGCGGCAATAAGATAGCGATCTAATATGCTATATTTCAGCAGAATTACAAACTTGTGCACCAATAGTCGAAAATAAGGATTTGTCCGGCCCCACGAAGCTCCATGCAAAGCTCTTTGGCGCATTAGGATCGTAGCTATCCATAGAATTTTGGTATTGCAGACGGAAACAAAACAATAACCTGAAATACATATGTCCATAACCTTTCGTTAAATATGGAATTGGAAGCTTTCCATATTGACTGTTCATGGTTGCCGAGTCACACCGGAATGGCGGCGGCCGGCAGTGGCTAGCGGCGACGCCAGCGGCCTCCGGCGTCGCCGCTGACGCCCTCGCGCGACCTCCAGACCCCACGTGTCTAGTCTCCTCTTGACTAGTTTAGTTTCTACATTCGGCGCGCGGCCACCCGAGGTGCAGCGAGCGGCCTCGCGGCGCCGCTGGCAGCCGAGGGTAGAACCGTCTTGTCGGTGTTATACAATAAAGTTGATAAAAAATATAGTGAACCGGGTACATTCTACCTGAGTTTTGGCATGCAAAATTTTACAAATAATGTCAACATAATATAGTCAGATAGATTAATAAAGAGGTAGATTTAATGCAGAAACACTAAATGTATTTGTACAAAATTCTATCCAGTTTTGATAGTAATAAAAGCCATTTGAATGAATTCTTGCGCTATTGATAAGTATAAATGTCATTGGAATTATTACAACAGGGTAAGTATGATGTAGAAAAAGTTTAAAATTATTTCACACTGAAAGTGCTGGCAGCATCGGTCGCTGCCGGCCGCTGCAATTCCAGTGTGATTCAGCTCTAAGTGTAATGTAAGAATGCTGTATCTATAAAGTATACTTAACATAGGTACACCTGTTTTCTATTATGCGCTAGGCGCACGTGCGAGGTGTCAAAAGACGCGTCTCCGCGCGGGCTAGCGACCTATGGTGTTATTGGAATTTAAATGGAACAAAATTTAGGGTTTTTCGTGGAAAAACGTGATTTTCGACCAAAAAATTAGTAAAAACCAGGAATTACGACTACCAAACGGGACTCGAGTTCGCGGAACGCGCACAGGAATACAGGTAAGGCAGGTAAGTATTCTATTGAAACTAAAACAAATATGATTTTGAAAATAGATGTTGAAATAAAAATTAATTAAGAAAAAATTTGAGAATTTTGTTCTAAGTCTATAGAAGAAAAATGTTTTACGTGGAAATTGTCAATTTTTCTTCGTCAAAAAGTAGGACGGAGCCCATTGAAAATTAAATAGCTGAAAACCGCTTGAAAATGCGTCACCAGGAAGCAAAGTTATAACGATTTTATCAAAATGTTGTATCCCTAAGGTGGAACTCTTTAGGTATGGAACCCAGTATATTTATAGTTTTTGAAATAGTGTTAAAATTTTTTCGCGGTTCTATAAAAGTTACTACTACTACTTACTTTAAACACTAAATAGGTAGGTATAGCTATAAATAAATTCAATGCAGAAACTCTAAATGAATTGTACAAAATTCTACCCAGTTTTGATAGTAATAAACGCCATTTGAATTAATTCTTGCGCAAATGTGAGTATAATATTGATAAGTATATGTCATTGGAATTACAACAGGAATACTTAATGAACCGTTCTTATCAGCGAGCGTCGAGACATACAAACAACCCTGGGCGGAATTTAGGAAATTGCTAGAGTTATACTTTGGCGATCCGCGTAGCGAAGAGTGTTTAGCTATTGAATTAGAAACTTTATGGATTAAAAATAATGAGCGTCCCAGTAATTTTTGTTCTTGAATTCAAACAGTAAAATCAGTTTTGTTGTCGAAGGTTAACCAAATTAGTAACCAAAATTTGCAAGTAAGTGAGACTACTATTTATCTCAGTTCTGCAGATGTAGATTTATATATACCTATATAATTTACCAGAAAACGGTACGCGCGGAAGGAGAAGGGAAGAAGCGGTGGTACGCTTTGTGCGTCTGAAAAATTCACGCAAATTGGAAGAGGCCTCATCTGTAGCTTTAGAAGAAGTTAATTTCTTTGATCAGTATCAGATATCAGGTTTAACCCCACTACCACCAGGTTTCAGACCAATGCCAATGACGCAACAAAATCACTCATTTAAAAATAATGTGGGCGCAAAACCTAAATTTAATTTCGGAATTCCAACTAATAGGCCAATTATTACGCTAGGGCACAACCAAGGTCAATTTGGTATGAGTAAACTAAATTTGGTGCCACTGCAGTTTGATTATCGAAGAGAAGACTTAACGACATTACAGTTGCGGCGACAAGTACCCCTTCCTAACATTACTGATCTTATTGACAAATTGGATAAAAGCATCTACATACTTTAACAACGCTCGATTTAGCTAGTGGTTACCACCAAATTGAGTTTAATAACGACGACATACCACAAACTGCAATTAGCACCCAAAACGGACATTGTGAGTTCTTGAGAATACCGTTCGGACTTAAAACAGCTCCAGCGACTTTTCAACGAGCCATGGACAACATTTTGAGAGGTCTCTGAGGAATACATTGCCTCATATATTTAGACGACGTCCTTTTTGTACTCTTCTAACCTTAAGGACAACCTACAGAAACTTAGATTCGTTTTTGACAGACTATGACAGACTAGCATATGTCCTTTTTTGAGTGCGAAAAGGTTAAATAAATAAATAAACCACAGAAATAAACTTAAAAATACAAATAGACAGAACTAACTTTTTACGAAAGGAAGTTTTATACCAAGGCCATACTATAACAAGAGACGGACTAAAACCAAACAACGATAAAATTAAGCTGTTATAATTTTTCCTCTCCGTAGAACGACAACAGAAATAAGTTTCCTTGGGCTAAAATAATGAAATACGATAGAAAGCCCTTAAAAACAATGATACGATTAACTGACTGTACCTATACAGGGTTACTTGTAATTCGACGTATATCCGTCAGGAGCTGATAGGGGGGCCAGAATGCAACTAATTGAACACCCCATATGTATGGCCAAAATTCAATAGGTTTCGAGATATTTGAATTTTACGCGTTTTTCGATATTTACCCAAAATTTGACATTTAATTCCAAATAAAACAAAAACAACATAATTAATGCATACCATTAAAGGATGATATCGTAGCTGGCACTTCAATCAAGCTATGACCCTATTTAAAAGTACTTAATTCAACGAAATAATTAAAATTATGAGCGATTTAAGAATAATATCTTACCAAGATTTTCATTTTACGCTTCAAAAATGTTGTCTCGTCAAAAAAATTACTATGACGTTAATCGTACAAATAACTAAAACAACTTGCCTATTCTGTAAGCTTTCCAAAAAGGTATAAAAGTTAAATCTAAAATACGTAATTCGTGGCATGGCATGTGTTTGAATCAGCGCGGGGACAGAAATCATCTGTGTTTTCAGTTTAGGATCCTCCCTAAAACTACCGATTTTACTGGCGAAATTCTTCGTGAGTGTGCGGGCGGGGGAGAAAACGGCGTCTGCTGCGCTCGCGTCCCCTTCCTTAGTAATTTTCGACCACCCCGAGGGATTGGGAGTACTAAAAGAGAACAGCTCAGAACGTAATCCCAGTAGCGGCTTGGAAGCCTACGATCTCTCGTCGTTCTTCGCTGAGTAGTTGAATTTTCAGTCACCTGGCGTTCTGCTTCGACTATTTGATGTTCTCCAGCTGGAGAACATTGTTCTGAAATACAACTAAAATTCTACAGATCTGCCTTACCAGGTCCAATCTTGATAAAAGCTACTTCACCTATGGAGAGATAAAGTATTGATTTTAAAGGTAACATTTGAGTATTCATTAGAGATGGGCCGACTATGACTTTGGCCGACTAGCCGACTAGTCGGCCGCAAAATGACCGACTAGTCGGCCAAGCCGATCTTTGCTTTCGGTTGAGTTCGGGTGAAATCGGAAATGTTCGTAACTACGGCTCGTAGGGCGCGTGGCGCACGGCGACCATGCGGACATGTTTTTATTTACATTGCATTTTTTCATCATTGTATTCATTGTTTACGTGCGAGCCGGTTACGTCCATCCTATTCTAGATTGCATTTAAAATAAACTGTGAAACTGATTTTATAATAAAAAAGAACAACAATAAAGATTTCAATTTCATTTTAATCACTGTCTTTTAAATTTTCAAGCATACTATACGAGTAAAAAAATAGGCCGACTAGTCGGCATTTTTAGCCGACTAGTCGCCGACTACAAATATGGCCGACTAGTCGGCTTTTACATCACTAGTATTCATCGATCACAGTTATTATGTACCTTTCAATACAAGAAATAAGTACATAATAACTGTGATCGATGAATACTCACGTTTCCCATTGGGTTCCCATGTGGCCGATATAAGTTCTGCAACGGTTATAAAACAGCCCGCACACCCCGACCCATCACGAAGAATTTTGCCAGTAAAATCGGTTGTTTTAGGAGGAACCTAAACTAAAAACACAGATGATTTCTGTCCCCGCGCTGATTCAAACACATGCCATGCCACGAATTACGTATCTTAAATTTAACTTTTATACCTTTTTGGAAAGCTTACAGAATAGGCAAGTTGTTTTAGTTATTTGTACGATTAACGTCATAGTAATATTTTTGACGAGACAACATTTTTGAAGCGTAAAATGAAAATAATGGTAAGATATTATTCTTAAATCGCTCATAATTTTAATTATTATGTTGAATTAAGTTATTTCAATAAAGTTCATAGCTTGATCGAAGTGTCAGCTACGATGTCATTCTTCAATGGTACGCATTCAATGTGTAGTTTTTTTTTTATTTGGAATTAAATGTAAAATTTTGGGTAAATACCGAAAAATCCTTAAAGTTCAAAAATCTTGAAAATTACTGAATTTCGGCCATACATATGGGGTGTTCAATCTGTTGTATTACGGCCCCCCTATCAGCTCCTGACGGATATACGTCGAATTACAAGTAACCCTGTATGTATTCCAGCAGGTACATATACCACTTCATACATTAGGTAAAGTATCAACAAACGGGCCACTTCTGGAAACTCGTTTTTAGGGTTCCGTAGTCAACAAGGAACCCTTATAGTTTCGCCATGTCCGTCTGTCTGTCTGTCTGTCCCCGGCTTAGCGCAGAGACTGTTAGTACTAGAAAGCTGTTATTGGGCATGAGTATACATATTAATTACGCCGACAAAGTGGTAAAATAAAATCATGAAAAAAATGTAGGGAAAGTTTTTTAGGGTACCTCCCCTACTCGTAAAGGGACTTTTTTTTTTCGTTTATCCCATGGTGTGAGGTATCGTTAGAAAGGTCGTTCAAAAATATTGTGAGCTATTTAGAACCATTTTAGGATTGAAGGATCCGTCTGTGAAATATTAAGCTTTAAACTGCCAATTTTTGTTAGATTCAAGTGTGTGTGTCCCCCCCCCCCTGCCAGCTAAATGGTAAGTTTTGGATATGTGGAAAAATCACAGCAGTAGTATATATAAAGAAAACTATCACAGCTAAGTAGGCTCTACAAGTTACCGAGTAATTATCGACCAACTTACATTTGCAGTTGCAAAAAGAAGAAGAACATGTTTTTCAACTACAATGTTAAGTTTGTTTTTGGCATAAATTCATCCCAGCTACGGAACCCTTCATTGTGCGTGGTCCAACATGCACTTGGCCGGATTTTTTATTTTATTGTGCTTTGCTTTTATCGATATTCCCGTAACATATAAAATAAATAATGTAAATTAGGTAAACAATTAACTATAAAATTCATAAGATAACCCTAAAAATCAAAAGTCAATCAACATAATTATTCCACTTGCAGCGCAACATTTGCTGAACGAAACAATGGCAGTCGCAGTGAAAAAAGGTAAGTAAACAAAGTATATGTATTTGTTTGGGTTATTTTTATCGTAGACACCAGACATCATGTAAAAGGCTTTCCATCTGTCTCTTTTTATAGCAGCATTGCTTTCACCCATGGTGACGTTGCTGGCATTATGAAGTCTGAGAAATCCTTTTGGTGATCATGTTCGCCAACGGCAGTAATCGATCATGACTGTCCATCGATCTAGTAAAGGTTGTTAATAATCATCATTTTGGTGATTACACTTCTGTTGTTTTCAGGAGTCTACATTGTGGCCGGTAAACGTACTCCTTTCGGGAAGTATGGAGGCCTGCTTCGAGATGTCTTGCCTGAGGATCTGTTTGCTACAGCAGCTAAGGCTGCCTTAAAGGCAGGTGATGTGGCTGTTGATATTGTAGACACCGTCAATATCGGCCAGGTTAGCAACCCTAATTGTTTTGAATCGGTAGAAAACAGTGTTATAGTTCTTAAATCGCCATTTCAGAAGATGGATATCAAAGAAGAGTCAGTTCTTTGACCACCGAAGCCATTATTTTATTAATTCAATATCCAACCTCTCCTCAGGTTAGTCCTTTAACGTCAACCGCACTGTCTCCTCGTCACGCGTCGTTGAAAGCTGGCATCCCAGCGGATCGACCAGTTCTCAGCATGAACAAACTGTCTGGGTCCGGGTTCAACGCTATCATCTGCAGTGCACAGGTACGGCCAGGAAGAGGACATGATTTCGATGATCTTTATAAAAACAAGATTTCTAGCTGTTGCGGACTGGATCAAAACCCACTTTCTTTAGGAAATTCTTCTGAGTGCATCTCAAATCTCACAAGAAGTCTCCTCTAAGTCTAATACTCACAGCAATACGTACTGCTACTACTGATGGTTTTAATTTGATATAGTCTATCGAATTGAAACCGATATATCAGTCTTAATTGTATGGTCTATCGGATTGAGACCATCAAATTAAAACTCCATTTCAAAATGGTGCCATTTGGAACAACCAACTGACAAAAACAGTTTTTTATTTGCAGGAAATCCTTTTAGGAGCAGCTCAAATCTCCCTTGCTGGAGGTATGGAAGTCATGTCTTCAGCCCCTTTCCTCATTCGTGACGTGCGTTTTGGAACTGAGCGAATCACTACCGAAATGGAAGACTCCCTCCACAGTGGTCACTTTGATTCTTACTGCAATATGACTCAGTTGCAAATTGTTGATATCGTTGCTGCCAAGTTTGGTATAACTAGAAAAGAGGCCGATGAGTACGCTCTGAAATCGCAGCAGAAGTGGAAACATGGTGAGATACTACTGCTAAGCCAAACTAATTCCAGAAAAACTGGAATTCGTTTGACTTAGATTATGAGAAAGAAAGAAAGAAAGAAAGAAAGAAATTTTATTTGCTCGAACATGTGTATACATACAGAATTAAAATAATACATGCATGCAAGATCTTAAATAAGGGTGGCTCACGACATGTCCGCCATTTCTCACGGCGTGCAAATATCTTAGGTGTTACACTTAATGAGTGAGTAAAACTTAAATTTATTTGCACTGAGTGAAATGGCAATACCAGAACTGCTGCTCTTTGAACTGTATAACCAGATCAATGTGCAGCTGCTGTAAATATAAATAGTTTAATAAACAATTGTTTGAAGACCTTCGATAAGAAATAACACTATCAAAGACACCTCAAATCACTTCCAGCGGATGCAAGCGGATTCTTCAACGAGGAGTTGGTCCCAGTGCCAGTGAAGGTGAATAATCGTGAGGTGCTGATGACGAGGGACGAACACCCACAGCCAGACATCACATTAGAGAAGCTCAGCAAGTTGACGCCAGTGTTCCATGGTGGAACCTCCACTCCAGGCAATGTCACTGTGAGTATGAAATAGTAATGGTATTGTGAAGAATGCAAACTGAATCATTTTGCATCAGTCTCAATATCATTGATAAATTCAAGTTTATCTCTTATTCTGGTATGCTGATATGATATGCTATATACCCCTGCCATGGTTTACTTGCCACTTAGCCAGGCTTCCGAGATCAATCAAATAAACCAAATAGAACCCAAGATATAATTATACGAATAGACATTTATCAAATATCTACAGGAAATATTCATCACCCTTGGTTAACTGGCGAACAGTTTAAATAGTAATTAAATATTTAAGACGGGATCGCTTTGTCTTGCAGGGTATCAACGACGGCGCAGCAGCCATGATTCTAGTCAATGATCAAGCTTTAAAGGACCATAACTTGAAGCCATTATCACGGCTTGTAGGCTGGTCATGTGTAGGAGTGGATCCAACGATGATGGGTACAGCGGCAGTCCCTGCTGTGCAGACACTACTCAAGACTACCGGGCTGACAATTGCTGATATGGACTTAGTTGAGGTAGATACACCAGTTTTAAATGTTTCTCCTGTTTATTTTATGAGGTGTACAATAAAGTGTTTAATAAAGGACCAACGCAGTAGACTAGCGAGGATTGAATTGAATGGATTGAATTTTGGTTTTTCGGTAAAATCAGACATCACCATCACCTAAAAAACATCATCATCATTGTACACATCCCTAGAAACATCGTAGTTGATTAGATGATTTTTTTTTTATGCCAAACTCCAAAACCACATGAAATGCAATACACCACTTAATATTCCAGATTCATGAAAGTTACGCTTCAGCAACGCTGGTTTGTGCCAGAGAGCTGGCAGTAAATGAAGATAAACTAAATGTTAACGGGGGAGCTATCTCCATCGGACATCCGTCCGGCGCGTCGGGGGCCAGAATCATGTCACACCTCACGTATGAACTCAGGTAGGATAGGAATTGGATAATGAAAAAAAGTCATGCTATAACTTCAAAAGATTTAGGTAGAGGCCATAGAGGTTTATAGCATACGTTGTTTTGGAAAAGAAAGAAAGAAAAATGTTTTATTTGGGACACGCACAGAAAATACAACTATAAAAAAGGGGTGCGCCAAAGTTCACCTAAATTTTCAACTCCGATAATTGGAAATCCGAAAATGTTCTTCCTAACATTTTTCATCCTAACAATCACAATTCCTAACTACTCTGTCTCTAATGTTCATAATTCTGAAGCATTCATCTTCATAATGTCAGTAGCAATAAACATCTATTATATTTTTATTTGTTTTCCTATATTTTTTCAACATAACCATCTTTTACACTATTATTCAAAGTCATATCTTTTTTGTTTGATTTCTTTTTATTCATAATAGTCAGTATTATATAGGTTAGGTTAGGTTAGAACTGTGACCAACTACGCGCGAGCCGAGCGAGCGCTATCTCGAAATTGATCGCGAAATTTACTAGACACAACTCAGTACGTTATGTAAAGCATACCCCCAAATAATAATCATACCCTCAAATTAAAACTATAAATATCATCTTCTACCCACATATATTTTTTATTACACTTGGTAAATGTTTCTTTCTGAGTATGAGTGAAAATATTATGGTCATTATGTTTAGGGATAAAAGCGTTATGATAAAAACAGTAGGAGTATAAACATATTTACATTAATGATATTATAATTAATTACAATTTTCGGAAACATGAGTGTTATGAACATCGCCGGTAGCACTACAAATAGTATGAATGAAAACTTTAGGATGAAAATTTTTAGGAAGAGTGATCATTCGGGTTACAAATCATTAGGATGAACAATTTCGGTTAAAGAACTTTAGGTTAGCCAATATGGACCCATAAAAAAGACCATTAGAACTAACAAAATCCTGAAAACAGTAATAATAATAAAAGAGCATTAAAACAAAAGCCAAATCAAACAAAAATAGTAAAAACATAAAAAGAGAACATAGGGAGACTGTCAGTAGCAAAGCAACGATTCCAGATATTAATATATTGTTCAAAATAGAAACTTTTATAAAGGGGGAATATGCATTGAAGTCTTGTCTTCAGCCCCTTTTCTCGTCCGTAATCTTTGTTCCATTTCAGTTCTGTTTATATGACCAAGTTACAGCAAAACTGCTGAGCTTCAGATTTATCTGAGGATCTCGCCTTTGTGCCATGCTTAGTGCAATCACTTCGAGCAGGTAATCTGAGCAGTTCTTGTTTCAGGCGACGTGGCCTTAAACGAGGCATCGCATCAGTAAATATCGCCTCTGGACAAGGCGTAGCTATGATAATTGAAACTGTTTGATCTGGGAAGCTTACGGAAACAAAAGGAGAGGATCGATTATTTCAGCAGATCAATAGGAAAGAAAATGGAAACTAAATAATGTTTTATCCGTTTTTTGCTTTTAATAAAAATAAAATTTTGCCAGAGTGTCTCGTTTTCGTCAGCTCTATCAATGTGCCAATCTCGGAGTTTCTATGAAGGATACAGTTCCCAATGAAAGTTATCCAGAAAAGAACTAGATTCATCGACATAGTTTACAGAGTTAGCAAGCTGAAGGTTAACATCGAAACCACTTAAAGAATATATTAGAATAAGCCCACTTCACTAACAGTTGCACTACGTGGCAAAGCGCGAAGTCTGCCTAGACAGGGACGTTACAGTATATTATAACTCCATGGTCAAGTCTCACATAAACTGTTTGATTGAGGTTTGGGGAACTACTGCCAATACAAACCTAAAAGTACTACAAGTTGCCCAAAATAAAATCAATCTGAAAAAAATTACAAAGAATCAAAAGTTACCTATTTCAAAATAAGTATTAAAACATGTTCTCCCATACATTTCGTATGGGATTTCAATTATATAGTACTGCTGTGAATTTTTCCACATATATATCCAGAACTAACCATTTAGGTGGTAGGGGGCGGCAAAAATTAGCACTTTAAAGCTTAATATTTCGCAAACACATCCTTGAATCCAAAAATGGTTTAGACATACTCCCAATATTTTTAAACGACCTTTTCAACGATACTTCGCGCCATGGGATAAACGACAAAAAAACTGCGCTTTACGTGTAGGGAAGGTACCCTAAAAAAAAAGTTTTTATTTTACCACTTTGTCGCCCTAATTAATACCTATGTATACTGATGCTAAATTACAGCACGACGGCACGGTTGGAGCAGTGGTTAACCGATTGACTGCCGCGTTGCGTGTCGCGGGTTCGATTCCCGCAAGGAACAAATATTTGTATGACCTACAAGTAGTTGTTCCGGGTCTGGCTGTTTGTGTATGTGAGTTTAAATGTTTGTAAAAGCACCCACAATTGGCTACAATACATGAGAAAATCATAGGGTGGGGCAACGTTTAAAAAAAATATTAAAAAAATAGTTAATTGTGTTCGCAAATGAGAGTACTAGGTAAGTACCCGCCGGGGCTAAGTCTGAGGATTTCCTGAAAGACGACGGAGGCTATACAAGGTGGAGACTACAATACAACAATAAATTAAACTGAGTATATCTAATGACGTTCCCAGTCTGCATACGAAAATTCAATCAAAGATCTCAAATAGTTTAGTCACTATAGCTAGTCAAAGATTGGCAAAACCCATAGTCGGCGCATCACTACTATTTAGTTTGTTAGAAAAAATCACTTTTTTAATTTCAATGTTAGGATTTATTTGATAGTTTCTAAATACTTCTATGCATTAATATTGCCAGTGTTTTCATTTATTGTTGTATTGTGGTCTCCACATTGTATATATTATATTTTATCCGCTACCACAATATTTATAGTTTTGGCTTTTTTTTAAGACTTGCCTCCTTAGAACATTTGCCTCTTGTCAGCGCCTTATGAACCTAAGTAGTTACTTAACGTTTTTCCCGCGTTTTATGTTTAAGAGGGTTTATTCTGAAAGTTGGCAATGTCGCAAATAGATGTCAAATATTTCGCTGTTTTGATTAATTTGATAATATTTCTGTATGGAAATAAAAAATGTGGCTAACTAGCGAACTAGAATATTGATTATGAAATGCAATAATTAATATCGTAACACCGAATAGTTAGTTTTAGATGTAAAAAAAGTATTTGGTAACTTTCCAAATGCCTTTTTTTCACCTAAAACGGGTACAACATCAAATTCAATGTTATAATTGCAATTCATTATTAATATTCTAGTCAATTGGTTAGCCACATTTCTTATTTCCATACAGTATTATTTCCAAATTAATCGAAACAGGTGAATATTTGACAGCTATTTACGACGTTGCCAACTTTTAGGATGCACCCTCTTAATCACTATCACTACAGTTATTAACCACAGTCCCCCGTCGCATCTGTCTGTCTGTCTGAACGCGATAAACTCATAAACTACCAAACGAATTTTCACACGGTTTTCACCAATAGACGTGACATAGTGATTTGTGTAAACTCAAAACTGACTGAAATATAAATATGTAAAATACTCCAAGTAGGATGAAAGTCAGTTACATTAAATGACATTTTAATCTAACCCACATACTCGACGCAACAGGCTGACATGAAAAAGCGAAAGACTTTTTGCCTTTACCTGTGGGGAGCCCCTCTCAGGAAAAGGACTCGTCCAAGAAAAAACTGGAATAATAAATTAGTAACTACCTGCTTAAAATATAAATGTTTTTATTCATATAATTAAATTACATACCTAGTTATTACTTTTGTTTGCTATGTATAAAGGTAGATAAACTGTTCTTTCTTTCTTTATGTTAATTGTAAAACTGGAAATAAAAGGCCTTTTTTTCTATTTATACTGCCAGTTTCTCACGTTTTTCATCATCATGACGTTTATAAAACCTTATATACTTTATAAGTTCATGCATAAGTATTGTAGTCTTCACTTTGTTCTATGTGCACAACAGATGTGGACGGAGATTCTTTTTCTAATTTTATTTATATCAATTAGGTGTGTAGTTTGCAATTTCTACGTCTCAGTGAGATTAACTCAATGGAGGAGACAAAACGGTACCCTGTGGCACTCTGAAGGAAAAATCTCAATATAAGTTTCGTAGAATAGTTTTACCAATTTGTGTGGACAACTTCAGAATCTTCATTAAGTATGTATTATAAATTGCAATTTTATTTTGTGATACCTGTATGTAAATTCCAGTAGGTAACTACTACTACGTTCATTAATAATATTTTAGGTAAAGTATCAACAAACGGGCAGCCTTCTTGAAAATCGCTTTTAGGATTCCGTACTCGACTAGAAGGGTGCCAAACGGAACCCTACTAAGCTTTCGCTGGCCGTCCGACCGCGTCCGTCTGTCTGTCAGCGGGCTGTATCTCATGAACCGTACTAGGTAAACAGTTGAAATCTTCACAGATTGTGTATTTCTATTGCCGTTTTAATAACAAATAATAAAAATTTATTGTGCTTTGCTTTTAATGATATTCCCGTAATTTATAAAATAAATTATGTAAATTAGGTTTTATTACAGAGTTGACTATAAAATTGATACTTCAAAGATAACACAAAAAATCAAAAGCAATATAGTGCACTTGCAGTGCAACGTCTGCTGGACGCAACAATGGCAGTTGCTGTGAAAAAAGGTATTTATTATTTTATTATATTTGTTTGAAAGGCTTTCCATCTGTCCCTTTTTAGAGCAGTATTGCTGTCACCCATGTTGTGACTGTGTATAATTTAAATAAATATTAATGTTTAAATCCAATATATGAGTGGTAAAAATTATATGTACACAATTAGTTATCAGCCTACCTACCTACACAAAATGAAAGAGTAGATTAATATTAAAATTGTTAACAAATATCTATAATAGCCCTCCTCCTAATTTTTATGTTGTTATGCCCGACAGGGCCCACAATGCTCCAAAACGAACGTATGTCTTTATGTACCTACCACCTAAGTTCACATTGTGGAATGCAATAAACGTATTGAGTCTGCCCATCGGTCTGTTAAAGGATTTTTATCATCATCATTATATTGATCACACTTCTGTTGTTTTCAGGAGTCTACATTGTGGCCGGTAAACGTACTCCTTTCGGGAAGTATGGAGGCCTGCTTCGAGATGTCTTGCCTGAGGATCTGTTTGCTACAGCAGCTAAAGGTGCCCTAAAGGCAGGTGATGTGGCTGCTGATCTTGTAGACACCGTCAATATCGGCCAGGTTAGCAACCCTAATTCTTATAAATCGATAGGATAGCGTTGTAGGTCTAAAATCATCATTTCAAAAGATGGATATAAAAGAAGAGTCACTTCTTTGGCCACCGATGAAAATATTTTATTGATTCAATATGTAATCTCTCCTCAGATATGTTCTATGTCGCCAACCGAACTGTCTTCTCGACACGCGTCGTTGAAAGCTGGCATTCCTGCGAATCAACCAGTTCTAAGCATGAACAAAATGTCTGGGTCCGCATTCAATGCTATCATCTGCAGTGCACAGGTACGTTCAGGATGAGGGCCTGATTTCGATGGTCTTTATAAAAACTTGATTTCTAGCAGGTGTGGTCGGGATAAAACCCACTTTTTTGCAGAAATTTATCTATCTCAAATCTCACATGAATTCTCGTCTAAGTCTAGTCATAGGTACGTACTGCTTCGGGTTTTTTTATTTGATAGATCATTTCAGACTTCATTTGTAACTGGTGCAGTCTGGATCAACCAACTTACTAAAACCGTTTTTATATGCAGGAAATCCTTTTAGGAGCAGCTCAAATCTCCTTGGCTGGTGGCATGGAAGTCTTTTCTTCTGTCCCTTTCGTCGTTCGTGACGTGCGTTTTGGAACGCAGTTGGGGAAGACTTACGAAATGGAAGACTACCTCCGCATGGGTTACTTTGATTCCTACTGCAATATGTATTTGTTGCAAACTGCTGATATCGTTGCTGCCAAGTTTGGTGTAACTAGACGAGAGGCCGATGAGTTCGCTCTGAAATCGCAGCAGAAGTGGAAACATGGTGAGATACTATTTCTCTTTCTGGACTTAGTTTTTGAGTAAAACTTCAATTAATCTAAAATCTTCACATAATCTTCAATTTATTTGAACTGATTGAAATGGCAATACTTACCAGAATTGGTGTTCTCCGAACTGTATAAAAATATCGAACAGCAGGCGTACGTATAAATAATTTACAATTGTTTGAAGACCTTCGACAACAAATAACATAATTAAAGAGACCTCAAATCACTTCCAGCGGATGCAAGCGGATTCTTCAACGAGGAGTTGGTCCCAGTGCCAGTGAAGCTGAAGAATCGTGAGGTGCTGATGACGAGAGACGAACACCCACAGCCTGACATCACATTAGAGACACTTAGCAAATTGGCGCCAGTGTTCCATGGTGGAATCACTACTCCAGGCAATTCTACTGTGAGTACCTATGATGAAATAGTTTTGGAATGTTTTTAAAGAATGCCATTTGTATCATTATCGTCAGTCGCAGCTCATCGTCAATCATTGATGAATTCAAGTTATTTCTCTTAACCTGGTATACCTTGCCATGGTCTACTTGCTACTTTGCCAGGCTTCCGAGATCAATCAAATAAACCAAATAGAACCCAAGATATGTACGTATCGACATTGCTCAAATATGTACAGGACATATTCAAGACGGGATTGGTGTGATCATTTTCTTGCAGGGTGTCAACGACGGTGCAGCAGCAATGATTCTAGTCAATGATCAAGCTTTGAAGGACCATAACTTGAAGCCATTAGCACGGCTTGTAGGCTGGTCATGTGTGGGAGTGGATCCAATGATGATGGGTACAGCGGCAGTCCCTGCTGTGCAGACACTCCTCAAGACTACCGGGCTGACAATTGCTGATATGGACTTAGTTGAGGTAGATACACTGTTTGTGTGTAGAACAAAGTGATGAAAAAAAATATATAAGGACCCTTGCAGTACATTAGCGATGATAAAACTATCAATTCTGGTTTTTGGTTAAAATTAGACATTGAAGAAAATATTGTTCGAAATCCCTAAAAACGAAGTTGATAGATGAGTTTTTTGGGTATACCCATTAGGTATAGCAGAACTTTTCATGTGATAATATTATTTTGCATAACAACAATTAGCATAAACTTAATTTCGCGGATAACCGTTTGGCATTTATCATACATTCAAAATTCATCTTTAGGTATTCATTTCACATCCATAATAGTTAAAAAGTAGAACCATTATATCGCGAAAGTTCACACTCACAGTCAGAATCGTCATAAAGCATACATTTCATATGGATAGTCATTAAAAGGCAGAACTATCATATCTCAGAAAGTTTACAGTTAGAATCATCTTTTGGCATACATTTCATATCCTTAATTATTGAAAGACTCATCTTAACTCATCTATCACATTACAGAAAATATATAATGAAAATAATTTTGCAAGCGAGCATGGAACATGCAGCAGGCATGGTTTCTGTCACGGCTCTGGCGCTGCGGGGCTCCGGCGGGCGGTCCCATCCCACGCGACCTTATCGCTGCTTCTCAGCTCGCCGCCGCCTCGCCACCCGCCCTCTTCGCCCTCCGCGACTACTCGCGCTTAAATTACACTCTAGAGGTAGGGCAGACAAGACAATGTGGAGTCGGTTTTGCAGCGATTCGTTTCTGTCACTAACTTTTGTAGCACAACATATTGACTTTTAAGACATAATATTAATTTAAGGTTAAAATTGCTATTTCATAGAAATGGCAATATGCCTATTAAGATTATTCCAAATGAAATTCTGCCATCTTCATAGTATGCCAAGTGAAATTATACCAAATAATCGTCGCTCTAAATAAACATTATGCTAAATGAATTTATGCGGAATTTTAACTTTGCCAAAGGTAATTTTATGTTAAATAAAATTTTTCCATCATAAAAGTATGCTATTGTAAATTCGGACGTATAAAAATTCGGCCAAACAAGAATTATACTAAGTATTTTTTATGCCATAGGTATTCGTGTCAAGAAGAATATGCCAAGTGTGTTATGCCAAATAAACGGAGCATGAAGATTCTGCCATTTTTTTATATTGCCAAACTCCAAAAGCACATGATATGCAATTGAAAGACACATATTTCAGATTCATGAAACTTACGCAGCATCAATGCTGGTGTGTGCCAGAGAGCTGGCAGTGAATGAAGATACACTAAATGTCAACGGGGGAGCCATATCCATAGGACATCCAGCCGGCGCGTCAGGGGCCAGAATCATGTCACACCTCACGCATGAACTCAGGTAGGATAGGTTCTCAGGTAGAATTGGAAAATGAAAAAACAATTATGCAATAACTTCAAAAGATTTAGGCAGACGCCTAAGGGGCGGGACACACAGAAAAGATGTAAGACGAGGTCGCGTCGCAACCTGCGCCCTGGCTTTTCTGTTTACTTTTTGTCGCGACGCTTCTATACTTTTTGTATGAAAATTTATTTTGGACAAACAGAAAAGACGTAAGACAAGGACGCGTCGCAGACGCGGCGCCCCTTCAATAAGTTTTATTCCAAAATGTATAGAAGCATCGCGAAACAAAATAAACAGAAAATCCCCCGCCCCATAGAGCTTTAACAAGCATACATTGTTTTGGGAAAGGTGACGATTTGTAACATCTGAAGTGTCAGTAGCGAAGCAAATAGGAGTTATAAGAAATAATTATAATATTATGTGGTTTACAATATTTTTTTTAATAGTTGAATGGCATGGAATTCTCTCGCCTATTCTCAATTCTCATCCGTGATTTGCGTAGCATTATGTTTCAATTCAGTTCTTTTTCAAAGACCAATTTACAGTAAAACTGCTGAGCTTGAAATATCTGAGGACGTCGCCCTTGGGCCGCACTTAGTGCAATCACTTCGAGCAGTTGATCAGAGGCTTCGCTTATTGAGGAACCGTTGTTCTTGTTTCAGGCGACGTGGCCTTAAACGAGGCATCGCATCCGTAATTATCGCCGGTGGACAAGGCGTAGCTATGATTATCGAAACTGTTTGATCAGGCAGTTAAGGAAACTAAAGGAGAGGATCACTTATCTTCGTAAGCCGATGTAAGGGGGAGGACCTCAATTATTTCATCAGATCAATAGGAAAGAAGATGGAAACTAAATAATAATTTATCTATTTTTTAATTTTTTTAATAAAAATAACATTTTGCCAGTGTCTCGTTTTCATCAGTGTGCCAATCTCTATCACTATCAAGGTTCTTACCCAAAATGGGGTAAAATCTACGAATAAAAGCAGTTTTTAAGTGTGCTAGCCTCTTGCATACAGGTAAACCTTTCCGCCTTGTTAGGGTTGAATTGTACTTACTCAGAGACTTACGCTTCGGCACCCAGCTTGGCCCAGCCAGGGACTTTGAGGGGTTCCTGAAAACTCTTAACTATGGCACACATGGCTGAGAATCTGGCCGAGATGTATGATCTAAAGCGGGTGCAACTGCATGAGTTCGCTTTAAAGTCGCAGATGAAGTGGAAAGCTGGTATGTTTTAGTTGTTTTCACACAGCAGCATTCCAGAATTGTATGTTGCATTTATTGTAGTCTATAATACCTTGGCGAAGGGATAAAAGAGTAAAATTCAGACGCATCTGACTATAATACAATCAAGTCCTTGCCAATATAGTTGTCAACATTTAGCTGGCATTGAATAATCTTGCTTGACTTGACCAAGCGGATATGTTTCCACTATTTCCAGGTTTCTAAAACGGTTTTGAATCAGAGATAGCTCCAGTGACAGTGACAGTGGACAAACATGATCATCCTAGTGCTAATACTGATGATGGAGTCCATATATTTTTCCGCTATCACAAACTATATAGATTTGGCAATAAAAAATTAAGACTATCCTCTTATAGACATTTGCCTCTTGTCAGCGCCTTAAGAGCTTAAGTATTTAACGTTTTTCTCTGTGCCGTTCCGTTATTTTTTAATGTTTTATCACTATTACTACAATTATTAACCAAAGTCCCCCGCCGCGTCTGTCTGTCTGTCTGAACGCGATAAACTCAAAAACTACCGAATGGATTTTCACACGGTTTTCACCAATTGACGGAGTGATCTATGAGGAAGGTTGAAGTGTTTAATTTATTAAGGTTTTGTGTAAATTGGGTGAAAATGCTGAAATACGAGGATGTATAATACTCCAAGTAGGATGAAAATCAGTTACATTTTAATCTAACCCGCCACATACTCGACGCAACAGCCTAACATGAAACAGCAACAGAGAAAAAAAATAGGCATATAATTATGTTCTGCTACCCATGCGAAGCTGGGACGGGCTGCTAATCTATACTTATAATAAATCTGTAGAAGTGAAAATTCTGTACATTGAAAATATCAAAAAAATAAAGGCAGCGGGTGTTACAAGACCGACACCGAACCCAAAAATTTGATTAAAAAATTTTTTGTCTGTCTGTCTGTCTGTTTGTTCAGGCATCACGCAAAAGCTACCGGTTCGATTACGATGAAACTTATAAATGAAATGAAATGAAAGATGATATTAAATTATTCTTTAATATCCTGGGCACCACACTGGGTACTTTTTATCCCGGAAAAGTATCCTATCCTACTATCGATATCTATACCTATTAATAAAAAGACAAGTCCTGACTGACTGACTCATCAACGCCCAGCCCAAACCCTTGGACCTAGGAAGCTGAAATTTTGCACAGAGGTTCCCGTTATAATGTAGGCAAGGAATGAGGAAGCATTTTTCGAAATTCAACCCCTAAAGGGGTCTAATAGGGGATGAAAGTTTGTATGAAAAATCTTATTCCTTGAGGTAATAAACATGAAACTCCGCACGAATAATTATCAAAATAAATGAAAAAGTTTTTAATTTGTTGTTTTTCTAAATTACCCCCTAAAGGAGGGTTGGGGGGTGTCAAAGTTTGTATGGAATAATTTTAACGCGCTGTCCGATTAACTAGAAAATCAATATTTATACTTAAACCCAAAAATTAAGAATAACGTGTATCAGGATTTTTCGAAATTCAACCCCTAAGGGGGTAAAATAAGGGATGAAAGTTTGTATGAAAAATCTTATTCCTTGAGTTAATAAACATGAAACTTCGCACGAATAGTTATCTAAATAAATTATAAAGTTTGTAGTTTTTTGTTTTTCTAAGTTACCCCCTAAAGGGGGGTTGGGGGTGTCAGTGTTTGTATGGAAGAATTTTAACGCGCTGTCCGATTAACTCGAAACTCAATATTTATACTTAAACCCAAAAATTAAGAATAACGTGTATCAGGATTTTTCGAAATTCAACGCCTAAGGGGGTAAAATAAGGGATGAAAGTTTGTATGAAAAATCTTATTCCTTGAGGTCATAAACATGAAACTTCGCACGAATAGTTATCTAAATAAATTATAAAGTTAGTAGTTTTTTGTTTTTCTAAATTACCCCCTAAAGGGGGGTTGGGGGGTGTCAGTGTTTGTATGGAAGAATTTTAACGCGCTGTCCGATTAACTCGAAACTCAATATTTATACTTAAAACCCATGGGGATGTATGGGGTAATTTCCGACACTCACGCGGGCGAAGCCGCGGGCAGCAGCTAGTTTAAATAATATAAATAAAAACCAACCAAGTGCGTGTCGAACCACGCACAATTAAGGGTTCCGTAGCTGGGATGAACTTATCCCAAGAACAAACTTAACATTGTAGTTGAAAAACATGTTCTCTCATACAAAATGTATGGTAGAACATGTTTTTGCAACTGCAAATTTAAGTTGGTCGATAATTATTACTCGTTAAATAGTAAAGCCTACTTAGCTGTGATAGTTTTCCTTTTAATTTCGTTATATAGGTATACTACTGCTGTGATTTTTTCCACATATCCAGAACTTACCGTTTTGCTGGCAGGGGGGGGGGATACTTGACTCTGACAAAAATTAGCACTTTAAAGCTTAATATTTCGCAGACGGATTCTTCAATCCAAAAATGGTTTTGCTCACAATATTTTTGAACGAGCTTTCTAACGATACCGATCTTTTTTTTTTTCGTCTATCCCATGGTGTGGCCATGGGATAGACGAAAAAAAAAAAGAAATCTCCACTTTACATGTAGGGGAGGTACACTAAAAAAATATATTTTTCATGATTTTATTTTACCACTTGGTCGGTTTCATTATATGTATATGTATACTCATGCCAAATCACAGCTTTCTAGTACTAACAGTCTCTGCGCTAAGCCGGGGACAGACAGACAGACAGACAGACGGACATGGCGAAACTATAAGGGTTCCTTGTTTACTACGGAACCCTAAAAATGGTACTTACTGTCAGGGTCTCACGTTTTTTTTTAAATAAGTAATTACGTTTATTAAAACGAAACTTAATATTCTTATTCATACATAATATATGTATTGTAGACTTCACTTTGTTCTATGTGCACAACAGTGTGGAAGAGAGTCTTGTTGTAATTTGAGACAGTAATAAGATTTCGATATTCTGATATTTATATCAACTAGGTGTGTAGTTAACATGTTTAAAAACGTCTTAGTGAGATTAAAGTGAATGGAGGAGACCAAACGCTACCCGGTTGCACTTTGAAGAAAAAATCAATATAAAACCTTGGTTAGTAGAATAATTTTACCGATTTGTATGAACAACTTTAAGACCTTCATTAAGTAAGTATTATAAATTGCAATTTTATTTTGTAATACCTTTAGGTACTTAATAACACATACACACATACATTAATAAAACATTTTATATATTTTACGTAAAGTATCAAAAAACGGGCCGCCTTCTTGAGAATTGCTTTTAGGATTCCGTACTCGAAGGGTGCCAAACGGAAGCCTATTACTAAGCCTCCGCTGGCCATCCATCCGTCCGTCCGTCTGTTTGCCAGCGGGAAAACAGGAAACGTGCTTTTTTAGGCGTTTTTTGCTCGACTTACGGTACGGAACCCTTCGTGTGCGACTCTGACTCGCACTTGCGCTGGTTTTTAATTTTATTGTGCTTTGCTTTTAATGATATTACCGTAATTTATAAAATAAATGATGTAAATTAGGGTTTATTACAGAGTTGACTATAAAATTGATACTTCAAAGATAACACAAAAAATCAAAAGCAATATAGTGCACTTGCAGTGCAACGTTTGCTGGCAACAATGGCAGTTGCTGTGAAAAAAGGTAAGTAAGTATATTTGGCTGAGTTATATTTATTTCAAAGGCTTTCCATCTGTCCGTTTTTATAGAAGCATTTCTGTCAGGTCACCCATGGGTGACCTTGCTGGCATTATGAAGACTGAGAGAACATTCAACTGCGATGCTTTACATGTTACATCACATCCTTTTGGTGTTCAAATTGGCCAACGGCAGAAATCGCTGCCCATCAGTCTGTTATAGGATTTTTATCATCATCATTATATTGATCAAACTTCTGTTGTTATCAGGAGTCTACATTGTGGCCGGTAAACGTACTCCTTTCGGGAAGTATGGAGGCCTGCTTCGAGATGTCTTGCCTGAGGATCTGTTTGCTACAGCAGCTAAAGCTGCCCTAAAGGCAGGAGATGTGGCTGCTGATCTTGTAGACACCGTCAATATCGGCCAGGTTAGCAACCCTAATTATTTAAAATCGATAGAAAACAGTGTTGTAGCTCTAAAATCGTCATTTCAGCAGATGGATATCAAAGCGGAGCCACTTTGTTGACCAACGAGGCCATTATTTTATTAATTCAATATCCAACCACTCCTCAGGTTAGTTCTCTATCGTCAACCGGACTGTCTCCTCGACACGCGTCGTTGAAAGCTGGCATTCCTGCGGATCGACCAGTTCTAAGCATGAACAAACTGTCTGGGTCCGCGTTAAACGCTATCATCGGCAGTGCGCAGGTACGGTCAGGATGAAGGCCTGATTTCGATAGTATTTATAAAAAAATCATTTCTAGCAGGTGCGGTCGGGATAAAACCCGCTTTTTTGCAGGAAATTCTTCTAAGTGCATTTCAAATCTCACAAGAATTCTCGTCTTAGTCTAATACCATACGTGCCATATTTCTATTCGATCGATCATTTAAGACTCATACACACAGATTTCTAACTGGTGCGGTTTGGAACAACCAACTGACAAAAACTGTTTTTTATTTGCAGGAAATCCTTTTAGGAGCAGCTCAAATCTCTTTTGCCGGCGGCATGGAAGTCTTGTCTTCAGGCCCTTTCCTCGTCCGTGACGTGCGTTTTGGAACTGAGCTGGGGAAGAATACCGAAATAGAAGACTACCTCCGCATGTCTTACTTTGATTCTTACAGCAATATGTATTTGTTGCAAACAGCAGATATCGTTGCTGCCAAGTTTGGTGTAACTAGACGAGAGGCCGATGAGTTCGCTTTGAAATCGCAGCAGAAGTGGAAACATGGTGAGATACTATTGCTCTTTCTTTGTGGACTTACTTTGACTTTGATATTGAGGTAATACGATACCCCTCGGTAAGACCGGTTGTCAACAAATCTATCTATCTAAATTAATAAAAAGAAAAGTCCTGACTGACTGATTGTCTGACTCATCAACGCCCAGCCCAAACCCTTGGACCTAGAAAGCTGAAATTTTGCACAGCGGTTCCCTTTATAATGTAGGCAAGGAATAAGGATTCGAGGAGAAATTCAACACCTAAGTGAGTCAAATAGGGGATGAAAGTTTGTATGAAAAATCTTATTACTTGAGGAACCGAACCGAAAAGTATGTATGGAAGAATTTTAACGCGCTGTTCGATTAACTCGAAATTCAGTATTTATACTTAAAACCGAAAATAAAGAATAAAATGTATCAGGGGTTTTCGAAAATATACCCCTAACGGGGTGAAAAGGGGTTACCAATTGTACAGGAGAGGATTAGTAAAAAGCTAAGCTAAAAGCTAGGAACATAATAAAGGAGACCTCAAATCACTTCCAGCGGATGCAAGCGGATTCTTCAACGAGGAGTTGGTCCCAGTGCCAGTAAAGATAAAGAATCGTGAGATGCTGATGACGAGGGATGAACACCCACACCCTGACATCACATTAGAGAAACTCAGCAAGTTGACGCCAGTGTTCCGTGGTGGAATCACCACTCCAGGCAATGCCACTGTGAGTATGATGAAATAGTTTTGGTATTTTTGAAAACCAAAGCGAACCCAAGATATGTACGTATCGACATTGCTCAAATATGTAGGTACAGGAAATATTCAAGACGGGATCGATGTGATCATTTTCTTGCAGGGTGTTAACGACGGTGCAGCAGCAATGATTCTAGTCAATGATCAAGCTTTGAAGGACCATAACTTGAAGCCATTAGCACGGCTTGTAGGCTGGTCATGTGTAGGAGTCGATCCAACGATGATGGGTACCGCGGCAATCCCTGCTGTGCAGACACTACTCAAGACTACCGGGCTGACAATCGCTGATATGGACTTAGTTGAGGTAGATATACACTACTTTTAAATGTTTTAAACTTTTTATTTTATGTTGTGTACCATAAAGTGTTTAATAAAAAAATATAAGGACCCACGCAGTAGACTAGCGAGGATTGATCTATTAATTCTGGTTTTTCGTTAAAATCAGACATCACCATCACCATATTTTCTTGAAGAAAATATTGTTACACATCCCTTAAAACATCGAAGTTGATTACTTAGATCATTTTTTTATAATGCCAAAATTCCAAAAGCACATGATATGCAATTGAAAGACACTTAATATTCCAGATTCATGAAACTTACTCAGCAACAACGCTGGTGTGTGCCAGAGAGCTGGCAGTGAATGAAGATAAACTAAATGTTAACGGGGGAGCCATCGCCATGGGACATCCGTCCGGCGCGTCGGGGGCCAGAATCATGTCACACCTCACATATGAACTCAGGTAGGATAGGTTCTCAGGTAGAATTGGAAAATGAAAAAACAATTATGCAATAACTTCAAAAGATTTAAGTAGTGGAGCTTTATAGCATACGTTTTTTTGGGAATGGCGAATTGTTTGTACGTCTGAAGTGTCAGTAGCAAAGCAAATATGAGTTTTAAGATATATGTTGTTTAGAAACATTTGTTTTTTATACCTGTATGGCATGGAAGTCCCGTCCCCTCAGTAGTCCCTTTTCTTATCCGTGTTTCATTTTCATTATGTTTCATTTCAGTTCTTTTTCAAAGACCAAGTTACAGTAAAACTGCTGAGCTTGAAATATCTGAGGACGTCGCCTTTGGGCCACGCTTTGTGCAATCACTTCGAGCAGTTGATCAGAGGCTTCGCTTAATAATGAACCATTGGTCTTGTTTCAGGCGACGTGGCCTTAAACGAGGCATCGCATCAGTCAGTATCGCTGTTGGACAAGGCGTAGCTATGATAATCGAAACTGTTTGATCTGGGAGGCTTAAGGAAACTAAAGGCATTAGCCTAACCGTATCATCGCCTATCTTCATGAGCCGATGTTAGAGAGAGGACCTTCACAATTATTTCAGTAGATCAATAGGAAAGAAGATAGAAACTTAACATTTATCCGCTTTTTGCTTTTAATAAAAACTAGCTTTCGCCAGCGGCATAGTCCGCGTGATATCCTTACAAATTATACCTAGCCTATGTTACTTAGTGATAATATAGCATTCTACTGGTGTTTTTTTTTTTTAAATCAGTTCAGTTCTTTTTGAGTTTATTCATTACAAACACAAATCTTTTTCTCTTAATAATATTAGATAACATAGTAGGTAACATTTTGCCAGTGTCTCGTTTGCGTCAGCTCTATCAATGTGCCAATCTCGGAGTTTCTATGAAGGATACAGTTCGAAATGAAAGTTATGCGGAAAAGACCTAGACTCATCGACATAGTTTACAGAGTTAGCAAGCTGAAGGAGCACTTGGCCGGCTATATCTAACGAAGGTCAGATGCAGAGCATGGCCCCAGTTAATCTGATTGGAAGGCGAAGTCGGAGAACCGGGTGTTATGGCGCACGCGCAACTTAGGAAAGGCCTTTGTCTATTTGCAGCTCAATCTTTACTGAGCTACCCTACAATCTTAATCTGTAAACATCTCAACGCACACATAGAATACTTAATATTTAACACGTGTAACTATAACTACTTAATACCGCGGCCTTGGCAGTTTCACAAGAGGCGCAAGCACAGAATTTGCAGAATTTTCTCCGATTACACGCCACTGATATCTCTCGCACATTGGGCCTGTGTGTGTTTCAGCACTGGGAACCTTATAGGCTGATTATGCTTATCGACGCCACTAAGATCGATCCTCAACCACTATCACCCTACATACCTAATTAAAAACAAATGACCGTTCATAATAATAACTGAATCGTCCTCTAGATTCTATGCATAGTCGGTAAGTCTTTGGTCCAGCCAGAAACGGATTAGCATAGATAAATAGTTAGTGTGTTCGCAAATAAGACGTGGACAGTGGACACAGATCAGATAAGATATACTGCACAAATACTTAGCGGTACCATTAGATCTCGAGGATCATCGTCGGGTCGGTTGCAGTTACTAGAAAATCAGTTTATAAATTGTTGGAAATGGCTGTTGCATTGAAAACGGGTGAGTCCAATTTCGTAAACTAGGGTGGACAGTTTTATCAGAAGTTTAAGTTTGAACAAATAAAGAGAAAATTAGGGCCTTCGAAAAAGCAGTTTTTTTACAAACTAGTTTACCATGTGCGGTTAGTGGTTATGGTATTTATTTGAATAGAATTATAGGGCCTACTCTATCAACCGTTCAAATAGTAGGAGAAGGAATAAAGTGGCTGTTGCAGGACTTCCAAGTAGCCAAGACTACACTGACCTAATGGCATTAGTCAAATTATGAATGATTATCATTTCTATAGGCATATACATAGTAGCAGCAAAACGCACTCCTTTCGCTAAAATGGGCAGAGCTTTCAAAGATCTGCACCCTTCGGAGCTGTTCGCGGTTGCGGCGAGGGAGGCTTTCAGAGCGAGTCATCTCTCACCTGATCTAATGGATACTGTTAATGTGGGACAAGTGTATACGGTAACAACTGTTCTTTGTTTATTAATTCAGAATTATCAAAATGTTAACTATAGTGTTTTTAAAACTTGACAAGAAATAATACCTAAGTTAAAGTAGCAGTTTCAAAGGTTGAAAGACCAATTGACTGTAAAAGCGAGAGGAGCTGACCGAAGCGCTTCTGCACCACCACACATAATGTAAGGGAGAGTGTAAATTAAAAAACGAATCTCAATACAGATGAAAACTAAAGAAGAATAAAGTCGTCATTCTTGTAGAAACAGGAAGAAACACATTGACCTTACCTTCTCTTTCTTGGTATTGTAAAGACTGCTCTTCCTTGAGATATAATTTCAGATAAGCGGTTCCTCAGACGGAATCCTGACTCCTCGGCATTCGGCTCTGAAATCAGGAGTTCCTTACGATAAGCCAGCCCTTGGTGTCAACAGGCTATGTGGCTCTGGCTTTCAAGCTATGGTTAATAGTGCACAAGTAAGTTATTTTCTAATGACTTTCTACATTTTCCTATTCCCTAAGTGCTTCTTGATGACTAGACTAAACTAGAGGGATGCGGTACCTACTTAAGAAGATAATGTCGCTTAAGGAGGGTCTAGTAGACGAGGTTTCATTCAACTTAATTGGTTTTATATTTCTCTACCCAGGACATACTCCTCGGATCAGCCCAAATCTCCCTAGCAGGAGGAACAGAGAACATGTCAGCAATCCCGTTTTTGGTCAGAGACTTACGCTTCGGCACGCAGCTGGGCCAAACCAGGGACTTTGAGGATTTCCTGAAAGCCGGTTCACTGGACTCTTATTGTAACTTTACTATGGCACAGACTGCTGAGAATCTGGCCGAGATGTATGATCTAAATAGGGTGCAACTGGATGAGTTCGCTTTAAAGTCGCAGATGAAGTGGAAAGCTGGTATGTTTTAGTTTATTTCACACAGCTGCATTCCAGACTTGTTGCATTTATTGTAGTCTATGAGACCTTGGCGAAGGGACAAGAAAGTAAAATTCAGGCGCATCTGAATATAATACAATCAAATCCTTGCCAACATTTAACATTTTGCATTTAGCTCTTGCTTGACTTGACCACGCGGATATGTTTCCACAAATTCCAGGTTTCAAAAACGGCGCTTTTGAAACAGAGATGGCTCCAGTGACAGTGATAGTGGATGGTAAACCAGTGGTAGTGGACAAAGACGATCATCCTCGTCCTAATACCACGATGGAATCCCTCAGCAAACTGCCTGTGCTGTTTAGAAAAGGCGGAGTTGGGACTGCCGGTAATTCTACTGTGAGTTGAAATGTGCATTTTTCAGGTCGGGCAAATGATAAAGTCATTCTGCGTCATCAAAGTCTTCGGTTTGTCTTTTACACTTTACATAGCAGTTTTGAACTGAAAATATTTGTGCCGAATCATTATTGTATCTTAAAACTTACGAAAAATTGTGATTGGGAGTAAAATAATCCAATCTCAGTATCTACTTCTGGTCATTTACTGATGCTCCCTTCTCTTTTCAAGGGTGTTAACGATGGTGCAGGCGTGCTGATCCTTGCAAGTGAAGAGGCAGTCAAACAACACAACTTGACTCCACTGGTTCGGCTGACGGCTTGGTCTCATGCTGGAGTGGAGCCGAGGGTCATGGGGTTGGGTCCCGTGCCAGCTATTAGACAGTTGCTGGAAGCTACTGGGTTCGCGCTTAATGATATGGATATGATTGAGGTCAGTCTTAAATCCAGTTTTGCTACCCACACCACGCTAATTTAAAGTGTCTGCTTAGCACAGGTTGTTATTAAACCATCAGGATTAGTGGTTAGCAGTCTGAGAGACCTTGCTGCCTGTGAAAGATAGGCTAATTGCTTTGTAGATTTCCTTTTACGGAAACCCCAGCAGAGATCGTGGCTGACTCATAGATAGACACTGAAATATGGTCAATTTAGTACGTAGATGATGAGAATGGAAATGTCAATCGTAGTAACTGTAAAGTAATATTATGTAAAAATCGTGTAGAATTTATTTTTGCATCCAGTCGTTTTAATAAACCACACAAGTTGCAAAACACTCAGCGAAATGTTTGATAAGATAAAAAGGCAGATAAAAGTAATATTTTGGTAAACATGGCTTACATAATACAACCTTCAGCGGTCAAACCAAAGGTCATATAGGATCGGTCCATAAGTTAGCAATATTGATTCCATTGCTTGTCTTTTGACGGCATTGTTTTTTCGCATGTCCAAAGTAAACCCCAACTGACCGATTATGCAAATTCTCTGGTCATTTTTGTTTAAACAGGCTTTTAAACTATGATGTAGATTAACGAGCAGTTCGCGGCGCAGGCTTTGGCCAACGTGATAGAGATGGACCTCGATCAGGACAAGCTGAACATCAACGGTGGTGCCATTGCGATTGGGCACCCGGCTGCTGCCTCGGGGGCTAGGATCGCTGCCCATCTTACGCATGAACTCAGGTATTTTTGGTTATTTTTGATCATGATGATATTTGGGGTCGGACGCGGTTTTTGGCGTGGCGACACGGCCAAAAGTCAACAGCCAACATCTAAACAAATTTTTAATAAAGAATGGTTTTCTTAAAATCTGATAATCTTGTTTTTGATTATGCCATATTTATTTCCTTTAATTAACCATCCTTGCATGCATATTTTTTACACCAAATAGTTTCGATGTTCACACCTGCCAGCCGTCTCACGACAGCTCAATTTTTTGACCGTCTAAGCATTTTCTCCTAATTGAAGGGAAATCGTCTTTGGGTGATCTATCGAGCAATATGGAGCGTAGAAAGACATTCTTAACTTTATTGAGAAAGTGGCCGAACTGACTAATCTTATCCCGATTCTGCTTATTCTGGCAGCTACCTGGGGCCTAAGTCTACTAATTTATAAACGTTACAATGGTCTCTCAGTGGCGAGTTTTTGACAGATTTGCCATAGAAAAACTGTCAAAAACGCACCATTGAGAGACCATTGTAACGTTTATAAATAAGTAGACTTAGGCCTCTGGGCTCGATACAAGAAATAAAGAAAGGATTTCTTTCTTTTTCAGACGTCGAGGTCTGAAGCGAGGTATCGGTGCAACGTGTATTGGTGGTGGCCAGGGCATCGCCGTGTTACTGGAGACTGTCTGATTCATACGTAAAATAAATTAACCCTAAAACGGAACCCTTATAACTATGTTGAAGTTATTTTTTCATATTCCTTATTTACATAGGTAAAATACTTAGTTAAAAGTACCTATTTTTATTCAATTTTAGTCGCGTCTAGCCGAAAAGCCTTTGATTCTCAACCTGCACCCTAATTTCTGCTTATCCATTGCTTAATATGTTTGAAAAAAAATCTGCTCAACAACGTAAATAACGCAATGAACTGTTAAACTGTCACATTGTTGAACTGTCAAAATGAAACAGATTAGTCGTAATCGTTTACGAAAATGTGTTACGCAATTAGATAGCTGGCCAGCTTAGTCTACCTAGTTCTGATTTCCTAATCTACATTAAACATCTGTAGAATGGTTTAACCGAAGACCACTGCATGACCGTATCGGCCGGGTAAATACCTACTGCCACTAAAGTTTAGTTTAGTTTACTGTGATTCTACTATCCGTAGCGAGGTAGCGACTAAACATTTTCTAGTTGTGTATACTTACACCAACTTCATGCAAAGCTTTTTTTCAACCTCATTTATAAATCCCATAAGTATTACATACCAATAAACAACTGGTTTTCGGACCGGACTTTAGACTAGAAGATTAGTTTGTTATCAACATTTACTGGGGGCGCACGATACGCTTATGTACGTACCTACTTCAAAAATACGTGATAAGTAAAAAAGTAATCCTTCAATATAGCGAGTAAGAGATACGATAGCGAATGTGAAAATATCACAACCGGTGTAGTTTTGTACTGTGTTGACGTGCGTGTGAGTGGATTGAACCAAGATGGCCGTCGTTATCAATAAAGGTTGGTTTCACTTATTATTTTATGTATCAAATAAAAAATAATTAACAATTCAATAGTCAGTGAGTGTATTGCTAAGTTATTAATAAGTTATTTTGTAATGAGCCAATTAAACGGACTTTACTAAGAATTTATTAGGTCTTGTCTAAGAGGTTAGTACCCGGCAAAATTACAAATTGATGATGTTTTTCAATTTAAAATCTTTATTTAACACGCTAGCTATTTAATACAATATTTTAAAAGTGGTTATATTTTTAACTTCCTGCAAAAAGGTGTAGAAAATCATACAACAATAGACTAGCTACGCAAACATCTAAAAATCACATCATTGTTTACAAATCAGCCAGACAGGATTTGCAACGAAACGATTATAACCCTTATCTTTTACATCACAAGGTTCAAATACCATTGTTCGGACTTTCACATAGGGGTCAATGTCCACATAAATAATGAGGGGCAAGGTTATTTAACACATTCTGGTTGAATGAGTATGTTTTTATGCAAAACACATGATTCCGTTAATACATTGATTAAAGCAAAATAATATGTCTTTTGAATGTATGATATTCAACCTAAGAAAAATATTCACCGGCGAAAATGTTTAAATAAGTATCGAAACACTCCTTTATAGTTTTATCTATACAGAAACCTAGTCGCTGTAATGATAATAAAAATAAGTACAGTAAGATAAATTATACTTTTAGGCCAACTACTGACGAACGAATAATGAATTGTACATTGAACAAAAACATCTTGAGCAAAAATGAATCCCAACACCAGAGAATAAGAACCACTATTACTCACCCCACATCTTCCTCATCCAGGTATCTTCATAGTAGCAGCCAAGCGCACGCCGTTTGGCAGATTCGGAGGTGCCTTCAAGGATGTGTACCCTTCAGATCTGCTGGCTGCAGCAGCTAAAGATGCCCTCAGAGCCGGTAGCGTCGCCCCGGAGGTCATAGACACTGTCAATATTGGACAGGTTTATGGGGTCAGTATTATTGAAGATGGTAAATAAATGGCCATTAAATGATGCTCGATTGTATTAAAGAATTTCTATCAACTATTTAAGAGGCTCTCGTTAGGTAATTGGGTCCAATGCCGAGACAGCACAACATGCTGAAAGGGGCAGGACCCTCTGTTAACTAAACGTTACGCATTGGTGACTCGGATCCTCTTCTCGATGCTGTAGGTACTGTCGATGCTGTACGGCAATCTGGACACTTTTGGAAAACAGTTATATATGATATTTCAATACCTTAATTAGTTCATGATTAATGTGAACGTTATATCCTCAGATCAGTGGCTCGTCAGATGGAGGATTATCTCCACGTCACGCAGCACTCAAGGCAGGCATCCCGGAAGGCAAACCAGCACTTGGAATTAGCCGACTCTGTGGGTCTGGTTTCCAAGCTGTCGTTAACAGTGCTCAGGTAAGACTTCCCTTTATACTAAGAAGCAAAGTTGCAAACATGATAGAAAATGCTCCAACTTTCAACTACAGATTTCACCAAGTATATGTTTTTTACCATCATATTCCTCCAGTCTCCACCGTTGATACCTACTTTTTCTTAAGTTTTTTTTTTCTATTCTATTCTACTCTAATAAAGTCAAAGAAGGAGTTTTTTGTACCAATTTTTTTATTTAAAAGAGTGTCCGTGGAGTTTTTTGCCCGTTCTTCTTCAATCATAGGTACCTACTACGCTTTAGATTGGGCAACTAGCTTCATATTTACTGACTGACCGACTCCTTGACAATTTCAAAAGTGCCTGTAAATAGTTTAATCGAAATAAATGCTTTGAGTTTAGGAAACCAACAACTTTAAAATTTATTTTTTCCCAGGATATTATCACAGGAGCTGCCCAAACCTCCTTAGCTGGTGGCACAGAGAACATGTCAACAGTACCATTCGTCGTCAGGAACACCCGCTTCGGAGTTGGTTTAGGAGGAAAGATCCCTTTCGAAGATGTCCTGACCTCTTCATCGTTAGACACATCCTGTAACTTCAGCATGCCGGAGACAGCTGAGAATTTAGCTGAGAAGTACGGCTTGCAGAGGATGGAGGTCGATCAGTACGCTCTGCAGTCGCAGCAGAGGTGGAAAGCTGGTAAGCTGACCATGATAAATTACCTCGACTTGGAAGATTACACTTTGTTTTTAGTTTCTCCAGTACGAAAACGATAAAATCTAAGCCCTTAGCACTTTGTTAATATTATTTGGCTCTAATATAAAACTAAAATAATTATGCCCAGAGACTAAAGTCCTAATTGTCCACAATCCGGACGAAAACCACTAGTAAAGTACCTATCTACGGAGATTTAAACTTTCTTCCTCCTTATACTTTTAGCGCAAGACCAAGGCGTGTTCAAAGCAGAGATGACTCCAGTGACGGTGAAGGTCAAGCGGCAGGACAAGGTGGTGGACGTGGACGAGCACCCTCGCCCGGAGACCACCACTGAAATGCTCAGCCGTCTGCCCGTGCTGTTCAGGAAGGGAGGTGTTGTTACTGCTGGCAACTCTTCTGTAAGTTTCATCATTCATTTTCAGTATCTTGTAAAGCCAATCCCCGATATTCATATCCAATGTATTATCTAGAATGGCGAAAAAATAGTAAATACTATTTTATAAAAAGGGTTGTATGATTGTAGGATATAAATATAACCCATCTATTTGTTGTATTGGATCCCTTACTAGCTGACCCAGCAGACGTTGTCCTGTCCAAATTTCAATAATTTATACAAAAAAACCGGCCAAGTGCGTGTCGGACCACGCACAATGAAGGGTTCCGTAGCTGGGATGAACTTATCCCAAGAACAAACTTAACATTGTAGTTGAAAAACATGTTCTCCCACACAAAATGTATGGAAGAACATGTTTTTGCAACTGCAAATTTAAGTTGGTCGATTATTACTCGTTAACTAGTAGAGCCTACTTAGCTGTGATAGTTTTCCTTTTAAATTCGTTATATATACTACTGCTGTGAATTTTTCCACATATCCAGAACTTACCGTTTAGCTCCAATTATAAAATTATTCTTTCCGTAAGAACCTATTACAAAAATTTCTCAGTTCGCTCCAGCATTTCTCAATTTATGCGCATTTCATTTAATATTATACACTAGCTACCCGACCCGGCTTCGCACGTGTAGCACTAAGTACTTCTCTACGGCGCACCTACCTACCTATTTACTTAATTATCTACTTACCTTACTCTACCTACCTACATACCTAACTACCCTATCTTTTAAATAAACCTTCTCCTGAGAATAAGGAATACAACAAAAAAAGAATTATCCAATTTGGTCCAGCCGTCTTCAAGTTTTGCGCTTAGCAACACATTTAGCGATTCATTTTTACTATTATAGATAGGTATAGATAAGATGTGCTCTTCAAGAATTGCACATACCTTATGGTATAAACCAGTATCATCACTCTCTTCCTCGTGTCGTGTCTTATAATACGGAGAGTCGTGATTCCCCCACGGAATCAGTATGCTCACAGGAAACAAATAAAAATATGCTAAATCACTGGCCGAATCCTCATAACAGGCTGAAAAATAAAAAGTTCCAACTCCTCCATTTTTTGGACTTGTTCACAGGGTGTCAACGATGGTGCTGGAGCGCTGGTCGTAGCAAGCGAGGAGTCTGTTAAGCAGAACGGCTTTAAACCCCTGGTGCGACTGCTAGCCTGGTCGGTAGTTGGTGTGGATCCTTCCATCATGGGCATCGGACCCGTGCCTGCCATACAGAACCTGCTGACTGCCACGGGACTGAAGCTTGATGATATCGACTTGGTTGAGGTACGTATCCAGGTGCAGGTTGGGAGATGTCTCATTGCTTTAAATTTTTGGGTTTTTGGAGGAGTTTCCTCACGATGTTTTCCTTCACCGTTTTGAGAGCTCGTATCTGGCTATATCGCAACCACAAGTTCACAACACAACGGTTATCTCAAGACGACGTGGTATTTTTAGGATCTATTTCTAATGTCACTATTTTCTAGTTTTCTACTTTGAAATTATGAACACGTTACGAATGAGTTAATCTTCCTGAATTACCACTGACCACTCTTTGTCTAAAACAGATCAACGAGGCGTTCTCAGCTCAGACTTTGGCGTGCGCTAAGGAGCTGGGTCTGGACCAGAGCAAACTGAACGTCAACGGTGGAGCCATCGCCATGGGACACCCAGTCGGTGCTTCAGGAGCTAGAATTACCGCACATCTTGCTCATGAGCTCAGGTAAGCTGGCATTCCATATACACAGGTGGGCACCACTACCAATTCATCAGAGGCAGTTTCGTTTTTATCGTCGGAAAAGATTGGGTAACAGTTACCGGCTTCTCATTACGATGTTTAATCTCCCGCCAAGAGCCCTGATGGAAAATTCCTGGAAATTTATCATTGATTGCAATCGTAGCAAATGTATTGTACATGTCTTGAACTTTCTGAACTTTCAGTCTAGCCTTATTCAAAAAGGCGAGAATTTATGTATGTTCATCAAAGTGGAGGCTTTCCTACTTTGGCCAGGTTTTTGAAAACAAAAGCCAGTTACAGTAGACCAAATCTACTCAAAGAATGTGACTAACTTATATTAACGGTGTTCTTTTATTTTTCAGACGTCGCGGATTGAAGAGGGGCATCGGTTCAGCATGCATAGGCGGTGGTCAAGGCATCGCCCTCCTTCTTGAGACTGTTTAACTTACTAAGAAGACCACATTATATTTTCTATTTCCGACATATTGTATGCATTTTATCGATCTCCGAACAAAATTGTAAATAATGTAATACTTAAATAAAATAAACTATTATTTTTGTTTAATCTTGACGTTTTATTTATATTTCTATGCAAAAAATAGGTACCTTTATAATTGCATTGCAGATGTTCTGAACAGACCAGCATCCTAATTGCTTAGCACACGATCAATCATAATCTGAATAATTTTGCTGCCGGTGGTCAGGGCTCAAGAGAGAGGAACCTCCTCACTATGCGTGCTGTGTCCAGGAGTACTGAGACGCAATGAGAGCCTCCTGAGGTGTTGGTCGAGGCTCTCCGCTAGTAAGGATTATTATTATTAAATTTTCCCTAACTGTCTCATCAGCTGCTTCGGCTTCTTCTTTATTTTTTTGGACTATCATCTGAGTTTCTTAGCGACTTCTTTTTTCTTTGAATATTTGCTTCTTTCCACTGGTTCAGGCTCTGTGAAACACTCTCGAATGAGGTTTCTAAAGGGACCTTCCACCAGTATCCAGAAAAAGAAGGCGGCTGTGTATACGCTGAAGATTACCCAGGTGCCTCTTCTTATCTGCGAAATGAGAGAAATAAGAGAATCATAAAAGAGA
The DNA here is from genome assembly GCA_914767815.1 of Eupsilia transversa. NCBI lineage: Eukaryota > Metazoa > Arthropoda > Insecta > Lepidoptera > Noctuidae > Eupsilia > Eupsilia transversa. Next base: position 13,788,472 of record OU611889.1, on the reverse strand, counting down.
TTGAAGGAATAGGAATAGGGGTTGGAATGCAACTGATCAGAAGTGAAAAAAGGTTGATAAGAATATTTTTTGTATTAAAAAGTTGATGCTGTGAATGATACAACGCAGGTTCCTATAAAAAAAAATCCGTTTTCTACAAAATTGCAATAGCTACGCAGTCAATATGTATGGAACAGCATTGTTTTTTAATAACCGACGACAAAATTTTCAACGCAGTGAGGTCCAGAATCATGCACTGAATACATGGGAACGGGGGCCTAAGTCTACTAATTTATAAACGTCACAATGGTGTCATAATGGTTAGTTTTTGACAGATTTGCCTTACAAAAACTGTCAAAAACTAACCATTATGACACCATTGTGACGTTTATCAATTAGTAGACTTAGGCCCCTGGTTGCGCGTTCATGTCGATGCCACACTGTATATCTTGCAACAAATGGAAGCTAAAAATATAACAAAAACTCATTAAGTATACTCACAACCTCCATAATAGAGGCTCTGTAAGTGGTGGTCTGCGATGCCATGAAGTTCCTTACGAAAGCGATGTGCAGCAGGTACGCGCTGTACGAAAGTCGGCTTGGAACCGTCCACGCGGGCCATTCTAGTATCGTGCGGTACAGACCTGATGGACGAAAAGATGATCATCATCTGACTCAAGCTCGAATTTTAGGCCGAATTTCACTGAACTTACTGAAAGCGATCATTGCATCTAAACCGCATCCAGGAGCTGTCTGTGTCAATATTAGAATAATTGACAGTAGGTAACAGCTCTTCAACTCAGTCATTGGATAAATTCATCCTTAATAGATTAAAAGAAAAGAGCGAGTTTATAGAAGTTCTGGCACAGATTCTGTGTCGGCGTTGAACAAAAGTAATAAGAATGCACAAAATGTAGCTTCAGCAAAGCAGAGTTCAAACGCCACTTCGATGAAACATATAGATCCGTTTACACATGACGGACATGTGAACGATACAAAACAGTTGAACACATGAAAATAAAAAACACGATCGTCATGACGGATGCGTGAGTGAACACACCGTATGGATTTTAAAAGATTTACAAATATAATTGAAGTAAGTACCTTCGAACTGAATAATGACTCCAACAATAATAGAGCCGATGATGATGGCGAAGACCGGCTTCATGAAAGCAGCATACAGCAGGTTGACGATGAACGACGGCCGAGGAGAGTTGGCGTAGAAGATAGTGCCGCTGTAGCAGCAGAGAAACCCCAGCGGGGCGAGAGTCCAGTAGAGGAAGCGGTACTTCTAGCGAATTTTAAGAAAAGAACGAGCAATTTAGCAGTTTTACATACATAACCAGATGTCAGCGATACTATGATCTAGGAAAAGAACAGCCAGATAAATGGATTGTTTATACTGAGTCACATTAGGTTAGCTAGCGAAACTCCACAGACGTTGATGAAGTTAATGGTCAAGTTGTAGTATACAAGGTCAAATTAAATTAGCTAATAAAACTCCGAAAACATGATGGGTTTCGATATCTACACATGATAACGTAACACAAAACCTTTAACTTTAAAACTTTTTAACCACAATGTCGTGGCCTGAATCTCACCTGATGGTAAGTGATGATCAGGCCGAAGGTGGAATCAAGCGTCACCTGAAATCCTCACTCACAGAGGAACTGGCTATCTTACCTCTAACTGCCGAAACACAACAATGCTGCTAACATTGTTGTTATGGCCACAGACTGAGATAAGATGGTGGTAGCTAGCCAGGCGGACTTAGAACGAGCCCTACCACGAAAAAAAATGACCCCACTGGGAATGGAACCCAGGACCTCTGCGAAGGAGACAGGTGATCTAACCACTAGAACGCAGGGCGGTTAAGGATACCCGTCACGTTTGCGGAGTTTTGTTAGCTAATTTAATTTGACCTTGTATACTACAACTTGACCTTGTATAGTACAACTTGACCTTGTATAGTCCAACTTGACCTTGTATACTACAACTTGACCTTGTATACTACAACTTGACCTTGTATACTACAACTTGACCTTGTATAGTACAACTTGACCTTGTATAGTCCAACTTGACCTTGTATACTACAACTTGACCTTGTATACTACAACTTGACCTTGTATACTACAACTTGACCTTGTATAGTCCAACTTGACCTTGTATACTACAACTTGACCTTTTATACTACAACTTGACCTTGTATACTACAACTTGACCTTGTATAGTCCAACTTGACCTTGTATACTACAACTTGACCTTGTATACTACAACTTGACCTTGTATACTACAACTTGACCTTGTATAGTCCAACTTGACCTTGTATACTACAACTTGACCTTGTATACTACAACTTGACCTTGTATACTACAACTTGACCTTGTATAGTACAACTTGACCTTGTATACTACAATTTGACTATCAACTTAAATGTAGCATGTTTAAATCACCACTGTCATTCTTCTCAGGCGTATAAAAAAGCTGTAGAAAACAAACAAATAGTAATATTTAAAAATATTTTGTTCCTGACTGTAGCAACTATATTTAAAAATGATTTAGTTACCCGGAAGGTTTTCGGATCACCACCAGCTTTCTGCCACTCATAGACCCAGTATCCCATTCCCATGCCGATGACGTAACCAATCAGGTTGGTGTGCCCTCTCTTATAAACCTTGTCGAACGTGGGAGAGTTATTACAGAAACCCAGTGCAAACCTGAAATTATAAAGATTGAATGAATTATAATGATACTATTAGCTAGACTCCTTCAACAAAGACTGGTTGTTAGTCGCCTTACATCAAGAGAAGTGGAAAGAGAGTAGAGACGCCTTAGCCCGTCAGTGGGACAATACGGGCTCTTAATAATAATAATAACCCCACGACCGACGTCGTGGTGGGGCTTGCACGCTCCGAATTCTAGGTCTGTGCCGGTAGAGTTTGTTTTGCCGGAACAGGTCTAGGTTGAGGGGTTTCTGGCCAAGAGAGATACAGAAACCCGCGGGGCAGCTTGTGGCGAGCTGTTGGGCAGTAGCGACCCCGCTTCAGAACCAGTTTTTATATTTTATCAGAATCCCTGCAGCAAGCCAAAAACCCTAAAAAGAGCAAAATGGACCACAATATATAGACTTTGATCAAAAACTGCCGAATTTGAGGTGACATCTGGCATGTCAACTCCGATAAAACAGATAGAATGCCTACGTATGAAAATCAAAAAATGTTGACGAGATCTGCCATAAGACGAGCACTAACTCAAGTAGTGCACGAGCACTAACTCAACTCAACTAGAGCAACTTACTCAGGAAAAAGCATGAGAACACCGTCCAGGTTTTGGTAATAAGTGTGCAGTGTGGGAACGATCACTGCCAGGGCGAAGAGAAGACTCAGAACCATCTTCCTACTGCGAGATGTTCTGCACAGGACGAAGACCGTGGCGGCCATGTAGTAGAGCTGGGTGTCCGCTGCTAGATACCTGGACGAAAAAGGAGGCTTTTTTATTTTTTGATAATTTATTATATACATACATAAAGTCACGCTTTTTTCAGGGCAGTTCCACTTACATCTGTCTTGTAAATAAATTTTGTTAGGCGATCATTTATTGTGTGAGCTTACATGGTACACACGAACACTGGGACTGAAAGAGTCAGTTTTGAGCACACTGAGGGACGAGACATAAAATAAGTTTAACATGTTCCTTAGTAACGGAACTGGCGTTTCCTGGAACTTTCCTGGTGGTAGACACGCATAGGCGAGTAGAATTGTTACCACGTCTTTTACATGCGTTTACTGTCTGCACAACCCGATGTACAATGTTGCTATGAGGAACTTTGGCTCCTGAGACACAAGTATCTTTTTACTTTGTTCAGGAGCCAGCTTATCGTAATTATATAAGTTCCCCTTTGTACAATAAATTTATTATTTATTTAATATTTTAATAGCCCGCACGTCAGTGGTAACAAAACCAGCAGAGCTGGCCTCGCATTGTATTGAAACTCCGTTCTACGCCAGGCCAGCATAAGACACACTGTTTCAGGTACAGTCCTTGACGGCAGAAATAAACAATTCGTATGGAGATAAACAATTTCTTCAGCACGTACATCCTCTTACTTAAAATCGTAATTAAATACTAACCAGGACTGTATCATACATTCGGATTCGGATGTATCATAGTAATTGTTGATGTAGAGGAGATGCTTCCACCAGTAACGGCGACAATCACGCAATTCATTTCCAACTGATTGCTAAAAAAAAATTAAAGCCTTGAAGAAATTGAAAAAAGAGCAGAACATAAAAGTTTTCAGATAAGATAAGTTAAATGATATACATATTTATTTGTTCAAACATGTGTACCTACCTACACATACAAAAATAGAAACGTAAATACGGGATAAAAAAAAATTACAGGTTCAGACATTTTTGCCACATATTAAGGAATGCAAATATGAATAATTATTATTGGTAATAATATCTAGTAGTAATGTTCATTACTTTACCGTGAATTTAACAAAAACGAATAAATTACGGTAGTAATAAAAGCTCCGAAAAAATTTGAAATATGAGCATACTCAAAATATCAAATTTACTGCTTAAAATACTAATCTTGCGACAACTTTTATGCGAATACAAATAAAGAAACGACCGACTAAAATTAATACCTACAGCATTTGCTGACGTAATATTTTTTCACCAGCTATTTTTATAAGACAACATTTTAATTTAATTTTAATTTAACTTTAAAGAAGATTATGCCAAGGTTGACCGGTAGTTATTTTCATTAAAATTGAGAGTATAAAAAGCTATTCCATAACCAATAGTAGAAATTAAGCTGGTTTCTCTCAGAAAACGATTACTGTTACTGTAGTACCTATGTCGCCGGAAGTTTAGTATTTATGTCGGAGGTTTAGTATTTTTTGTAGGAAATTTAGTTTATTATTTGGAAGTTCAGATTATTTTTCGTAGAATTGTAATTTGAATAAGCTTATGTGTGTTTGTTAAAAATAACATTTTTTGTCGACTGTTTTGTAATATTTTTTTTATAAATACTGGCGCATTAAAATATAGATAAGAAATATTTATAGGTAAGTGAAAAAAAAGCTTGCCTGCCAATAAGGTCCTGATGTTAGTCTTCCGAGCCAAGTTGCTGTCAAGGCTAAGATAATAGCGTACGATGGAGTCAATCTACGACAACAATTTATTAGTCGATAATTGTTATCATCTTAGTTGAATCCTCAATTTAGTGATACAAATAATTATTCTGCGTTCGCAATTTATTTTCCAAATATGAAGAGTCTTCATATTTGGAAAATAAATTGCGAACGTTTAATTTTCTAGAACTAAAACTAAAACTAAGAATTAAAAAAAATGTTGTCAAATATATCTATATTTGACAACATAGGTCAGTTTGCGCTCCTTCAAATACTTTTAAATTTTTTCACACACTATTATTAAGTTCATAATATCATAAAATGAATATAGCCAACTATACCTATTTATATTCTTACCTCAGCCATCTCTTCATGAATAGCTTCGGCAGCATCTTCCACGAAGGTTCATGTTTCTCTGAATGTATCAACCAGTTATATACTAGTAGAAAGGACGAGATCAACAGGAATGTCTGCATTATCAGTGTCCCGTTCGCTAATATATGCACGAGGTCAGAAGTGAACAACTGAAATTAAAACACATTTTCATCAATATTTAAGAGTCAGGAAATTATCAAAGGCTTTATTTTTAATTACTTGAAAATATCTTTGAATTTATTTGGTTAAGTATAACTTACGTTTTCTATAAACTTTGAGTTTTCTACAGAAAATATGCAGATTGCCATTGAATGTGCCGCAATGACGAGAAGCATACTCAAAGCCCTGCAACAAATAAATAAAATTTATTATAATATGGCATTTTTCTTAATAAGCATAAATTCAATAATATTTTTGTGCTAATATTTTGCATATTCGCAGTATAGCACAGTTGTTTCGTAATACTCTGTCAATACCTAGTACATTTCTGCCGCGGCCCGCAACTCGGACATTGATGGACAGTTGGACACACATACGTGAGTCCATCAATGCCTAGTTCAAACAAAATAAATTAATTATAAATTCCAGAATCAATGACGGATAACGATAATTTTTCACGCGCCAATGTGTTCATTTGTTTCTTCTTTACTTTAAACTAGCAGCGCCCCGCGGTTTCACCCGCATAAGTCTCGATCCTGTGGGAATATCGGCATAAAAAGTATCCTATAGGTTAATCCAGGTTATAAGCTATATGTGTGCCAAATTTGATTCAAATCCGTTCAGTTGTTTTTGCGTGAAAGAGTAACAAACATCCATCCATCCTCACAAACTTTCGCATTTATAATATTAGTAGGATGGTAATTTAAATAAAATCTTTGATAAGTTACCTCTTTGCTTGTCATGTGTTGAAGTAAAAAGTTCGTCCCATTTTAAAATAACACGACAGATAAGAGTTTTCATAGTAATTTATTTGGCGGCTACACAGGACAGATATATGGATTTTCATAGTAACACTGCTGGCCGCATCGATTTATCTCGAAGAAGGTTGTCAAAATAATGCTCGAATTTCCAAGCATGTAGGACAAAAATATATAATATTTCGCCATAGGTAGGCAAGGCAAAGTATACTTCTTCTAGCAACCCGCCCTTGCTTTGCACAATTTTTAATACTTGTCAAAACATCGAGATTTCAATACAATAATGTAAGTTTAATAGAATACAATATTACACAAATAAATTATAGAAATAATGGTGAAAACAGTACCTATCTAAATCCGTTTCGTAATTTAGAAGCACAACTCGGTCCCATGACAGACACGGAAAGCAACTTTAATTTATAAGGTGTTTAGATTAGGTACTGTTAATGATGTTGGTACCTGATACCATGAAGTCCTCTCAACCCTTGCAGACGAGGTTCTCTACCATCTGCTGGAGGCGCCATCAGTTTGTTCCAATTATGAAATATTGAGAAACAGTACAGAAACCTGAGACCTAAAAATGATGATGACTTGAGAAATGAGGTAAGTACTTAAAAAATAAAAGGAAAGATAAGGAATTGGGAAAAGTTTCGGGCATTTTATGTACTATCTTCAGAGGGTGGCCAAAACCGTCCTGAGTACTTAAGCGATAGGAAATCAAAGTTGGATTGTGAACGTTAACAGGCTGATATGGGAAATTAAATATAACACCTACAAAAAACAAACCTTCACAATATTTTCTTTTTTCAAAAAAGTAATTGCAAATGCTTGCGACAACGTTTGTGACCAAAATTACGACGCAGACCACACCCACAGCTATATCCACATAATCTATTGGCTGGTTCTTTTCGCGTTTGGAGCAAGCAAAATTATTTGACCACGCTTTTAGCTTGTAATTATTATAAAAGGTTTCGTTGGCGCATGCCTCAAGGGCCGATCCTAGGTCCCCTTCTGAAGCTTCGTAGAACTTTTTGCATGTTTGAGTGATGCATATACCGCGACGTACAAGCGTATGATTGTAGTTCGTAGAGAAATGTGCAGAATATTCCTGTAAAAAACGTACATAAAACTTACCCAAAAGTGTAGATTATCTCAAATGAAAAAGTCAATATAGATCGGCACATACAGCAAGTAAGTTTTTGAAAAAAATTGTATGAAAATTATTTGGTGCGTGCAAATTATATTGTTTAGTAAAAATAAAATCCGGATATCCGTATTATCCGGATATACGCCGATTTTCAAGATCTGATTGAATTGTTTTTAGTATGTGAAGAATAGATAGTATTGTGTATACGATTAATTATTTGTGCGGTATCGGTGTTTTATTGTATAATTTTAGAAAGTGAAAAAGCTTTTTTATGTGATTGTTACTTTAAATATTGGTATAGTTTATTATTTCTTTGTCATTTTGCTTGAGAGACTGATTAAAACGTGTTACAAAAGCTTATTACTTATATTTGTAATAAAAACTAACAAATATCCGTATTAGCCGCATTATCCTGATATTTCGGATAGTAAAATATTAATATCCGTATTATCCGGATAGTAAAAATGAACGGATATTGCAAGCCCTAGTTGTGTGGCAATGCATATGGAAGTAAACACATTGATTTAGCAATTCAATTACCTCTTGATCTTGGAGATCTGAATATTACGTACAATTATTTTAAACCATTGAGGTAAGATTTTCGGTTAAAGATTTAGTCATTAACGAACAATATATTTGAGCAAATCATAACAAAGAATAATGCAGGTCGCAGGAATCCGCTGGATACCAGAAGCACAGTACCGGTGGTCGATGTGGGGAAATGATGATGATAGCACAAAAAATCCTAGATTGGCATAGATGATAGAGGAGACTCACGTATAACGTATTTTCTTTCTTTCAAACCTCACCTGCATCATAGTTAAGAGCGGGCTAGGCTTATCTGAGACCATGGCTAAGTCTGCAGTGCAGTACAGCCCCTCAGGATCTTGTAGGCATTCCTCGTAGTCGTCGAATTGAAACATGGGAGGCATGAGGACGTAGTCCGCATCTAGCAAATGAAGACTTACATAAATAAGTAAAAACTATAGTTTGCCTCGTGCTCCGATCCTTACATACTTCTTTTGCTTGGTCTACGATAATTAATCTTGGAGACATAAAGCATGATGACTAAGTAAACTTTTACGACCGCAATGGGAGCGGAAGGTGTGATCTACAATAAACAGTTGAAGTTTGTTGACATTTGAATCTACTACGTTAGCTTTTCTGAGAATTAAAATGTATTATTAATTTGACTTGACCGTTATTCGAAGCTTATTTAATGAGATAGGCTGTACGGTTCCCGCCTTTGCTATTCCTTTCTTTTTCCAGTATTTCTATCTCTTTCTAATACGTCACTTCCACTTGGCAGTGGTAGGGAGGCTCGTGAAGCGAGCCTTGCCATTTTGATTTCATTGGCGTCTTGTTTCCCGCCGTAACGGTCGGTCCAACTGTAGCTGACCGACACTAGGCTGCAAGACCTACCTACCTTAACTATATAAAAAAAAAAAAAAAAAAAAAATCTATAAAATCGGTTGTTCTACAAGTAAATTTGAACAAAAGTTAAACAAAGCTCAGGTATATTTTCGGTTTTTAATATGGCAGAATCGTCTAATAATGCCGAGAATGCGGTTATTGATGTGCTTCCAGGCCCTTCTTCACCGTACAAGCGACGAGCTCGGTCAAGTAGTTCCAGTAGTTCGAGTTCCAGTAGCTCGAATTCCAGTAGCAGCTCCTCGTCGTCTAGCGGAGGTAAACCGAAGAGAAATCGCCATAAGAAGAGAAAAGGGGGTAATCGCAAGCATCGCTCCAATCGTAAGATTCGAAAATTATCTAAAGAAGTACGTGTTCTTCGGCAGCAAATGGTTCGCAAGGACAGCGATTATCGCGTGAGTAGTAACACTAATAATTATGACAACGATGTCATCTCACTTATGTCCGGTGGTAATGAAAATCATTACGAACAAATGCTGGATGTTGAACCTGATAATGTTAGTGCACGTGGCGATGAAAATTTTACGAATGTTAGTGCACATGGCGATAAAGATTTTACGTTAACTTTTGAAACTAAGCTGAAGGAACCTTCGGTGCCTAAAACTTCTGAAAAATATTTAAAGTTGCTATGTGATTTACAACATTTAAATAAAAGCGAATGGGACGGAATTAGGTATACAGACACTCAAAAATTGTATAATTATTCACCGGGTTATACAGATATTGAAATGAATGAAGAAGTTAAAGCGTATGATTCTCCTCGTCACCTCATATATGCTGATAAAACCTTTGCAGCCCTGACCATGTGCGTGCTCAAACAAAGAGAGGCGCTGCAAGGAACCCTTCAAGATCTGTTGTTATGGGCGAGGAATAGTAATTCGCTAGAATATGACACTCTGCTTCAAAAGGTTAATGACCTTTTTTCCACAGGGGATTATAATACTTGTTCCTCAGATTTATTACAGATTGTCTGTGGACATCGTGCCGAGATTCTCCAAATGCGGAGAGACTGTGTCACTAAACAGGCAAAGGACCCCCTGATGAAGGCCAGTTTAAAGAAAATTCCCCCGACATGTACAAACCTGTTCAATGCGGAGAAGTTTACTGCTGCTATCGAGAAAGCTGGCGGTGTAAGAAAATGTTTTTGGCCATTACAAAGGGCTAATATGTCTTCTGCCTCGCAGGCGGATGCAAAAAAGTCTCGCGGCCCCTCGCAGGGGTCAAAGCTTTATAATAAGCCCTCGCAGGGTTTTGCTCGTGCAGTTCCGGCGTGTCAACACATTAATGCGCACGCACATTGCGCTAGCAGTAACCCACCTCCACAAGGTGGATGCAGCAGCGGTCCCCCACCTCCGCAAGGTGACGGTTTTGCTCATGGCCGCGCTGCTCAATATAATTCGGTCGCACCGAATAATCGCAATTGTTTTCGAGGCCGATCGAATGCTAAACAAAATAATCAAAAATACGGACGAAGGCGCGCGTCATCGCCTCCCCAGCGGAGTCATGACAACAAACGACGTAAGTATTGACTCATTCAGAGCAGGCCGCCTCCTACAGTTTCGAGACCAATGGGAACAGATGAATGCTCCAGATGTCATTCTAAAAACGATAACCGGGTATCGCATACCCTTTTATCAGAAGCCACCGCTTGTTCATCCAAGTGTTGTCGAAACAAATTTAAATGTTCCAGAATCTGCCGCAATGACATCTGTAATAAACAAATTGATAGAACAGGGAGTTCTAGAACGGAGTGTAGTTTCGCCAAGCTTCCTTTCATCAATGTTTCTGGTCCCCAAAGGCGACGGCTCGACTCGACCAATATTCAACTTGAAAGCACTGAATTCTTACATCATAACAGATCGATTCAAGCTAATAAATGTAAATCGCATCCCCGACTTTCTACAACCGCAGGATTGGCTTTGCAAAATCGACCTCTCGCAAGCTTATTTTCATTTGTCTGTGGCTCGCAGCCACAGAAGGTTTCTGCGCCTAATTTATCGCAACGAATTACTAGAAATGACTTGCCTGCCTTTTGGCCTAAGCACTGCGCCCAAAACCTTTGCTACGCTCACAAATTGGATAGTTCAGACCCTCAGGCAACGAGGTGTAAGAATCATCGTTTTTTTGGACGATTTCCTGGTCGCTCATCAGGACAAAAACAAGCTTCAAAGTCATGTGAGCATTGTGCTCGAAACTTTGGAAACGTTAGGTTGGCTAATCAATCACGAAAAGTCGATTATCACACCGTCGAAAAGACTAGTATTTCTGGGAATTCATTGGGATCCATGGTTGAATCTCAAACGACTTCCCGACGAGAAGATTCCTGTACTTTTGGACAAAATAGCTCAGATGCTGCAAAAGCAAAGCACAACACTCCGAGAACTTCAGAGCCTCGTGGGTCTACTAAATTTTGCCAGCTTTGCGGTTCCGAAAGGAAGACTCAACTTTCGAGCGCTTTTGAACCTACTGAATCAAATCTTGAAGTCAGATCACAGGACATCACACATCTTACCTCGTGCTGCTACAGACAATCTAACATGGTGGCGCCAGAATTGTCAATATCCGTCGACCATACATACGCCGCCGCCTGCTCATTTCCTCACCACGGATGCGTCGGACATCGCATGGGGAGCTCGCCTAGACAATCTCTCACTCTCGGGTCTTTGGTCAGAGGCCGAGAAAAATCTCCATTGCAACCAAAAAGAAATGTTAGCAATCCTAAGAGTTTTGCAAGATCACTGTCAGCTCCTGAAACACAAGACGGTTTTGATTCAGAGCGACAACAAGTCGGTAGTTGCATATCTCCGTCACGAGGGGGGCACCAAGTCGGCTCCGCTCATGGACTTAACATACAAAGTTTTCCAAATCACAGAGAACTGCCACATTCATATGAACGTCTTTCACATACCCGGTATATACAACGGCCATGCCGATCACTTGTCGAGGTTTCGAGTGACTCCAGAGTGGCATCTAACTCCAGAATGCACGAACAAAATATTCTCCAAATGGGGAGTTCCACTGATCGACCTATTTGCGTCCAACCGAGCGCATGTAGTGACGAATTACGTGTCCTTGGATCAAAACGACGACCAAGCCCTGTTCTACGACGCGTTCTCTCAGTTGTGGACTTACAACCTAGCGTGGGTATTTCCTCCACCCTTTCTGATCCCCAAGGTCCTGAGCTATCTCAATCAAGCACAGGGAACATACCTACTAGTAGTTCCACGATGGGAACGGGTTTTTTGGCGACCCGACATCAAATTACGTGCCCTAGCAGCTCCATTCACTCTACATCACCTAGACAAAGTCCTAATCGACATGACAACAGGACTACCTCCGTCGAACGTACACGATATGACTCTGGAAGTGTGGAAATGTGGGGGTGGTCTGAGATGCTAACATCCTGGAACAGTAGTCAATTAGAACTTCTTGGGAAGTCATGGCGTCCATCAACACGTAAAGTTTATAGCGTTGCTTGGAAGAGATGGATAGCTTGGTGCGAATCTCACCAGGTTAATCCTTCGACTCCAACAGCAAACGATTTGGCTAGATTTTTGTCTGATCTTCATTTAGTTCATAAATTATCGTACAATTCTGTTTTGTTACACAAGTCTGTGGTTTCCACCCTTAGCAACCCAGAAACATCCGGTCAGTTAAGTTCAAATGTTCTAGTAAAACATGTTCTTAAATCTATAGCATTACTTAGACCGATCACCCATACTAAACCTCCAGTTTGGAATATTGACGAACTCGCTGTTTTTCTAGAGGGAAAACGCGTTGATGAAAATAATATTTTTCAAGTGCAGAGACATACTGCTACTCTACTTCTCCTATGTTCCGGGAGACGAATCCATGATTTAACTTTGCTCAGAGTTGATTCTCATAATTATTCTATTCAAAATAATTTTGTAATTTTTTGGCCAGTGTTCGGATCGAAAACTGATTCTGTGAATTACAGACAATCCGGCTGGAAGTTAATTTCTAATCAAAATAACAAAAACTTAGATCCAGTCTACTGGGCTAAGCATACAATTTCGCTTCTTGAGAGTCGTAGAAGTGCTGCAAGATCCAGTAATTTGTTTATTAATATCAGAGGGGAACCAAAACCTGCATCGAAAACCCTAATTGCGGGCTGGATTAAGTCCTTACTAGTAGAAGCTGGTATAAAGGCATCTCCTGGGAGTATCAGATCAGCCGTGGCCTCAAAAAATTGGCTTGATAATTACCCTCTTGATGAAATTCTTGCCAGGGGTAACTGGCGTTCGCAAAATACCTTTTGCAAATTTTATAAACGGGAGGTTATGCCTTCCACTGTTAACCGACTCTCGGTACCCTCTTTATTTAATCCAGTTGATTAAAAATTGCATAATTTAGTAATAATAATATTGTAAACCCAAGATGTGTATTTGTTTGGTTCATCAATAAATCAGTGATATGAATTTCAGCTTCTTTTACTTATTCAATAAGTACTAGCATAGTAGGTACCTATCTGCATTATAAAATACTACATTTAATATAGTACATAGATGGTAAAACCATAATAAATACTCTCACATTGGCGTCTCCGTCACTTCCACCAGGCGATAACAAACACGTCTCATTAAATAAGCTTCGAATAACGGTCAAGTCAAATTAATAGAAACGTTTTACCTACCAATAAAACGCTTATTAATTTACTTACCTTATTCGAAGCTTATAATCAAGCTCTGCCTGGTAATTAGACTCAATGAAATCAAAATGGCAAGGCTCGCTTCACGAGCCTCCCTACCACTGCCAAGTGGAAGTGACGTATTAGAAAGAGATAGAAATACTGGAAAAAGAAAGGAATAGCAAAGGCGGGAACCGTACAGCCTATCTCATTAAATAAGCTTCGAATAAGGTAAGTAAATTAATAAGCGTTTTATTGGTAGGTAAAACGTTTCTATTAATGTATTCATAGACAACCTGACCTTAAGGATCTTGCAAACTGGTCCGGGTTTTTGGTAGGTAGATCACGTATCGTGATCATTCATGAGTATTATATCTATCTATCTTGTTATTACTTTGTAACGGGTTGAGGTTTCTTCAAATAATGTAGTTGTAGGTACTAATTACAATTTAGTTTTTCATATTTTTTTCACGTTCTTGGATCACTTCCGTAATGTTGCACATGTCGTTATAATATTCCAGGGCAATTTTACAATATGCTTGTTTTTTTTAAAAATTGCCAAGACAAGGATCATAAGAACTTGATTCTTTTATTTGACAGTGTCTTGTAACTTCTGTAGCACTTACCTTGACAAACATTTTCGCGTACCTCTACCTACAAACATGCCATTATACGAAAAGATGTTACACGAGTTCCACTACTTCTGTTAAGGTACAAGTTAACCCAGAACCTCACGCTCAGCAGCAGTGCTTGCGACCACTAGACCAATGAGGCAGTTTAATTACATGCCTACCTTATATTTTTTTAATTTAATCTTCAACATAAACAATCAGTTTGTTTATTTTGAAGATTTAATTAATTAATTAAAATTCAGCTATAAGCGGTTTGAAGGTAAACTAAATTTTAGAATACCTAAGTTATAAGTAATTATCCACACATACCATTGAGCTCGTATATAACTGCTGAAGAACTATTAAACAAAACAAATAATAACAATTTTGTAAACATTTTGTTGTCACTAGAACTATGCTTCACACGACATGTTCAGATAAAATCCAATGTAACAATAACATTATTTTGTTAAAACATGATTCCTATTTACCAACTTATCTTGGCATTTAAAATAGATGTTGATCCTCGCTGTAGGTAATATCTAAATCAGCCATACTCAAAGTGTGCTCCGCGGAGCCCTAGGGTTCCGCAAAGTCTATATGGGGGCTCCGCGAAAATACTAGCCTACGGCCTATGTCCAGCAGTGGAGTTCACTGCTCTGTGGTATTTTAGCTGCTTCAGAACCATACTAATCTCGTACGAATAGTTTAAATTTTTTGTTACATAAAAGCTGATTTTATTTTCGCCATATTATTTTATTAAATCCAACAGTGCCAGCTCGAACTCAAATTATAAATGAGTGTTATTTGCCCCACCAAAATTAATTAGTGGGACACAACAATCAAGAATCAGTAGAATCATTCGTAAAACGCAGTTTTTGATCATTTTAGGTGTCCTTCAAATATTTCGTTTGCCAAAAGTGTTCCGTCGCCAAAAAAGTTTGAGAACCGCTGATCTAAATTATATCAACATTATATAAGTATGTAGGTACTTGCGTTGATAACACACCCATCAACATTTTTGTACAGTGTACGAATACTAGTTTCATTCAAAACACGTTTCATTTCATTCGTGGATCTTGTTTCTTTTGTACTTAATTCAAGATGGCGACGGGCACAAAAGGTTAGTCTTTTCAAATTATGTAATCGATCTTTGTTTGGACTTATCGATATTTTTATCGATAAGGTGTTAATATGTAGAGGAGCTGTAAAGGAAAAGTAGCACTACGATTATGAACTTTAAGTTTAGATTACATTGTTTTATATTTTATCAGTTGTTTGTTTAGTAATGGAGAGGTTTTTATTGCATTTTCGTTTGTTGTAAATATGTATTTTTGGTACTTTTGGGTTCAAAGTCGAGAATTCAGTAATATTCAGTCATTTAATTACCTAATATCTACAAGATTTTTTAATGTTTAGAGATTGCCAAGTAAATTACGATATAAGTATAATTGAGACGATAAAGAACGTAGAATTGAGATTATTTAATACATACGTAGTGCCTTGTTTAAAAAAGCACTTATTATGTTTCAGCTATTTTCATTATTGGCGCGAAAAGGACGCCATTTTGCAGTCATGGCGGACCCTTGCGAGAGTTGCCAGCATCACATGTATTTGCGGCCGCGGCGAAGGAAGCAATACGTTCAGCTAACGTAGACCCTTCTTTAGTTGACAATACCATCGTTGGAAATGTTAATTTTGTATGTACTTTTGTAGAATCACGCCTGTATTCCTTGAAAGGGGTAAACAAAAGACTACACTCAATATTCCATTCCACTTTCTGCTGCTGCATACTACTACTTGCATGAGCAGTAGGCTGTAACCAGTATAATAGCTTGTTTCTTCTTCAATGATATCGGCCATAAATCCGTAGATTATTTTCATCGTTTTTGATACGATTTTGTTTAGAGTCCACATAAAATAGAATACCTTCCTACATATCTTACTAATTTCAACAGTATAGTATGAGAAACCAATAATCATTCGAATCGCGATTGTTTTCAGTTAAGCCAATGTGACGGCGGTAAAACTCCGCGGTACTGCGGCATATACTCAGGAGTTCCCATCAGCAGCCCAGCGCTGGGCATCAGTAAGGCTTGCGGGACTGGACTGCAGGCTATCATCAATAGTGCTGTGGTAAGAGGACATTAAACAACAAGATTTGATACATAAATGAGACTAAACAGTCGGTTAACTTTCAAAGTGAAGGCTCGTGAACACATTCGTAAGAAGTTGGCAGAATCATTGCAGCGCTGATTTGCTGGATTTGTTTTCTCCTCTACCTATCGTTATTTCTCCTGACAAAGTTTATTGTGTTTATATGTATGTATCTATGTATTTATTCTTTTTCAAGTTAGCTATCCCTTATGTTGCACCTGCCATGTTTTGTCTCTGCATCACCCTAAGGTTGACTGGTAGAAAATGCCTCAGGCATTAAGTCCGCCTTTGTACAGTATTTTTTTTTTACTTGTGCATAAAGTTTTAATAAATAAATAAAAAATAAACATCGAATCAGTCTTATTCTGGACCTTCTCTTAGATAAGAAAAGCCGAAGTTTCCTTATGACGTGGGCTTTTGCTAGCGTAGAATGTTATTAGAAGAGCTGGGAATTCCGAATGAGTCACCGACTTTGTGAGTTTTGTGACACAAAGCCGATAGCCAAAGATTCTCATGTGGTTGTAATTTCACCTCTATACCAGTAACCTTCGAACCAGAATACAGCAACGCTGCTTGGCATTAGATTTGGTGGTAGTACTTCCCTAAACTTTTCAAAGACCTCAACTTATTCTAATAAAGAAAACTCACAGAATATTGCACTTTTCAGGACATCATAACAGGCAATTCAAAGATTACTCTAGCAGGTGGAACAGATCTAATGTCTTCACTCCCCATGCTTGTAAGAAATGTTCGATTCGGAACAGCATTAGGTGCGTCATATCGGTTTGAAGACCACATTCTGAAGCAGATTCCTGACAGTTATACTGGACTGACGATGCAGAAAATGGTAGACGAGTTAGCAAAGAAGCATGGAGTGACTAGAGAACAAGTTGACGAGTTCGCTATGCAAAGCCATTTGAAGTGGAAAGCAGGTATGATTATTAACCTAGCAGATCAAATATTGGATTAAGTATATTATCATCACACATAGGGGGGTTAATCTGTACCGGAGACTGATTTGACGCCACGTTTGTTTGTAATGTTTCATTCGAGGCGGCTTGTTAACAAAACAACACAAGACATGGCGAACGTTCGCACAATTAAATTTTCGTTTCACATATTTCCGTTTCAAAGGAATTCACGAAAGACCGGACAGTCGAGTGACCGACTCGACTCGCTGCACTGACTACTGTAACACGTTACAAAAACTCGATACATTACAGACAAACGTTACAAGTCAGTCTTCGCCTTAAGAGATTGCAAAATGGAGATGCGACTTTGATTAACATGTTGCCATTTGTTTTTGGCTACCTATACCCACGAGGTGAAAGCTGGTGGCAAAACAAGACATAAGTTTTCACTTTCCATTACAGCTGAAGAGTCAAAAGCATTTGAACAAGAGTTGGCTAGCATTACAGCAACTATCAAGAAGAAGCAAATAGTAGTGGTGAACGATGAACTGCCTCAGCCATCAATAATCATTGAAGATCTTAGCCAATTGCCAGCTTTAATAGAAAATGGAGAAGTTTTGACTTCTGGTAATACATCAGTAAGTTTTCTTTATTTTATTGAATTTTCAAGCAGGAATACTCAAGTAGCAGATACTGCAGTCGAAGCCAGCAAACCTGCATTGATTTTGAAGCAGTGGGCGATGAATAAAAATTCTATATGGCTGTGACTGCGGTACAGCCGACCACCTGTTTACTTCTTACAAAACGTGTTTACTCAGATGCCATCGTAACGCACACAATGATCATAATCACTACCTATGTCCTTCAGTTTTAATGATCTTTTCGCTACTTAACTTTTCTGAACGATGATAGATAGTCTTCATCCAATTCCATTCCATTGCAGGTGCCAGCAGATGGAGCAGCAGCTTTACTCATAGCTCATGAAGAAGCAGTAAGAAGCCACGACCTCCGACCGCTAGCCAGAGTCGTGGGATGGACATGTGTCGGAGTAGACCCAAAAGATGCGGGGATAGGAGGAGTTCATGCTGTGAAGAAACTGCTAGAAGAACAGAAGTTGAAAGTAGATGATGTGGACCTGTTTGAGGTACAGAAAACTTACTTATTTTGACAATAATAAAGGATTGATGTAATTGGGTAGTGTTTTATGACTTTAAAGCTCTGCAGAATTGAAATACTTCCTGATGAAGGATAGACACTATGATAAGTAAGTCGCATGTTTCAAAAACATTTAGCCAAAACAGTCCCGCCTGAGTGACTGTGAGAAAAAAAAACTCTAAGCTCCAGATTAGTTAGACTAAATTCTAATTGAATGAAAGTATCCTGCTGGGTCTGCTGTAGACCCAGCAAGATAATTAATAACTGTTATATAGATAATGTTGCGTTGCAGATAAACGAAAACTTTGCATCCCAAGCCCTCATCGCAGCCAAAGAGCTGAAGATAAACCTAAGGAAAATAAACGTAAGTGGCGGAGCGCTGGCGATAGGAGACCCAATTTCTGCAACCGGGGCGAGAATGGCCACACATCTTGTACATGAACTTAGGTGAGTTCTGGGACATTTTTTGGTTTAGGTACTACAGGTATAGTCGACCTCGTTAAAATTGTTGTTAAAAGTGGCTTTACCAAAAATGTTAACTTCATTATGGTTGAAATTATGTAACTGTCACATAGACAAATTATTGGCCTTGCCGTTTTATGACGTGCAAGTGACATTCAACCTTAGGGTGATAATTTATAATGACGAGGTCGATTATACAAGATGCATTTAAAAACTTCATAAATGTTATATCTGTCCTTATAATTCTAATATCGATGAAGGGAGAGAGAAATAGAGTTGTTTTAGTTGACAGATGTTTATGAATGCTTTATTTATTTATTAACAGACTATTTTTTTTATTGAAAAGTTTTTATTTTATTATTTTCCGTTTTTATTTCAGTCGGCGTAATTTAAAACGAGGAATTGCCGCTTCGAGCTGCGGTGGCGGTCAAGGCGTAGCAATTTTATTGGAGAAAATATAATATTTAAAAAACACCGTCCTTATTATTTTTAAACCAATTAAGTGAGAGGGCAATAATATTTAATAATGTGTTATAAAATGTTTACAAAAAAGTGGGTTTATTTATGCTAATTAAGAAACTATTTCTATATTTATTTACCTACATCAAAATGATTCATAATTTTGACTATAGAAAAAAAATGCATTTTGTTTAAAATAAAAGTTTTTGTGACTATTTATTTTTTAAATACATAATAATTATAATTACAGTAAAAGCAGTCACATAATAAAAAAATTGTATTGACTTTAACTACTGAACTTGGGCAGTGCTCATTTGCGATTACATTGTATTATACATAATTATACAAGATTACATTAGCTAATAAACTTTACATAAAAAATCATTACATTACAGCAACTGTTTGGTATTCTACTTATATAATATAGATATAATCATTTTGTAAACTTTAAGATATTTATACCTAGTCTAATCTACACTTAGACAAGCATT
Source organism: Eupsilia transversa (assembly GCA_914767815.1). Lineage (NCBI taxonomy): Eukaryota > Metazoa > Arthropoda > Insecta > Lepidoptera > Noctuidae > Eupsilia > Eupsilia transversa. Next base: position 13,768,586 of record OU611889.1, on the reverse strand, counting down.
TATTATAGTATAATAAAAAATGGGAATCATACAAATCTCATGGAATATTAATTTAAATACTCTAAATTTTAATAACTTATTGATATTCAGATTATGTCAGTGTTTCACCTTTAGTTACCTGAAAAGAAATAAAAATTGTAAAAATAACTGAAATGTTGTTTTTCTTTTTACATTTATATTTGTAGTGTGTGAGACAAGCTACAACTGTCAGATGGTTTGGGCTTGCGTGAAACAAACGAAGATTTTTTAAATTAGTTCCAACTGCTCGGACTCAGTTCTCCTCTGTAAGAGGCAGTGGGCCTTAATCCACAAGGGTTTTCTTATAGGATTTGACTAATTTACACTTTTATTAGAATATGAATCAATAGAAACTATGCCTATTGTTTTTTTTTTTTTTTAAGTTTTTCAAATACAGTGATAGCTAGTCTTATTCATACTTAGGGCCAATTTCACCAATGAAACTGAACGTGATCAGCACATCGAAACTGCGTTCAAGAGATGTCAGTGTCAAAAATTCACAATAATGATGATACTGACAGCTATTGAATGCGGTTTAAATCTGCTGATCACATTCAGTTTCATTGGCGAGACCCGCCCTTTGAGATCATAATTACAAGTAACCAAAATAAAAAGTTTTAAAACTACATAATAATTATAAAATTTCACTAGATTAGCTTACAATTTTACTAATTCTATAGTTCTACTGGTTTTGGTCCGTCCACTAGTTTCAGCTCCTGGGTTTGAATTCCAGGTTGGCATTTCTGTTAAAAATTTTGTTTTGTTCAATTTTTTTGTTAAAAGTACTGCTATTATTTGATTTAAAAATTGTGTCCAATAGGGAAAGTGCTGCAAGGTAAGTAAAGCTATTCCCGAATATGAAGAAGCATAAACAAGAATACAGCTATCAATTTTTTTAAATCAACAGAATGTAGGCTACCACATCCTACTTCAAGGGTTTTGTCCTAGTAATACAAGAAATGGATAGATAATCATTCATGATATCAGGAAATATAATTGAAAGGTAAAATAAATGTAATAGGTACTAGGTACTCACACAAGCCTCCAAATAGTCAATCTTCCTTTCCAATGACGTTAGTTTTTCATTCAGTGTGGCAAGGCGGGATCGGCAGGACATGTCTGAAAATAAATAAATTAATTATGTGTGAATAGACATGTTGATTTTAAAATGATAACAGTGACACAGATACAGTTTCTTAACAGTTTGAGTAGTCCTCTTATGCAAATGCAAGAAAGGACTTTTTGCTAGGTACATTACTAGCAAAAAGTCCTTCAGATACTTGTAGGAAAACAGTATTTATATGTGGCAATTACAAAGCAGGAACCCAGTGGTTTCAATGATAAATGGAACTAAAATATTAGTTTTAGTTATCCACATCCATGAATCATTACAATAACTGGCTACAAAGTTTCATTTTTGTCTGGAAACTGAACTAGTTATGTCAAAAATATAGTCATCGTGAGGATGATAAACTCATCAAATATAGAGGCAGACCATTCTACTTAAAAAAAAAATGTATTTTTAAATAACGTACCGAATGAATTGAGGAAATCTGTGATCTTCTTTATGCTGCCTGTTATTACTTCAATGTATTCCCTGTTCGCCCAATCCTGCTGAATTTGTTTCTGGATAGTCTCTCTTGGGGGTGTCGACATTTTTACAAATACTTTTGTGTACTTCAAAACACTAATGTTTTTGTTATTTTCAATAAAATCACAACTTGCCAAGCCCAAACTGCTGGCCCAAAGCTTACGCTTCGTTTGCCAGGTTCCAGATCTTCAATCTAAACAGTATTTATAGCATGAAAACAAAGAATTTGCACATTTGTCTGTTAACAAATTGTACTGAAAAACGTAAACAGAGTAGAAAATCTTTAACTAGAACCTAGAACGCGCTATTTGACATTTGTTTGATGGCTGTCAGTAAAAAGTTAATGCCAGAAGGCAATAGGTAAGAGGCTCGGTAGAGGTACCCAAACAAAGCAGAGTGTTCATACAATCCAAGCCACAGAACACATATACTCCTAACGGAGAAGAATGCGAACTCCATACAATATTTCGTAGAACGGTTACGCCAGCGCCATCTATACTTAGCCCGGAGAAAAAACCTTAGTATGGCGGTAAATTCAAATGTTGCCTATCATCCCTAATATTAAAAAAATGTTTTTTTGGTAGGTACATTCTCTTGTAAGAAAACTCAAAGAGTTTTCTGACAAGAGAATGTACCTACCAAAAAGTCTACGGAATTAATATGGCAAAATAAAACTATAAATAATTCAAATTGTTTTTTATTTATTTCAACAGCTTCATTACAATTTCATTAAATACATATATTTTACATTTTTAAATATTAGAATAACATTACAATTTATTATTATTGTGTTCGTGTTATTAGATTCAAATGCTTTATTTACAATCTGTTTGCAGTAGCCTCAGAATACATACTAACCCAGAAGTTTATTTTAACTACATTTACAGAGATCTTACAACAAAATTAGACAAAAATCAATTTTCAAAGTGTACCCAAACAGAAACAGTAGATTAGTAGCAGTAGTGACAAAATTATTTATTCATTTACGATAAGTACAGACGGACAGAACCTGTGTTCATGTCAGTTATAATAATGTTGATACATGTTAGTCATGTTACTGTTCTCAACTTCTTTTTATTATTGTGTGAACCGTCCTGGCCCTGTACTACTTAATACTCATGTAGTTTTGCTATACAATAGTAACTAAATTTTATTTGCTTATGGAAGTCATGAAAAAAACAACAGCCTACCTCAATTTGTAACCTCTTCATGTTAAAAATCTACTATAATTCCCCTTATGACTGACATATCCTTTTCTCCAAACAAGTATTCTTGTTTGTTGATAAAGTTTAAAGAATATATTTGTATTGGCCACAGTTTGCATATTTGTTATGTCCCCTAAAAATATTCTTTGGGATGGACCAGCTTGTGGTTCGGCCAAATCAATAAGTACGGGTTCAGTCTGAAACAAAATTATTCCATTAATTAAATTTTGGTTTGAAGCACCAATATTTATAACAAATTTAGTGACAATAATATAGTGTAGATAATCAGTTATTAAAATATTCACTTACATCACATGGAACAGCAGCTTTTCACACAGCATTCTGTGATCATTGTACAATTTTGTCTGATTTTGTAAAGTATAAACTATATTGCTCTTCTGGAAAAATGTACTTTGCCCACAGCAGACAACTGAAAGTGAAAAAAATAACATTTTCATCAATCATCAATAGTTCTGGCTAACCACTGAAATATTTATTATAAGGTACGTGTTAATACTTACCGAATAACGTTTCGAACTCCGGGTTTAGGAAAACGGAACAGTTTCACGTTATGTTCGGCTGGTAAACAGCCACACTTGAAACATTTCCTTCTATTTTCATCCATTTCACAAAGTTTCAAAACTCACAACAAAGATAAAGATCACAATTCACAACTGTATACCTGTCCTGTATACAGCGTAGTGCTACTATGAATTATCAAAAATATCTACTATATTTTCGGTTTTATTTCATTTTAGACAATATTGAGGTATTTTGGGTAAATCAAAATCAGTATAACTTCAATCGATCACGAAAAAAAAATATGATCTAATCAATATTTATTTTTTGTTGGCATATTTCTAGCTTAAAAACTACTATTTGGAAAGAAAAAAATAAAAACGAATCACTTTCAATGAACCTGTGTTACAACTTGAAAATCGGTATTATTAAAGACCTAATTTGTTGGGTCCTTCATAATTTTTTTAACGTTGGCAATGTAACAACTTTGCCCCGGGTACCTGTCCTACATTGGCCCATACAAAGTTGATACCCCCTGATCCAAGCAAGGCCGACCCACCGACAGAGAGAATAACAGAAAGAATAAAATAAGAATTTTATGAAATTGAAATAAAAATGAAATGCTACACTTCCTATTACTATCCTCTATGCGAAAGGTATTTTTTTGGTTTTTATTGTTGTTCATTGTATTGTCCTCAGGCATTAACCATTAACCTCAGGCATGTTTATGCATGTGAGAACAATGCATTATGCCAGATTGACTTGACAGCCAAACAAAATATGACATTCTTTTTCTTTTGTCAACCTCTACCCTAGTGTCAACGCCAAACGCCACCAGCTGTTCCAGTACCCGGCGATTTATTTACTAAAATTATTGAATTTGTAACAAAAAATATCTCTAAAATGGACGAGATTGAATACAAGCTGAACACTAACAACAGCGTTTTGATAGTCAACGCAATCGACAAGCTTATATCTACTATAAAATCAAAATACAAGCCGATAGAACGTCAAAGATTTGTAAATGAGAATGAGGAGCTGAAGTTTCTTCGAGAGAAGTGTTCTTCCAAGGATGCCAGGGTGAGCCTGACGGCGTGTCAGGGTCTGCTGGCGCTGGTTGAGCTTGGGGTCCTGGAAATTGCTCATACGATGTCCACTGTAGTAACCTTATTGCCCAGTACACAGTGAGTAAATTATTTTAATGTTTTGATTCAAATAACTTAATTCCTATGGATGGGATAGTTTTTCATCAGCCCCTTATTTTATTCGGCTGTAAACCAACCAAAGGTTGTCAGTAAAAGATAGTGCAACAAGTAGCTTTTAGCAATATAAGACCACCCATTCTATGTTATGGGGTTTGATTTCACGCCCTGCACAGAGGACTGTCTGTTATGCCTATTGTACAGAAGTGTTTGTTTAGCGAGCTGTGTCCCATGATGGTCCCCGTCACCAGCAGGCCAGCAGGCCGTTCCTGTCCAGGCGTAATAAACGCGTAGTAAGCCTGCTGTCCAAGGATGGCCATACCTTCCCTGAATTGCCTGCAGCCCGTTGTCGAAGTCTACCAGTTATCTGCTTGTGTAGCCGCCTGCATAGGTGGTTGCAGGGGATGGGTACAAAAGGCTTGGGTCCACAGACTGACGTGCTGGATGCTCTTCTAAGACCATCCATTGCTACACAAGCAACGTCCAATCATTATCTATAATTATTGTGATTTTTTATTGCATACAGTAAAAGCTATTCTATCTTCTTTACACAGAGATAGAAACTATAAGTGAAACAGCTTGTCTCGTAATTTTATGAGTTTTTTTTTTTTCAGCAACTACTCAGCTATAATATCCACAATGGCTGGTCTCCTCATCCTGGACCTCAAAGCACGCTTAGTGCCAGGACACCAGTACAAATGCCAGTTCACTCTCAAGTCTCCACAGCATCCATTCATCACGGTGCTGGAGAAGAACAAGGGAACTGAAGATGATGTACTCGCACAGATGCATGCGCTGTGCACACATCCTGATTACATGTAAGTACGCTATGAAGATTGAAGAACCAGTCTAATAACACACCTTGGCAGAGGTGTATTATGTACTTTTTATGAGTGTGTGTGTGAACTGCAATAGTCTTAAGTTCATTCATTGACAAGTCATTGGATTTATATGACAGGATAAGTGGTTTTTTTCACTAGACAAAATCACTAAAATGTTCATTCTTTGTGGAGAACTCTATATCTTCTATTATAACACAAAACAACATGCAAGCTATCTTTTCTACTTTTCTTTTTTTTTTGTAATCTGGCTGAAGTTCCCTTCTTTGATTGCATTATAATCAGTGCCCTTACAATCTTTTATACTAATCTCTTGTTACAGTGTATCCTCAAACAGCTTGGAGCTCCTGAGGCCAGTGTTCCTCTGGCTAACATGTCATCCTCAGAGGGACGGCAGCATCAGACCTTGGCAGCTGTTGCTTAGTCTGCCGCAGACTACGGCCCAGTCATCTCTACTCCTAGCCTGCCTCAGTTGTCAACAGGTATTAAGATAATTGAGAATTTAATTTATATTTGGCTACTAGAATTTTCTAGGATGATCTAGTTCTCGCATCAAATATAGTGTATTTAATTATTTTTGCTTTGTGCACAATGAAGGCACAAACATGGATTTAATGAGAGATAAAATTAATGATCATCTATGTTTTTGGTCTCAAAATTTGTAGATTATAAGCGATCTTTTTGGATCTCCAAGATCCAAACTTTTTTCTCTAAAAGACCACAGGTAGAAACTCACGTAGATTACGGTCTACTTCCTGTAACAGAGAGCCCTAAGTCCAAAGTTAGCCTGACTCCGAGTATGTTATGCTGTTACATTTTAATCAACAGATCTGCAACCCAGCTCTAATAGAACGCTCGTACGCCGCATACAGCGCTGTGACAGAGGCAGCCGTGTACCAGGCGCAGCGCGACCACGTTATGGCACTACTACCCATGCTCGCCAGACTATCTCAACAACTCATCAAACTGCAGTTAGTATTAATTTTTTGTTTTTTATTTTATTTGGGTAACTTATACAGTGTTCTTAAACAATATCCAATGAAGGCCATTTACAACTTTCCAATGATAAACAAAAAAACGAAAAAAGAAGGTCGGTTGGTAGTAAATTATGATAATCATATCAGCGACCACTCCTCGTACAACCAAACCACTGGCTTCCAGCGTCCTGTCGTACACTGTGGCGTTCAGTTGTTTATTATGAACTTGTAGGTACGGGTTCACACGTGTCTACCCTGAACGCTGCGCCATCATTGAACTATCTACAAGTTCATGATGAACAACTGAATGCCACACACAATTACTAGGTATCATACTTTTTTTTTTATCCACAACGGGGAAGTTCTTGACCTGAATCTCACCTAATGGTAAGTGATGATCTAAAGATGAGCTAAAGTTCTGATGAGAGAGACCTAATTTAGTAGCTAAAAAGGTTTATGTAGGCCACTTCCCTCCTGGAAAATAGAACATGAGCGGTGCCTGTAGGTTTAGCATATACAAAAAAAAAAAAAAAAAATACAAAATATTTATTTATGCTTCAGATTTACAAAAAGGGTCATTTGTGTTTGGAGCCTCCTTTTAAGCAAATAATGCCTGTGTTAGGAGGTTCCGCTCTTCCATAATAAAGCATAGTTAACTAAAGAACATTTAACAGTGCTTCTTCTGCTTTAAAAGTAATTTAAGGTATTATAGCAAAGCGATTTCCTGTTTCTTTTTTAATATCCATGGTTAGATAGTTAATTGATTCAGGCGTGACTTGGCGGAAATCCATTATAAAATACAATAGACGTAGATATATTTAGTAACCTATTCCGCTTAAGACTCTTTAAGAATAGTTAAGCGGAATAGGTTACTAAATATATACCATGGTTAGAAGAACTCCATAATATCCTCACCCAGTCCTATTTCACAATAATTCGAAATCTTCACAGACGAGATCCCCGGTCCTGCTACAGCCTCATAGAGCGATGCTTCGCGCTCGACGCGCCGGAGTTGAGAACAGTCGCCGGCATCACGCTGATGTTGTTAGCTGAAAACCTGGCTGACACGTCAGCTTTGTACCTGCATGAGCTGTTTAACCTATGTAAGATTTTTTTGATAAAACGCTTGTCTGAAATCTCTTTGAATCTCTCATGGACTTATAAAATTACTAGCGAAATGCGGATAACTGAACATAGATCCTCTAATAAACTGCTATACCACTTGAAGGCATCAGAAGGATCATAGTTTGTTTTATAACCAAGAATTTAATTATACACGTCACTTGTATAACAAAAAGCGTCCTTAGTATTTAGTACAAAATAAAGAAAGATGCTGTCAATATCAAATTGTAACCATGAACCATGATTCGTTGGATAATAATTTAGTTGTAATGCTAATTTTATATTGATTATTATTCTGTAAATATATATTTTTCAATATACAACTTGATACTGACCTGCAAATTGCATAAAAGGTAAGAAAATTTGAATTTCACGGGCTTTGTCCTGGGACTGGCACTTTCAAACCACAAACTTTGTTCACAGGTCTCAACATAATCAGCAAATATGAGTACTCCTCCCTATCCCTCAACGTCTTTGTGGCCCTCTCTCTTCAATGGCTGAACCTACCGTCATACCTCACAGCATCGGCCCTAAAGGTCGCATCCAAAATCCTGGACACATACCAGGACAATTATAAAGACGATACAAGACTTCACACACCGAACCTCAAAGCTAACAAGACATTCCAAGCATTACTATACACAGACAGTCATTTATCTATAATTTTCAAGTTGAACCAAAACTGGGAACGTATGAGAGATAACCCGGAAAAATTGAAAAGCTGGTTAGATTCTATTGCTACAGTGAATGATGATGTCAAATTAGAATTATTACCTTTTTTCCTCGGCATGATTTTAGAGAAACGTAAGGAGCCGTGGTATGAAGAGATAGTGGTGAAAGTGTTGAAGATTGTGGTGGATTTGGTGGGATATAAGAAAGAGGTGTCGGTGCAGGTATTGCCACTGTTGGTGTATAAGATCGCTAGTGATAAGTGTCCGGGGGTGAGGCTGCAGTGTCTAAGGGCGTTGCCGTTGATGGCGAAAACTAAGGTGAGTTAGTAGTCTTTTAAAATAGATTAGTGGAACAAACTTCTTCTTTTTGTTTCCCTGTAATCCCAACAAAGGTTGATATTTATTAAATGTAAAAAATAAAATAAATAATAAAAGGTACACATAAGTTGGCAATTTCATGGAGCATAATAATGAACTTAGTTAAATCTCACAGACCTGGTTTTTAGCTCCTTTTTAATTTCAGGAAAATGTGCCAACTATAGTGTCAGTACTGAACAAGATAAAGGCTAACAAGGGAGCGCCGACTTCGTTCCTCATCATGTTGTACACCAGTTTAGCAGAAACACAGGTATTTCAATAATTGTTAATTAACTTCATCCTAGCAATGGGCCTAGTATTGTACCCTGTGGTATGCGAATTTTTCGAATAAAATCCGCAATAATCTTTAGTTAAATCTAAAAAAAAATCTTAAGGCAAAGTAACATGAGTTTGACAAATTATATTCTGAAGTTGTAGTATTTATGTCAGAAGCTTGTGTAAACATTTTATTTATGATCTACCTTATTAAAAGCGTCGGTTGAATCCCAATCACATTTTGAACTATTATAGATCCTCCTTTCATGAAGCTAATCAATAAGACTTAATTAAATAACAGGTGCGATGTTTCCCGTACCTGCAAGAAATACTAGTGGACCCTGGCATCGGCAAGCAAGATGATTTGAAGTGGCAGCTGGATATTGCTAAGGCGGTAGCAGTTAGGAGGATTTGTGAGATACGGTATGTAATCACTATTCTAAGAAATGCTTGTCTGTTGGTTATGGTTCTTCTTTAAATTTATTTTTGTGTACATCACCATATTTATTTCTTACTCATAAATGTGTGATCTAGTTTGTACATTTTATAAATACACATACGCGTTGACTTGAGAACATCCTCCATTTTTTTATCGGTACACTGATACATTGTATGTCTCTTTTCTAAATAGAGTATGCTTCTATAGCCCAGCCGGTACTGAACTGCAACATTATTCTTTGCATTTTAGCCCTACAAGCCACGGCCTAGAACTGGTCTCCGTAATATCTTCAATCTTGAACCGTTGCGGCGACCGCTCAGGCGGCGTGGCGACGTGTGTGTGCGTGGCGTCGCTTGCGTTGCTGTGGCGTGGCGCTGCGCTCGCGCCACATACCACGTGGACTGCGTTACAGCCGAAACTGGCGAGGGATAATAGGCATAGTGTGCAGATCAGGTAAGAAACTGGATAATTAAGTGACTTATAATCAATTATGATACTATTTTTTATTGCAGGGCATTGAGTTCTCATCTTTTCCCGAAACAGAAGCCAAATACATGCAAACAAATAATTATATTCCATTTATTTTAGCATTAGACAAATATCGGCTAAATAACGACAGTTATTGTGTAATATTATTGAAATGACTGCACTTTCGAATTATATTATGAACGTAAATGGTAAATAGATTACGAGTGCATTGCTTTGTACTTATCGTGAAATAACGGAGTTTATAATACGTTTATATCAAAATAACGAAAGGGTGATAACCGTTATTTGTCTAATATTATAATAAATGGAGTGTAGAAAAGAATGAATAAAATTACTGAATATCTTTTACAGTCTACGTATCTAATCCAACTCTCCTGTCACAGGTCTGCTGTAAAAACTTTCTATTGAAACTATTACCTTTTTGCTATTCTATCTTTATGTATTTTTCTCTAATAAGTGTTTTCTGTGTCAATCAATCTATCAACTCAGCCTATCGCAGTGCCTATGCGCAGTCCACCGCTGGACATAAGCCTCTCCTAGGCTGCGCTACAACACTCTGTCCGCCGCCTTCCGCATCCAGTCTGTCAGCGCCACCTTCTTAATGTCGTCAGTCCATCTAGCTTTTGTGTAAAGAAAAAAACACAAAACTCACTTGAATGACTTAGGGTGGATTCGACTAAAAAGGAATAAATTTTATCCACGGAATAAGCCTTCTCTTCCGAATAAATTTTGAATTTTTGACAGTTTATCCATACGAAAACTGTCGGAGTAAATCTTATTCCGCGGATAAAATTTATTCTTGTTTGGTCCAATCCGCCCTTAAACATCTAAGTTTAAGTTTAAGTCATTCAAAAGATTCTTTATTTCGACAAGAGTTTTACAAGTAGACTGTAAAGTAGTTTCTTATTTCTTCCTTGTTTAACAATTCAGCAAAGAACAACAATATTTGAGGTTAGCTTAGCTTAAATCATCAGTTATCAATACAAGAAAACCTACATACTACGTTTTAATCCCCATTTCGTATACATAACAGCATCTGCAAGCTCCTAAGCGAGGTACCATCCCTCCGAGTCCAAAGCCCAGAATACGACAAGCTAGTATCAGACGCAGTCGGCAAGCTGTGGAGCCTCATCGCGGACTGCAACCAGCCCGACGTGGTGGAGGCGGCGTGTGACGCGCTCGCTACCTACAAGATTGATGACTATAAGCTTAGTGACGTGCCCGAGGTAAAAATGATCTGATGTTTGCTTCAAATGTATCTGATGAAAGTGTAAACAACACTTATTGTTCCAATAACATTATGGGCGGATTTATCCCCGGAATAAGATTTACTTCTAACAGTTTTCGTACCTACCTATGGAGAAACTGTCAAAAACTCAAAATTTATTCGGAAGAGATATTCCGCGGATAAAATTTATTCCTGTTTGGTCGAATCCGCCCGAAATTATAATTGAAAAATCAATCGTCAAATAAAAAACGTCTTTAACGTGATTTAAAATTAGTTATAGAATGATCAAAGAATATGTGACGAAACACTACTTACTATTTTTCGGCGTACCTAATGTGAGTGTGTTAACCATCTAAATATTTTTTGTTTGAATTATTCGGCGCCTGATTTTCTTTCGTCTTTTGCAGATATACAGAAAGACAGTAAAGCTGCCAGCATCGTTCTGCAAAACCCCAGCAGATGCTGCCAGAAAACCCGAAGAAGTTCTTGATTATGTTCCTTGTAAGTTATCAAATTAAAATTTAAAAAAAAAACTCAATGACAATGACACTATTTCTTATAGAATAAAGTGCATCATCCATAAAACTTGGCCATAAAGATTGGCTTAACTTAAAACCTTTTTTTTTTAGGCGAAATCTGGCCGGAAGTATTCAAATTCACAAACCAAAGCGCCTTACTGGGTGTACAGCGCCTCTGTTCGAAGCTGATCGAGAAGGAAGTGCGAGGGTACCGCAGCGGAGTGTACCAACACGAGCCGCGCCAGGAGCCCGGCAGTCTGGCACATCTACACGTCACCAGCGTCGCCAGGGCTCTCGTCGAGTGCTTTAGGAGACAGGTGAGAGACAAGGTACCGCAGTGGACTTTGATTGTTGATGTATTTTTTAAATAAATAATTCGTTATTTTTTCAGGTCACAACCCCCTCCTATGACTTCCCCGACTCGGTCCTCTTGTCTATCCTCCACACCCTCACCTCAGAGTACCCTAAACCCCTCCCTCCGTTCGACCTGTGCTTCATCCCGGAGGTGTTCCACCGAGGGTCGGAATGGAGACGAGGGTGTGTGACCCTGGCTGCGAGGCAGGCGCAGGTGTCGCAGTCAGCTAGAAGGATCCTGGAGAACTATCTGCAGGGCGTCTGTGCGGGGAGTGCTGAGGTGAGGACCCTTAGCGACAAAACGGTGGAACAAGACGCTTAACGAAACGAACGCCTTTTTATTTCTCATAAAAAACAGTTTTAACTTTACTACACAAGACTCCTATACCGTTATATGCATAAACACAATAACACATAAGCACAATGTTTTGCGTGCGTTACAATGCGCGCTACGGTAAACAACGATTTTTTAAATACTTTTTTTCTTAGTCAATAAAAACTTTTTTTTAATATCAACTAGGTTATTTCTTATTCATTCTTCTCCATACAAAACTACCTTTTCGAAGCGGCGACTCGGCAAGATCTAGCTGTTCTTCTTGTTTCTTGTAATTTTTGACGTTCAAACTGATCAAATTCTATCTTCCAGGAATCAGACACCCTCCTAATCTTCGAGATCCTGCCCATCCTCTGCCGCGGGATGCCTCCCAACTCTCTCCGACCCCCCCTCGAGCGCTGCCTCGCTGACACCTTCGCAGACATCAGCCACGTCAAGCTGCGAGTCAGGGGAGATGAGAAGGAGCATCTGTTCCTCCAGCAGATGGACAGGATCCGGCAGTGCTTGGAATGTGATAAGATACATGATGCTAACAGGACGTTGTTGTCCCAGATTGTGGAAAACTACTTCTCGATTGTTGGTGATGATAATGTGGTGAGTTGCCCTATTTTTTATATATATTATTATTGTATATAGTATTGCAAAAGGTCCTCCAGGGTAGAACAGAGTACGTTCGTAACGTAGTGGTAAAGATATAACTCGAGAAAGTCAGCCCTTTCACAAACTTTGTTGACTAGCATGTGTGTTACCACAGCATTAGATCAATGTACAATGAGGAGACGACAATACAACAATAAATGAAAACACTGAAAATATTAATGCAAAGGAGTATTTAGTAAATCAAATAAATCTCAACATTGAAATTAAATAACAGATTTTTTCTATTAAATAGTAGTCATGCGCCGACTATGGGTTTTGCCAATCTTTGACTAGCCATAGTGACTAAACTATTGGAGATATTTAATTGAATTTTCGTATGCAGACTGGGAACGTGATTAGATATACGCACTTTAATTTATTGTTGTATTTTCGTCGCCACTATGTACAGTATTCTATATCTGATCATCATGTTTTTCTGTTATCGACCCTAGGTAGTTTTCAGTGATAGAACTAGCAGAAGAAAAAAAATCTCTTCATAACCGTACTTTTATTTCCCCAGGCATGGCCCACCTACGTGCAGACCTGTCGCTGCCTGTCCAGCAAGTACCTGGAGCGCATGACGTCACCGAGCGGCTGGTGGGAGCTGTCAGCTCCGCTGCTGCGCAAGTCTGCCGCCGTGCGCTGTGCTGTGGCCGCTGCGGGCGACGCAGACACTGCGCTCAACTGGCTCAATGAGATCATCGATGCGCAGGCCACGCAGTTGACGTGAGTTCTTAGCATCCATCCATAATATAATATTGATCCCGCTCGCGAATTCGGGAAAACTGAAAGTGTATGTTCTATGGGAATTTTATATGAATTATTGAAATTTGGACAGAAGAACGCCTGTCGGGTAAGCTAGTTATAAATAAAATTGGGGGAGGAAAGTGAATCCACGAGCGGCCTCGCGGCGCCGCTGCCATTCCGGTGTGACTCGGCCCTAATACTACGTTACGTTACAGTGAGCAAGAGTTCTCCCTGCGTTGTATGCTACCAGCTCTCAAGGCTGCCAAACCTGATGCGGAGTCGACCAGAGAATGGTTCCTACAACTTATGGGACGCACACAAGTTGCCTTCAACGAGTAAGTAAAAACCTACGCTGATATTCTTATACAGGGTGGATTTTTGAGACAGGGCATTAAGGGCAGGTACCTTAACCGTTCTAGTTACAGAAAAACGGTCTTCATAGACTGTCCTTATCTTTATAAGACATTATGATCTGCATTCACAGATTTTGAATAAAATGTACAGTCAGCAAAAAAAAGGGCAATTTATAACATTTATACACATACATTTAAATTAAACTTGCAATTATAAGACGAAAATAAGTTTAAATTTAAGATTAAGGGAGATCTTTGCCCAACCGTACAACAAAACAGGTTTAAAAAATATTTGCTGCGTAGATTATTATCATTTCTGAAATTTACACAAACCTGTAGCGGGAACTAAAACAAACGTTTTCTATTCTTTTTTTTTAACCACAAAAGGGAAGCTCTTGTCCTGAATCTCACCTGATGGTAAGTGATGATCACGCCGAAGGTGGAAGCGAGCTTCGCCCGGAATCCTCTACCTCAGAGGTACTGGCTATCTTACCTCTTACTCTTACGTAGATAAGATGGTGGTAGCTAGCCAGAAGAAGGAAGAATTACTAAATGATTTTTTATTTGTCTCCAGAACCGAAGACAAATCAGCCAAGCTTTACCTATGCGATGTATTCATGTTATCCGTCATAGTATTCAGTGGCCTCTGGTGCTTAGAGCCTGAAGCTGACCAGTTAGCTAGCAGTCGTAATGGCAGGCATGCTCTACTGCCTGCTGCAGCCGCTGCACTAGTCGGCAGGGAGAGCTGGAGCAACTGTACTCTGCAGGTAAGATAACATCACGCCTGAATTCCCCGAAGGGGTGTGTAGTCCAACCACATTGGAATACTCCGTTGTCATTCATTCTGCCTAGCCTTTTCCCAATCATGTTTCGGCTTCCAATCTGACCGGATGCAGCTGAATACCAGTATTTTACATGGAGCGACTGCCTATCTGACCTCCACAACCCAGTAACTGGGTAATACGATACCCCTTGGTAAGACTGTGTGATGTTCTGCTCTTTCATGTGCTGTCTGTACACTTATGTAACAGATGCTGGAGTGGCTGTCGCACGGCCGCGCGGCCGGCAGCTGCCCGCGCGCGCTGCTGGCGTGCCGACACGCGACACACTTCGCGTCGCACAACATATGGACGAGACTGTGAGTTGGTTACATCAATAATCAAATAAAAATCAATCATCAATAAAAATTAATCTTTCGAAGACAAGTGTGCCACACAATGTGTGGCAATACTGATTCTTTGGCCAAAAAATAGGTATAGACGTGAGACTTTCACGTCCATGTATGAAAAAGACCACAACAGTGCATTTCTATAGTAAGCATGGTGACGCGGCGTGAGGCGTGGCGCTGTAAGCAGCCGACGGCATTTATAGCGATTATTCCCAATGTCCACCACTAGTTTGGCCACCAGTGGTGGACAGCGAAACAACTTTTAATATTTTTAAATAATATTCTCGTTGTCCTCCACTGGGCGACAGCGTCACAACTCTCTTAAAGTGTTTCCACTCGCCGCCACTTGTGCGGGGCTAAACGGATTTTTAAACATTCCCAAGGACCACCGCTGCTTTACATTATCTGCTAAACAATCAAATCCGTAAGTATATTAATTAAGCTAACCTTTACTGGTCTCTAGATAAAATAATTTAAATTGATGGCCAGTGGGAATTGAATCAAACGTTGTGCTATTGTCCCCCAGCGGTGGTCATTGGGAATGTTTAAAAATCCGTGTCGCTCTCCACAAGAGGCGGCGAGTGAAAACACTTTAGAGAGTTGTGACGCTGTCGCCCAGTGGTGGACGACGAGAATAATTTTTAAAAATGTTAAAAGTTGCTTCGCTGTCCACCAATAGTGGCAAAACAAGTGGTGGATATCGGGAATAATTGCGTTTATAGCAAACCATAGCCTTATAGATTTTAAATATTCAGCAACTACTCACACCTATTCAGCTCTATTCAGCGTTTCCCCATAGAAAACTACGATTTTGTATGAGACGTGTACGCGTCCTTTCTGCTGCGGATAGCTGAAAGCATCCGCATCGCATTTCGCGCGTTTTCTATGGGCAAACGCTGAATAGAGCTGAATAAGTGTGAGTAATCCCTTATTAACAGTTTTTGTTTTGCGTATTTCAGGGAGAGCCACTTCGGACGAGATATTATTATCGACGAATAGTCACTGACAAACACTATCGGTACAGTCACGAGCAATAACATATATACACTGTCACATTTTCTAAAAATTCTTAACTTCTACCATTACAAAAATATGTGTACGACAATTTTTTCTAAATTACCTAACCGTCAAACTGTGTCAAAACTGGGTATACATTGGTTTCACAGTAATATAAACGAAACAAAATCAGTAAAAAGTTTACACTTCCAATGTAAGTTTTAAGTATCCATGACAATTTCAATAACATGTATATAAAAGGTATACATGTAATAGAAATTGTCATGGATACATTAAAATGACATTGAAAGTTAGCTGCACTGCACGACAACAAAAAACAAACGACAATTCAGCTAACAATAAAAGGCTGTTCTTTCTGGCCAGAGACGCTGTAAAAACAAACGAGTTTGCAACGAGTTTGGTAGACCAAATACCATAATAAATTTAACCTTCTTTCTAAAAATTAGTATGGCTGTAGGACTGAAAAATCCACCGCAAAATGCTGTACCTACTGGAACTTACAGATACGATTATTGACCATTTTGAGAATAAATATAAAACTCTTGCTATCTTTTTAGACCTGTCCAATGCCTCGACACTGTCTCAATTCCCATACTTCTTTCGAAGATGGAGCATCTTGATATTCGCGGGACTGTCCACGATCTCTTCAGGAGTTATCTTACAGGTAGTAAAAAAAAAATAGTCGGGGGCGAGTCGATGCCACTCGCTGATGGCTACTAGCTAACTTTCGGTAACATAATAATATGTAATAACGCAAAATAATGATAATAAATCTAAAAATAAATAATAATTATAATAACATCCTATATTATTGTATTTATGTACACTGATTTTGTCAATTTGGTAAAATCACAATTTGGTTACGACTTATTTCCGAGCTCGAGCTGCTTGAAACTCTTGCTTTGTAATTGTTTACATAATTTCGAAACTGTACTATAATACATGTTTTTGAAATTTCCTTGGGTACATAATTATGTAACTAAAAGTGAATATTATGTTTTGGTAATCTATTGTTAACGAAAATTTGATAAAAATGTGTAGTTCATTTTGACACAATTTAACGTTTACATAATTATTAGGCACAGTTAGTATACTTATTTTTGCGATTTAATGTAGCTACATGAATTTGAATTTTAAGGGCGTTTCTATGTTATTGCTCGTGACTGTACATAATAGGTCTGCATAAAATAGACTGACTAATATTTACGAACATTTTATTGACGAAATATAATAAAATTATAATCTAGTCAATGTTCTGTAGTTTCTGCCTACCTCCATGGGAAGAAGGCGTGAGTTTATGTATTTATGTATGTGTAATTCTGTTTAGTGTTAAGATTTGGGTAAAATAAAATGCTTTAAGTTTATTTATCGAGTTCATTTGTATTGATTATATTACATTACATAATATTTTTGTTTAGACTAGCTTTGAATACAATTTGGCAGATAAAGTAAGTACAAGAGACACAGATTACAGGATATTAAGAATACGAAATATTATTTTTATTTATTGATATAATTTAAGAGGGTGCATCCTAAAAGTTGGCAACGTCGTAAATAGCTGTCAAATATTTACCTGTTTCGATTAATTTGGAAATAATACTGTATGGAAATAAGAAATGTGGCTAACCAATTGACTAGAATATTCATAATGAATTGCAATTATAACATTGAATTTGATGTTGTACCCGTTTTAGGTGAAAAAAAGGCATTTGGAAAGTTACCAAATACTTTTTTTACATCTAAAACTAACTATTCGGTGTTACGATATTAATTATTGCATTTCATAATCAATATTCTAGTTCGCTAGTTAGCCACATTTTTTATTAAATATTATCAAATTAATCAAAACAGCGAAATATTTGACATCTATTTGCGACGTTGCCAACTTTCAGAATAAACCCTCTTAAGAACTCTTAAATGCAAGATTCCAAACGGAGCACTTTTCACAGTGTGATTGAGGAAATTGAGTTGCCCCTTCAATAAATAAAGTTCATAATTGTATTTATATAACTTACGTTCCTTACCTTTTTGCTTCGCTCCGTTACGGTATCGACACCAAGACTATATTGTTTGTAAAATTTAAATCTATTATAATAACATGATTTCGTTACTTGAGGTTATTACAAAAAAAAAAAGTATCATGTCAATATTTAATGTAGGTGGGTATAATGGTGGTACATTAAGATGATGATATGAGACATGATGCCATAATAAACAAGTTCTACAAATTACAATATATCGATCTTAAATGTAACAATTGCGATTACCCTTCTTCACCAGTGCTAGGCCAGTCCATTATTATTAATATTTTGAGAGTGTCATCAATTATGATAATGCAACATTATTGTCATCACCACTGACTTCTATCACCATTATGTTCCGTTTATTTGCAACAGTGCTTCAAAGATTCTCGGCCGCATCACGTAGTGCGACATAATCACTGTTAATCTCTCATCATGATCACTCTTCTAATACTCCTCTAAGTTTTGGTACAAATCGTCCGTTTTCCTTACAGTTTATTTTCAAAGTGCTAATATTATAGTAATTATCATAATTCTAGCAAAATTGTCCACCTTTAACTATCACTATGCAATAGTGTCATCACCACTCACTTTCAAATAGTTTACCACCCACTATCAGAATCATGTTTATATGCAATTGTGAGGAACCCCATTCCAAGTATCTGAGCAGGGTGCCAAACAGTGTCCAACATATCATTATTCATCTACACAACCAGGCTAGGCGCACTCCGCATTTTAGGTATGAAGCTACAAGTACACGGCGGGTTCGTCTTGTTGGGCCAATTCAGTGAGCGTAACGTAGTCAGAAGATAAATAAGAGTTACGCGATAGAAAGAGAGGCAACTTCTAGGTGAATATAACTGTAGGTAATGAGCGCTGTGCGGCCTGAATTGCAATTTATTGTGTCGTAGCAAGAGTCGCTTTTTATTATAACTTATTTTGCGGAGTGAATCTTCTGTACAATTCTGTGACACAACACTAAATTTCTACAAGTGTCGTCATAACTCAATAATCAAGTGTCATCACCACTTTCTTCCCAAACTTTTCACCACCTTCCAGCGTCATATTCTTCATACAGCAATGGTCACCTCACACTACAGTATCTTTGCAGGGTGCCAGACAGTATCCAATTTCTGTATTATTCTCCTTAAAAAATATTTCTATTCATCATTAAAGTTCTACAAATGTGTCATCACTCATTTCCCCTTTTTATCACAATCATCTTTAATACAACACTATCTGAGCAGGGTGCCAAACAGCGTTCGACAGGCTTTATGAGAAATCACTGATTTCTTGTAAGCTCCTACACAACACTAATGTTCTAAAGTGTCATCATCACTCACTACCCACTTTCGTCCCAAATAGTTCAGTTTCCACCGACATGTTCATGTGCAACGCTCACCCTACAGAGTCTGCGCAGGGTGTCGCTGCAGCCGCGCTCACACGGCCGTCTCGTCGGCCGGCGCCTTCACGAGCGGCTCCGTGGGGCTCTTCACGGGGATGCGGATAACTTCGTCTTCTAGCTTCGACTCTATTGGCATGTTCTGCAAATGATAGTAACAGTGATTAGTTTCATAGCAAGAAATATAGCGCTACAAGATTCTTTTGGCGCGTGGCCAAAATTAGAACTAACGCCGCCATTTTGTTTTTCAATACATTGCAAAATGTTTACCGACAGCGCCTCCTGTGAACGTCATTCGGTCGCCAAAGAATTCTTGTACTGTGCGTTCATTATAACTTAAACCGTGACTTTTGTAGTTTGAATTTTGTTTCAATACTAATAGAGTTCAAAATGGCGACCGACAGAATTGTACTACCTATCACATGACTGCAAAATTCAGTGCTACCAATCGGGTTATCGGTCAAGCTATAATGAACGCACCGTAGTAGTGTACCTAGATTTGTTGAAATATAACGTGAAAATGCAAAGGGTCCCATTCAAAGTTTGTTCTATGCCATTAAACCCTGTTGCTTTCAAATTAATTTACAATTAATACGATTCCAATACAACAAGTGGACTGCTGACTGTTATATAAAGGATACTGGGCAAAGTTGTATGATATGTGGGCTTTGAATAGACAAACGATGCTCAGTGTCTTCTTGACTGAAAACTCATACTTCTTGCTGTGCTGTTATGCATTCATTATTATTTATTTATGTACACAAAATAAAAAAAGATAGTAAAACACATAATTATGACTTAATGTTTCTTAAATAATATAAACTAAAATAAAGCTACGATTACTAAACATAAAATCAAATAAACTACATCATATAAATACAAAAATAAGTACAAATAAACATATTTATGATTTAAGTAAAATATTTAAATACATGAATGTAAGTATACTAAAATATAAATAGTAATTATGTTAAGTAATAAAAAGTAAAACATTTTATGGCAAAATAGCCAATACACACTCCTCATTTTGCAGCAATTTTCCTGTAAAGGAAAGTTCTTGAAAGTGTTAGTTTCTAACTAAAAGTAAAGTGCCAGAATCGTTTGCCTGAAAAGTGCGCAACACCATCTCCGAACTACGACAAAGCTACACAAACCTCAAGCGCCGTATAATGCTTATGCAACGCCGCGGGCAACTTATTGTGTCTCGGCAACGCTGCAAGTGCGGCGGGACGCAGCCGGGCTGCATCGAGCAGTCGCGCGCGACGCACGGGCGACCCGCGTCCCGATACCACCACGCAAGTACCCACACTCTTCAAAAGACGGGCTCTGAAGTCATATAACAAGATCTGTCAAGTTGAGCGATAGTTGCGCCGCTGTTGAGCGACTGTAGCGCTACTGTTGTGCGATTGTTGCGCTGCAATCGTGCAACGGCGGTGCTGCAATCGGGTACCTGCAGCTGAAAATATAAAAAAGATATGATTGGATGAGTTGTAAAATTCAAACTGAGCCTGTCATGCCATATTATTCAATGATGGAATATGTATGAGCCACTGCACTGCACACGTTTTGATACTCATGCTGATAGTTAACGAAGGCTGATTTCCTGTAAGAAAGAAGTCTTGATATCTAGAAAATTATCGAACAATGGAATGAAAATTTAAAAAAAAAACCACTCACGCATCTAACAATTTCAACAGCAGTCGACTGTATGCTGTATATTCATCTTCTCCAAACTCCCCAGGATGATGTCTGGCAAACTCATAGGTGTCACAGAACTGATGCACCAGCTTCTGACCGCGTCCGTCGAGGGGGGCTGCTAGCGAAGATAGCAGGAACGCTCGGAGGGACTCTCGAGGGTGACGGCGTAAGCCTGGGTCTTGACGGGCTATTTCTTCCTCTGGAAAAGTGGGGATAATAGTAATCCAGATAAATATTTGTGAGTTATTCCATGAATGAGCATGCAAGGAGAAAAGTATTGGAAATGGGAAATATTGATTTTGATTGGGGAATTCTATTGAAATAATGTAAATTAGGAATACTCTAGTCGCCATTCAGAATGTGCTGATGGTTTCAATATTCTGTAAATGACAAACTTGTTGATCAAGTCAGTGTCGTAATTCCTACTTATTAT
The DNA here is from genome assembly GCA_914767815.1 of Eupsilia transversa. Classification (NCBI taxonomy): domain Eukaryota; kingdom Metazoa; phylum Arthropoda; class Insecta; order Lepidoptera; family Noctuidae; genus Eupsilia; species Eupsilia transversa. The sequence continues at coordinate 13,746,969 of OU611889.1, read as the reverse complement.
ACTTGTTTTTTTTTTATTGTTGTCATGGATGGGATATTTGGGCTGTTGGACTTGCACCTTGCATTACTGAGGCATAGGTAATGAGATGACAAAACTGTTATTGATGTGAAAGAGTGTCTTGGAAGATCTACATAAAAATAATTTAACACTTATTTAATTTCAACTTTTAACATGCCAATCTGGTTTTTGGCACAGTTACCACCCATGAAGACTTGAATGAGCAATATTTTGTGCATATTTTATGTTTGTAAGCCAATAAACACATTTTTCTTTATCTGTGGGCAAAAGGCTCCCCGTTTTCCTTCCAAATATAATTATAATTTTATGCAATCTCTGGCCCCACCTGGAACAAAAAAATCATACCTAGAGTCTTCACATCATCCACAGCTCGGAACCTGTAGTGGTATGGCTGCTGTGGCTCCAGGATGTAGTGTGATGGCTCCATACTCAGCAGCCGAGGTTCGTGCATGATGCGCGGCACTGCTTCAATGCGGCGTTCCAGCTCTTTCTTTAGACACTAGAATATAATGACATAAGGTAAGTAATAGATACCTCAGTGGCTTAAGTAAATGTAGAATGTGAGATTCTTCTTTTCGTGTCAACGGTATTTTAAATTGACTCCTTTATATTGTTTGAGCCCAGTACGTGATCAGGTTGATTGTGGCATGGGTGACATTCTTAAGTCAATCAGTTTTAGTTTAGTATGATGAGCTTCTAATGTGAGTCATCGGGCCTGTGAGTAGTAGGATGACGACGGTCTTCGGACAAGATATTACATGGGAACAAACACTTACGTCAACATATTACATTAAATCATGGTTTTGTACTTATCCCAGCTAGAGGCTGTTGGTATAGATTAAAATAGTAACATATATATTGTTAATTGTTACTTACTTTTTTCGCATCAGTTCCAATGGGGACGTGCGGACCTCTTCTAGAGCGAAGGGCGAACCTAGTTATTTGTCTCTTGGCAAAGATGAACAGAATCACGAAAGTTAACACCCCACCACTTATTATGAAGATTATGTTCAATATACTCGTGAAATCCTGCATTATGGATATTTATTAAATAATATCAAGAGATTGATTTCATGGAATCGTAATCAATCGTCAAATCTGAAATCTGTTTATATTCTCAGGTGAGTAATGTTAATGTTAAGCATAAAAAGAAATAGAACATACAAAATTGTATGTGAAAGAAAGAAACGAGAGATAACTTCGTGAGCTGGGAATGGAACAAAAAGGTTTTGTTTGACACTTTGACAAGTTTGACAGTTCCGTCTAAATGACATTAACAGATTCGTGCATTAATACCTAGGTACTTATCCGACGAGACATGAACGAATACCAGTTCCTGAACGAGACTTTTCATAAAACCTTCACACGTAGCACAAAGGGTAGGTACTGGGCAGACTGTCTCGTTACGTTAGGGTCCCGTATGATTGTACCACTTAAGTAATCGTGTGAAATGTTACGTTATAGGTCTTGTTACACAGTCTCAAGTAACGATCACTGCTGATTAAACTACAAATTACTTGTTTACGTTAATTTGGTCGTAAAATAGTTTAGGTACCATGAGTGGGTATCAAATTCAGTTAAAAAACAAAAGAATGCAGTGCATATAACATAACATAAAGCCCACAGGTACTTGCTTTAAACCCGATCAGGTATCTGCCGTCATACCTAGAAACGCTTATTATTTATTCATCGTTTATCATACGCTGTCGCGTACACAAAACGAACATAAATTCCTTCATCATGATTCTTTCTATTGAGGAGTTGGGCGCGGCACGAATGTCTTTGGCGGGAAACGCGGTTCGCATACTAATATCGAAATGGCGGCGACGTGCGATGACCAATAGACGTTGTTCAATTATGGAAAACGAATGTCGATTGTCAATCCACTGCCCACTGTGGCTACAATGGGTTTCTTTACAAATTTGGTGTCGTTATATTCCTTGCGATGCAATTTCGATTCAGCACACATGGTTGCATTACTTTAATAGGCGCGCTCATAGAAATATTGTCTTCCTTCAAGCGTTAATGTGTAATGGAAATATCGTGATTGTCTGCTTGATAGCTAAAATTAACCTGAATAAGGCGGGCCCTTATTTAATATTATTCTGAATGTGTATCAGAGCCGGTAGAAGCTATAAATCCGGCAATAAATACATACTCAGAAAACTCGTAACTAGGAATGTTTTGCGAGTTACCTACAACCTATGCAAGTACATACCGAAATACATAAACCGTAATCCTACACTGTGTGCAAACGCCTTTTATATGAACCTTTTTAGGGTTCCGTAGTCAACTAGGAACCCTTATTGTTTCGCCATGTCCGTCTGTCTTTCAGCTAAAATGGTAAGTTCTGGATATATGCGGAAAAATTCAATGCAGTAGTATATATAACGAAATTAAAAGGAAAACTATATACACAGCCAAGTAAGCTCTACAAGTTAACGAGTAATTATCGACCAACTTATATTTGCAGTTGCAAAAACATGTTCTCCCATACATTTCGTATGGGAGAACATGTTTTTCAACTACAATGTTAAGTTTGTTCTTGGGATAAATTCATCCCGCAGTTTATCCACAACAAAACACTTGATTTTACGCTTTCTGTGACATGAGGCTTGTCGAGGTTGTCGTTTTGGTCCTGCTGGCGGTATACGACTCTTAGTACCTACTATCACCAGCTAAACGTTGTTATCAGGATCCCCATTCACAAAGAATGACGACGATTGTACATTCATACATGAATTAACGAGATCCAAGACACGCCATGTTCACGTCTGCCTGTCTCACACACAACGGATCCCTTCCTACTTCTCTACTCTCTCATATATCTCAATAATACATAGACTGCAAGCCGAGTAAAACACCTATTTCAAACTGAAACTTCCTACAACCCATCTTCAGTCGTGACCTTTCATTTAGCAGGAGTTCCGTCCCATTGACGAGTTGCCGCTAAATTCTCTAACCTTGAAACTGAGGTTATCGTGACGAAATACCAAAGTGATACAAAATTGTATAAATGGACTTTAGTAGAGATTGTACTGTAAAAACGTCACATGTTACTATTCAGTTCCGTTCTTACGTCTGTTCTACTATATTTTTTTGTTGTCTTGATCCCGGAAACTAATCTATACTTATAATAAATCTGTAGTAGTGAAAATTCTGTACATTGAAAATATCAAAAAAATAAATGGCAGGGGGTGTTACTAGACCGACACTGAACCCAAAAATTTGATTAATTTTTTTTTTGTATGTCTGTCTGTCGGTCTGTCTGTCTGTCTGTCTGTCTGTCTGTTTGTTCAGGCATCACGCAAAAGTAGTTTTTGCGTGATGCCTACGATTACGATGAAACTTGGTATAATTATTCTTTAATATCCTGGGCACCACACTGGGTACTTTTTATCCCGGAAAAGTATCCTATCCTACTATCTATATTTATACCTATTAATAAAAAGACAAGTCCTGACTGACTGACTCATCAATGCCCAGCCCAAACCCTTGGACCTAGAAAGCTGAAATTTTGCACAGAGGTTCCCTTTATAATGTAGGCAAGGAATAAGGAAGCATTTTTTGAAATTCAACCCCTAAGGGGGTCAAATAGGGGATGAAAGTTTGTATGAAAAATCTTATTTCTTGAGGTAATAAACATGAAACTCCGCACGAATAATTATCAAAATAAATGAAAAAGTTTGTAATTTGTTGTTTTTCTAAATTACCCCCTAACTGGGGGTGTCAGTGTTTGTATGGAAGAATTTTAACGCGCTGTCCGATTAACTCGAAACTCAATATTTAAACTAAAAACCCATGGGGATGTATGGGGTAATTTCCGACAGTCACGCGGGCGAAGCCGCGGGCAGCAGCTAGTAAATAAATAATTATAAAGCCAGTTATTCCGGACTCTGGGTTAAATACAAATACTTGCTTGGTTTCACTATAAAATGGCCCGTAGTTCAACGTGCCTCTTGGCCTCCTATAACATTTGCCACTGGGTTTCCTAGCTCAAGCTACCCATCTTCAATGATGTTCAGCCGTGCCCCGTGCGTTATATATCGTCTTCCCATCCCGTTTTTTGGCGTCCTCTGGCACTTGCCATCTCTAGGGTACCAGTTAGAAACCATTTTGCTCCATTTATCTTGAGTACCTATCTCGGATCCTGTGACCGCGGTCACTTCTGTTGGTTTATTCGAGCTTACTTCAACTAAAAAATAACTCCGGAAAAAAATGACGGGCTTAAAAGTATTGCTTCTTATTTCAAAAATAAACCACGCAGAACAATATCGTGGTGTGTGGTCTTTGGGTACGGATATGAATAATGTTCTTTTCACACAGGTAGCTGGCAACAGTATCATAGATTACTATGAAGAATATAAATAGGTACTTACGTGAGTACCTACATACTTACAGGTGATAATATCAGAACAGAGACTAGTTTACTATACAGGGTGGATTTTTGAGATGGGGCAGCAAGGGCAGCTACCTTAACCGTTGTAGCTACAGGAAAATGGTCTTAGGAGAATGTCCCTAACTTTTTGAGAAATTATGATCTGCATTCACAGATTTTGAAGAAAATGTACAGTCAGCAAGAAAATGGGCAGTTTTCACAAAAACTTTTTTTGATGCCAATCGATCCTGTTTCTTATAAGGATCAAAAAGCTATTGGACGAACTGAGCTTTGAGTACTAGAAAAGTCAGAAATCGCAAAAAACTTTTCCTATACATTTCGTAGGCAATGAGAGGCAATGAGACAACATTTTTTTTTCTCAAATTTCTCAAAAAATTTGGGACAGTCTCCTAAGACCATTTTCCTGTAGCTACAACCGTTAAGGTAGCTGTCCTTGCTGCCCCATATCAAAAATCCATTCTGTATATAATATTCCTGAATAAACTTTTCCACTTATGGCGGCACCCAAGTTGTTTTATAACATTATGTAGGTAGGTATAGTAGGCCTTCACCACAGCATAGGCAACGGTGCATTCCACCAAAAATACTGGAAGTCCTTTGATTTATGGTTTTGACTGAGTTGAGTGTGAGTGTGGTTTTTGCTGGTACCTCGGTAGCAGTTCGACAGAACCCTTCGCCTTTGTAGACAGAGACCCATTGCGGCTGACAGTTCATAGTAGGTACCTAACCTATTCATCTTTCAGTTTTTATCATTACTTTCATTGCCATTAAATTAGGGAAGGTAACAAAGGCCAGTGGCAAAAACGTTATGGAATAATAAACACAATACCTAACACTTTCTTAATTTCGCGAAGCAAGAGTGAACTGAATGAAAATGCTTCGGGTGTGTTGTCGTAACGTAACGTTGACCAACCAACAGTAGCTCGTCGTCAAGGCGTTCACGTGGGGTGGGTTTTGTTGGAAACATACGGAGCGTGACAGTTTTGAACAAAACCGCCAATCTCACCAAAACGTCTTTATATTTTTCTGACTCGAACCGCGTTCCTAAAACGTAGATACTAACGTAATAAGTATTTACACCGTAATGGTCCCGTAACCGACTCGGTTCGAGTCAATGACATACTCAACAGTCGATCAAGCTTGGTCAAGCAGATTAATGCTTTCGAAGTCCAATGTGATGAGACCTATTTATGATAGCTGAAGCAAGAACAAACAACATCCTAATTTTGTTATTTGGATGACTCTTGTTTCCTCCTCTGTATTCGTCGTCAACTATACGGCTCCGGAAAATACGGCTGCAAACTGCAAAGTCAACAAGCCCGCACAAAATACTCATTCGTATATTCACAATCAACACCAATGCGCATGAGCATTCAAATCGCGTCTCTTAGCCACCACAATGGCGACGGCACGCGAAAATATGCGCACGCGACGAAGTTAGGGCATGATAATTTAACAGTGGCGAAATATTGTTTCGTAAAAATGTTTTAGAGATAATATGTAGATCTTGGGTTATGTACTTACCTATCTATTGATAGCTCATGTTTATTGAAGAAGGTAATTTTTTGAACTTAGAAATTGGTAAGCAGATGTAGTAGGTAAGCAGCAACTTTAGGTTTGAAAACTATTGTTTTAGAAATCAGACCATTCAGACCCGCACCCTAATTGCGTAATACACGATCAATCACGATCTGAATCGTTTTGAAACAAATTGCTAATTTTAATGCATAGACTTTAATGTTCGACAAAAAATGCTCAACAACGTAAATTATGCTTTAATTTTGAGAGTGCAGCAACATGTTGCTGAACTGTCAGGTTAAACAGATTAGTCTTAATCGTTTACGAAAATGTGTCACGCAATTAAATATTAAATATACGCTGCTCATTGATTGACAAAATATAATATAACGATACGCCGCCCGTGAAGTTTTGGGTTCAGTTCCCAGGACAGAAGTTTTCCTGTTAGCGAATTCTTAGAAGCTTTCTGTAGCTTCGAATTTATTTGTCCTGCGTATCGACGGTAAAAGATATGATATTTTTTTACCAGTACGTAGATATGTTGATAAAAATTGTGTAAAAATCGCCTACTTACCTTTTTTTTTTCAACCGCAACGGGAATCTCTTGGTCTGAATATCACCTGATGGTAAGTGATGATCAGGCCGAAAGAGGAAGCGAGCTTCACCCGGAATCCTCAACCACAGATGAACTGGCTATCTTATCTCTAACCGCTACTGTTGTTATGGCGACAGACTTAGATAAGATGGTGGTAGCTAGACTAAGCTAGCCAGGCGGACTTAGAACGAGCCCTACAACCAACGACACCGAGCAGAAAATTTTGACCCCACTGGGAATCGAACCCGGTACTCAGACAGGTGGTCTAACCACTAGACCACAGAGGCGGTTATAATTATAACCGTAGAATAACACTAATAACCCAGTCGGGTAAAAAAATAGTTAACGGTGCATCATAGAGATAGCTGATGATATATAACATCTAGGCTGTGTACCAGACTACTCCTCGGAGTATTCTATTGGGTAATAATTCCTTTATGATGATTAAGATGTAATGGCTCATAGTAGCTCTTGTAGATATGTAACTTTAATACTGCAACGATCATAATGACAAATTATTCCAAACTATCCTTTATTGTTGTGTCGTATTTGGAGCTGGTATGTATACGCACGGCAAAGTGCTGTTTATGCGCTGTAATTATCAGCTATCTAATTGCGTAACACATTTTTGTAAATGATTAAGACAAATCTGTTTCCCTTTTGACAGTTCAACAACATTCATTGCATTATTTACGTTGTTGAGCAGATTATTTTTTCCAACTTATGAAGCAATGGATTAGCAATCTGTTTCAAAACGATTCAGATTGTGATTGACGTGTTTACGCAATTATGGTGCAAGAATTATCGAAAAATCTTTCACTTAGGTACATCCAACAGTAATAATTCATCATGCGAAATATACACCTAATCACAACTGCTGATTAACCTCTCGTGATTAAACAAAGCCGTGACCCCAGACTATACTGCGTACACCCCACGTCAAGATGAAAGCAGTCACAGCCACAACCCGTAGGCGGATGATGAATGGGCCAATGATGTAACCTATCATGACTCACTAATCGTATAATTATGCCGTCTAAACGATTCTAATGAGTACGAATGTGGAGTCCATTCATGCGAGAGAGCTGGAAATTAAACGTTTGTTGGGGTGTTTTGTTTGTAAAAAGTATTCACTTAGTGTTCTGCAGCGTATGACTGTCGCTAGTACCTACAATTCACAGCTATTAGATACCTACCTACCTAGTTCAGCATTTCAGCCTCCAGGTAGACGTACATTGATATAATAGTAGGAAGACCGTATAAACTGTTTACGCTATGAGTAATCCCTTAGCCCCAACACTTCTAAAAGATTAGAAATAATCAGATTGGAAAGTTACTAGGTTCCTTTGCTGATGCCTGTTGCGATTCCTGGGGCCTAACTCTACTAATTTATAAACGTTACAATGGTCTCACAATGGTCCGTTTTTGACAGATTTGCCATACTAAAACTGTCAAAAACTCACCATTGAGAGACCATTGTAACGTTTATAAATTAGTAGACTTAGGCCCCTGGATGAGAGCGAAGAGGTGGCCCTATGATATTTTTGACTAAAACTACAAGGTGCGCCGTCAGGTAGGTAGTTTAGGTACCTACCCATTAGCTACTTCATTACTTGGTGACTTCAAAAATAGACCAAGCATTATTATTCAAGACCAGTGCTCCAAAACTTAATTAAGTAATTGAACAAAACAAAGTTCCTATTCGAACCATCCACAATTCATTGAAAAACATTAGATAAATCTTCCACGTCAGTTTCTGTGTTTAGTTTACCAAAGGATCTCTATTGAACAAAAAACCTTCCAACACATGTAGGGCCTACATATTTTTTTAATTCGACAGTTAAACTACTATTTCAATATGTATTCATGTCACACGCATCCCCTCCCATATAACAATGGGTAGGTAGCGTACCATTTCGTCGCAGGAAACGACGTACGCGCAAGTTTTTCAAAATGGCCGCTGGTACCTTCGAACACCGCCCAGGTAAGGCGTTATAAGTGCGTCTGGATGCTAAGGAGACAGCATACCATAAATAAAAAAGGATATCCTGGCTGGTTTCCGTTTGATAGTTTATATTTCTTAACGCGTATCCTGCGCGTGATTCACATTAAAGTTTTGTTGTTCTTCCTTCCGTGTGAAAGGTGACAAAACGTCGCTTGCTAGGTGCTTTTGTTTACTTTTTTATCATGAGCAGGTAGATTTCAGGAAGACGTTATGCCAAGCAAAAAATGACCTGCCACTAGGTACTGGGAGAAGTCTTTGCTTTGACCGGTAGGTAGGTAGTCTGCTCTATCCCAACTCCCAAGTGGATGTTGCGAGTTGTTGTTTTGATGATACCAAATAAATAACAGGATATTTACATACTCGTAATTAGGAAATTGAAAGAATTATACTTAGTTAGAATTTTAATTTTTCAGTACCAGCACCCTAATTGCGTAATACACGATCTATCACAATCTGGATCGGTTTGAAACAGATTGCTAATCCATTGCTTCATAAGTTAGAAAAAATAATCTGCTCAACAATGTAAATAACGCAATGAGTGTTGTTGAACTGTCAAAATGAAACAGATTAGTCGGAATCGTTAACGAACGTTTTACGCAATTGGATAGCTGTACCTACCTACCTACCGATCAATTCACAATCCGCAACTAACGATGAAAGCGCCTGCACCTACAAACCGAATAGGTAGAAAAACTCTTTGAATTGTTACATCAAACGAGGTTTTGACATTTATTATCTCGTTCTTCTAACCAGCCAGTGATTTAGATCGTGTTGTGTTTAGAATAACTACTCTTTGGTATAATACTATTATGTCTGCATGCTTAGCTCAGCTAGCAATAGAAATGTATAAAAGTTTATTTATGAACTACTCAACTAGTGGTAGCAAGCGTAAGCTAAGCATGGTGTCCAGAAGTTAATGTACAAAATACTTCTTCCCATTCCTATAGAAAATATAAATTGTACCTATCAAATCAGCTTTAAATGTTTGTACTCCAAACAACTAATCCAACGGTGGTCGACCAATGATAGGCTCGCCACCGATTGCATAATAAAAAATAAAAGTTTATTTCAATTACAAAGGGCAATTCGATGCATGCTATAGATCACCTTATAAGCAAGGAGTTGCTTGTGGTAGGAGGAGGATAATAAGGGAATTCTCTGCAAACTGCACCTATCCACCTCTCTGCTAAGCCCTGCAAGGAATTCAAGCGTGATACTATGTTAACTAATAATTATCACTTCCGTTGCCAAACGCGGAAAATTCACCAGATTTGAAAAATGGCTTCTGAGTATGTCACAAGGTAGGTATGCCAAGCATTGTGCGTGAACTTACGAAATGAAATGTTTATTTTTGTGCCTAGATCTTTTAAATATACTTTTACATGTCAATATTTTGGTCTATATTTTAAAACTACCTAGATGGCACCGGCATTTCCTAGTTGACTATCCCTGAGAAGAAATGCCGACACAAACTCAAAGGTCATTCATTATATTTGAATTTCTTTTGAAGTCCAAACATTATATTATGAGGATTTTTATGATTCTAACAATGCAGGTTCATGTCTGGAAGGGCCTTTTGAAGAAAGAGCCATTGCAGCTTTGAGTTGACCTGTCCCAACAGACGGCATGACGTATGCATCAGTCATCGTGTAGCTCAACCTTATTTTTGGGAGTTCAAAGATCCATCACACGATGCCACCAGATCTGCAGGACATTGCCGTAAGCCGTAGGTATACTAGATACTAAAATCCGCCAGACAGTGTTATAAGTCACAATTATAAGTTATATTTATACTAAAACAGCTTTTGAAATGATGAATTGAGAACGCTTATTGATAAACCTACTGTTATCCAAAAACGACCTAAACCCTACCTACTGTTATCATGGAACGTTATCAGCCTGTAATACATAAAAAAATAGGTAAGTAGGGAAACCCAAAGCTACCGAATAAATAACAAAAAAATCGTTGTTTGCTGACTGTATCCACCTGCAGGTTAGAGATAAAATTGTGTTTGCATTAATTAAACGAGATTTCCTAAGCTTATCTCTACGCTGTGGGTCATAACCAGTGTCATTGTAAAGGTAATTATGTAGATAAATATGTTTTAACGCATTTTTTTAAATTGGCTAATCAGTGATCCACGTAATTAATCAACAGCTGTTCAAAAGCTGCTTTGATGAACTTGTCAAACACAGAATATTCCGTCCTAATGATACCGTAGGAAAACGGAAGGTGGTCTTGTAACTGGTTATACGTGGAATTTGATGAATAGATACAGGTGTGCTATCCAGTATTTATTATGAGTGGGTGTGATGTTTGGACTTCCTCTTATACCTGCAAGATATTCATTCATAATGATTTATGAATGTAAAATCAACATGGTGCATTTTGTAAATCAGTCTTATTTTCCCCAATACAGATAAAATGTACACTAAAGTACCTAGCTATGACTATGTCATACTTTGACCCGTTAACACCGGCTGATGCGTGGGCGACGCACTCGGTTAAAAAAATATTTAAAAATCAGGCTCACACGTGGCTAACATCAGGAACGTTACAGCCCTTTGAACATACGAACTTTTTCCTCAGGCATGTTCGTCTAACGACAAGTACCTACACAAAGTGTCTAATTAGTATTCATCTGGGCGCGTGTAGTCCTCATCGCGGTGGGGACGGGTTATTAGCCGGCGCCGCCTCCGCGCCCAGGCATATTGTTCCGAGTTCTGCCCACCGAGCGCCGCGCTCGCCCGGCAACGTTAATTCACTCTGTCAATATTTGAACTGCAATGCTGTACAGTCGACTTGGAGGCCAGAGGAAACCGAGCCGGTGGCTGGGAAGGCAAGAAGTCGGCATAGCTGTTTGATGTTGGTATACGGCTGTGTCACTTCGAGCCAGCTCAATCCACCGGCGTTCTGCGATTTCTGCGAATGAAGATTGAAGAATTGCGGACGCTCCCGTAACGAAGAGAAGAAAATTCGGATCGCTCCCGTAACGTTTTCGCCGGGAGAGGGCGCGTCTCTGACAGCTGTCATTGCGCGCTTTCTTCACGGGCGGGACGTGGGACGAAAATCTCTATTTATATCACACACGACGATGTTCCCGTAGAGTGCGACCGGCTGTGTACTTGAGTGACGAAACGATACGAAAACACGACGACAGAATGGCGAACGAGGAGGTGTTGGGTCCGCGGAAGACGATGTTCGTACTTGTGATTGTTGTTGGATGTTTCGCTGTGTTGTGGCCTAGGATCCTGTCGCCGCTGGTCATGGGCCCCAGTCGGGAGCAGCTGAAGCCGAACAAGTTCGACCGGGAGGCAGGTAATGTCGGTATTTTTAACACAAGCTCAATGTCAATATCGCTGGACGCTGTGACGAAAGCGAGCGTTTTAGCTCACTTTATGATGATTATAATCTAATTATACGCCGGTTACGGCTGTTAAATTATCACTGTAACACGTTTGGTTACAGCTGATGTCATATTTCGGGTTATATAAATGTTTAAAACACATTTTAGGCGGGCGAAATCGTGCGATAAAGTAGGTATATTTGCAGTTCACAAGAACGAGGTATTGGTGTGCAAATACGTCGCGGTCCAGCTGTTGACTCTGCGCATTTAATATTTACGAAAGATCCGATTGGAATGTGGTACGGGCATGTACACAAGAATAATTATATAAAAGATTGCATATTCAATTATTTAGAGACATAATTTTCCATTACAATGAATATAGTTAATTGTTTTAGTAACAAAATAGTTATGATCATTCTCAATACACGTTTAGTGCCTAAAACAACATGTCATAAGTGTTTACTTAGTTTGGTAACGAATGCCCATAATATATTGCTTTTTCTCATAATGATAACACTATTTCAAACTTCCTTATGATAAGGAGTAAAAGCTACTGAGTAGGAGATAACGGCATAGGTACTTGATAAGAACTAAACATAAAAGATAATTTTCAAGTTTCCTCATTCACAGTTATTTATTTCTTTTGGCAAAAAAATGCCTGTGTACCTAAATAGGTATTTTACAGTCATTTTTTTCTAAGACTCTTAGAAACAGCCTTGAAAACCTAAATAGATAAACAAAATCAAAAGAAAACAAAGAAACATTCAGATAAATTCTGTCAAAAAAAATATGTGACTATTGTGTATCATAGTAAACCTACTTATTAAATAAAATACCAGGAATTGATTAGAACATAACAATAAATAATTGTTTTAACTTTTAAACAACACAACAGGATAATAGTGCTGCAATTAGTGTAATTGGATAAAAATGTTAAGTTTGATAAAGGCAATACTAAAGAATTTAATTTAAAATGAAGGGCTATTTGTTAAAATATTATAGCAATAATAATTATTTGTTACTATGCAGATATACCAATTGAAAATTATAAAGCACCGATTTAGAATCTAAAACCTTATCAGTAATTTATTTGATGCAATAATGATGTAATTCCAGGAGTTTATTAAATCCATTGTAAAAAACTGTGCAAGAGTATGACTGATTTTAATTAGTTGTGTCATAGTATTTCTACAAAATCGATTGACTGTTATTTCTTTTAATTTTGTCCTTATTAAATGCATTTGAACTCGAGTCAAAACTGCTTACATCCGGAATGGCCTCATGAAGTTTTGAATATGTACTTTTTAGTCCAAGTCTTACTATGGTGCAAGGTTTTAAAGAAAGATAAATTACACCACTACTACTAATAAATACTTTATAAATTGCACCATAATGTTTAACTCATAATATTTGAGATTACTTAATGAATGTTCAGTACAAATTCCAGATGTATGCAGTGAGCCAGTAACTGTTATTATATCAAATATTACAAGGTTCTTCCAAAAAATTCCCAACAATGTGTTCCCACTAATAATACCCAACAGGATGCTGCGAGGTCCTGTTTGAAACTGACATGGCGGTCCTGGAACTGATCAACGAAGTCTGCAGCTCAGCGGTCCAAGCTGACGGCAAGCTCAACCCTTATGCTGCTGCTGAATGTCGAAAAGCAGTCAATGAGACATGTGGGGTTGACTTAGCAGCATTCCTGAAACGTAATGAGAATGTTGGGAAGACTTCTAAGATGTTGGCAGAAACAATAAAGAGTAGTAACAGCTCCTGCCTCAAAGAGCACTTTGGTGTGCCCGTCTGGAGTATTGGAGTCCACTTTTCGCAGAATTCCTGGACACAGCAAGACAGTTAGTTATATTCTAGATTGTTCCAGAGTGTTCCATATTTGCTTGGCCCTTAGTTCGTGCAGACTGATTAATTAATGGCGCCGCATGCCAAAATGCGTTGGTTTGCCATAATAATATATTTCATAGCTACGTTTTCTTATACTGTAACTACATGTAAAGAGATTTTGGCATTAGAAAATCAAATATCTTAGCCAAATATATTACATCGCCATTTCATGATGAAATTGTCTATCAATTGATTGTTCCTTAAGTAATTCTGTATGTTCTGAACTATTGCCAAGCAAATGGTGTTGAAATGAGTTCAGACACTAACAGGCATGGTGTTGTTTTGTGAATGCATACTAATAATTTTGCATTTAAGTTCAGGTAGGATTCAAAAACCTGTATCGATCTTTTTCATGAATCATCTGATATTTCTAGTCATAGTTTTAAGTTATGATAATGTATACGTTGTACGTATGTTATTATATCTTGTAGAACACGTTTCTAGGTCTAGTTGAACTTCGTTTGAGCGGCTCATTATCGAATCATAAGGTCGCATTTACACGAAAAACCATTGGTATCTTAAACTCATATGTATATTTTTCGAATTAATTTGCCCCAAAATGGTGATGTTTATAAGAATACTAGCGACTAGGCTATGCTTCGCACGGTTTCTACGACTAGACAAAATTAGGCTATGCTTCGCACGGTTTCTACGACTAGACAAAATATGTTTAATTTCTTTATTGTAAGTTCCTATGTTTAACTGGATTAACTAACATGGTTATTTCAAGAGTTGTCCCGATAGTAGACAGCGAGCGCCTGTATCCTGGGGGTCCCAAGTTGCGTTATAATCTTAAAATTTAAATTCAAGACACATTCTCGTTGCAGTCACAGGCAGCTAAATATCTGTGAAATTACCTATAGTACTTCGCCTATTTGTTACCTGCAATACGCCTACACAATCGTAATTTCGTGATTGTTTCTCATTAAGTTACTAGAGATCTTAACTTCGTGTTCATTAAATCACGTGTATTCATCATGAACCGCCTATACAGGCGAGTTTCTTTAACCTTAACCTAAAGAAGCGTACCTGCTTGCGTTGGTAGAAATGTGGTAGACTCATAATCCTACGCCAGCATAGCAGTACGTACCTACATTCCACTGTGCTACGCGCTAGTGACGTTAGTGTACCTTGGAGTTATCAGCGGTGAACAAATAGCAACCGGTCCTAATGTATGCTCTTTTACCCCCCTTTAAACATGTACTAGAGCATTGGCAACTCGAAGCCTGTGCTTCACAAAAACGTGCTCCAAAATACAAGTGAGTTAGCAGGGGTACATATTATTGTCGATAATTTTTGGTGTCTGATATCGATGTAAGGTAAATCAGGTATTATTTCAAAGAGGAAGACTTTTTTCGCCTACTTTCAAACGTCACATTTGTCACCAAATCTGACCAAGCTCGGTCCGCATCTTCAGATCCTCTCATCTCCTACTCACCTTCTTCGATAAACATCTGGTTGATTATTAGGACTCGATTTGTTAGCTGTCTTTCGTGTTCAAGGACCAGTGTCTAGTACCTACCTCCTTAATACGAGAGACGTCCATCAAAAGTTGAAGACCAATTAATAAAATATATTTCAATAAACACACTACCATCAAAGAACGGAAACCTATCGGGGTTTCCAGTCACATGTGCATTACGTTGGAGCAATTTACGTAGCAGAACTAAATATAGCCCCTGTTGATACCAGACCGTTGTTTTGCATCCTCACATCGGATTATGCAAGCCTAGTGTAAACATACGTCATGGGCTTTGAGAGCCGAAGGTGTAGGAAAACAAATAATACCCAACTTCTTATATAGAAGCGAAACTCAAAATCATAGTCGCAGTTTTACCCTATATTTTCTGGGCGAAAGACTTGTTTCAGGGTCACCCTACTCCCTACGTCCGTCAACGCAGTTATGGGCGGTTCGAAAGGACTCGTAGTTAGTGTAGTGTAGCGTAGTGATCCCTACACCCGATTAATAAAAAAAATCGGACGTGTAAAAACACATCGCGAGTCATTCTTAGGTCGGGACCCAAACTAATATAATGTCCTTAGGTGATACGGAGTAGGAATAACCCATAACTTCGGAATCGGAATCTACTATCCAATGCAAAAATAATTTTTGAAATCCGACAGGTAGTTTCGGAGATTACCCCCTACATACAAACAAACAAATTTTACCTCTTTATAATATTAGTATGGATAGACAACCTTTTGCTAGCAGTTAGGAATCTAGTACTATTCAATTCTGTGTCCAGCTATTGTTAATGTGCCTATAGGTAGATGTTTTTTTTTTAACTAAACCTACTGTAAATGTGAATAGTCCCTAATTAAAATGCCACACAGATCTTTCAGCATGAACATTAAATTCTCAAGATGTCTTCTCAAATCCTGATCTAGAGCATTAAAATTGTTAGTGTAAATTTGAAAATTATGATTGTTTTTGTTTGGCATTAAAATGGTGAAGATTGGCCACCATTGCTAATGTTTAACGGCGGTACGCAGAATTCAGTACACATGGTGGGTTTTATGGTTGTTTAAAGAAACGTTTTTCTTCCCACGACGGTTCTGCGATCGGTACAATTCTGAGTAATTACAACTACCGTTTATAAAAGCCATTCATGATTCGCACTATGAAGTTTACATTATTTTGTTGTTTCATACATTTTCCTTGAGGAAGCTGTTGAAATAGCCGTTACGTTTGAATTGCAGGAAACCTGATTATTTTTTGGTTATCGTGATGAGGTCAAGGTTAATTTGATAGTCTTACGGCAACGTGGTCCTATTAACTACAATTACACGTAGGTAGTGTACCGAAGGGCCATCAAACTTAAGTGTTTTTTTTTGTCTTATCCAGAATATAAGGTACCCTAACTCGTTTTCTCCGGCAAGTGCCCAATTTTAACATAATAATAATCTTCACGTGCACGTTACCAGTTTACCGCCCTTACGGGTTAGGTACATTTGAATAATAATACGTTGCTCTTGCGGTTGTCTCTTTGGTTAGTGTCAGACAGATTCTAGATTTTCAACTCATTCTAACGCAGTAACTGAAAAAAAGTCCTTAGAAGCGCCACAGCACTTTGATTCTAGGGAGTTTGTTGCGCCATTTCTTATTCCCAGCTAAAGCACTAGGAAGTGGTGAAGGACGGGCGTTTTGGGGGACTGTCTTATTTAATTTTGACGTTACAAAAGTGCTGATTCTCAGCCTAGTTTGAATAACTGACATTTGATTTGGTTCTCCGCTAGATCTAGATCTTAGCGACTGAAATAAAATTCATATATCAATTCATATTCTACTAACTTCGAAAATGGGACATCAACGTGTAGATTTATCGACTCCGCATGAAGATTTCAACAATCATTTCGCTCACAAATGTAAATACAAGACGTTAGCTTTCACAATGTGGTGTGGAGCGGCATTTCAAGTAATACTCGTTTAGTGGCCTCTACGACAAGAACAAAAGCTTTAACGTCACATTGTCACATTACTAAGGTCATATGAGTAACGGTGAGGTAGTCGTGGCTTCTTGTTAGAATAGGAAATTAGAACCATTCCGATTTGACGCCTCGGTATTGGTGTTAGGAGACATCATTAGTATCTTTTGACCTCAAAGTTGGTCTCTCTTTTTGATGAAATGTTGGTCCTTTTGTCTTTAGGCATCTTGAACTCAATGAGTAATCATTTGCATTACTTTAACATAAGGGGTGGGCTTTATAGCATGAAGGTTTGAATTATCAGAAAGAGTTTTGTGTTTTGTAATGCTGCGCTGCCGGGAAGTTTATTGCGCCACTTCTCCATCCCAGCTAAAGCACTAGGAAGTGGTGAAGGGCGGGCGTTTCGGGGGACTGCATTATGTAATTTTGACGTTAAAAAAGTGCTGATTCTCAGCCTAGTTTAAATATATGACATTTGATCTGAGTTCAAATTAAAAACCTGCTTTAACAAGTACTTTCTTTTGTATGATTTAAACATGAACAAAAGATAATCGATAATACGCCTTTCGTACTGTGCGCTAAGCCAAACGTATTCAGCGTTAAATTCGGTGCAATGCTCCCATTCCGGCCAGTTTTGGACAGAGCCAAAAATTACATTGTTGGTATTGTTAACAATGAAACCACCGGAAATAGCATATTAGGCAGAGTTTGTTGAAAGCATTTTTGTGTGTTCTGTTTTATTAATATTTAGTTTGGCATACTGAGTAGGGTATATAATAGGGTTTAGTTAGACGGTGAGCAACGAAAGAGGAACTTTTATCCGTAAGAATGTTTTAAACACATAAACTTTTATGTGCGTTGTAGAGATAAATCATGTGAAAGGTATGATTTTTTGCAGGTTACAATTATGGGCATTTAGGCAGGTATAGTTTGTCATTTACTATGTAAATTGTAATTATGATTTTGTGACGTGGACGCTTTTCTGCTGAAACAGAGTTACAAATAATAAAAAATTTAAAGGTTTCATGTGGTTTATACCAATTAAGACTTACAGAGATGTCGGAAAGACATATGTTGGCAGAATCCGGTAACTAATTTACTTTTTAGATGTTGCGTGTAATTATGTGTCTTTTTATACCTAATTATTACCTTCACGCATGATAGTTGTGATGCCTGAAACCTGTCAGTGCGCATGACTACGATACCGTGATGACATGTAAAAACCGGACAGTAGCATGCTTCAGACATGTACATGGAAACAAACATCCTATATGCGGCTTTCAGACATAAATTAAGTTTCCTTCGTCGTGTCTTCATCAAGTGGTTAATAAAGATAGTCCACGATTTATATTCTTGTTTTTTTTTTCCTAGGACAGTTATTTGAACCAGTGGAATATGTTTTTACACCCGAGATGATGTTAGTTACTTCGCAATTCCAACCATATGCCTATCATGACATGTGCACGATGTAATGTTTGTTTAAGTTACATAATATGGCTCTAACACGACGATCTGGTTAGCGCCGCGGAACCTTGGAGTCCCATATGTTTTTTTTAAACAAATTAGGTAATGTGCCTATTGACAATCCGGGTCATATTGATACATGTGCGTATATAAACTCATGTTAGTTTTGTCATAGATTATTGTTGGGTTATTATAAATAATTGAAAAGCCTTTAGGTATGTTTTTATGGATTTTGCATTGTTTTAGATTAATTTGAAACCGAAATAAAAGACGTTCCCACATTGTTTTGTTAAATATAACAACCACAAGTTTTAATTATTTTCCCTATGACTTCTTTTCCATAATATGCTCCAATGGTAACTGTCCAAAATTGAAAATAGTTTGTTTTAGTTTCAAAGGACCATATTTTCTCTAACATAATATCTAAAAGCCTACAACCTGTAACATAATATCTAAAAGTCTTAGAGGGTATTGGGAAACAAAGTTTTTCATAGTGGTGATTCCCAAAACGTTACACTATACGGCTTAGGGGCAAAGGACCAAATTTTAATTCAGAGAAACTAAAATTCTATTGGCCACCATTGAAGGTAGGTTTCACCATATTGTGAAACATAAATTGAAACTGAAAATGGAACTAAAGAATATTTCCATACTCTTAAAAATAGAAACACCTAATAAAACCACTGACCTAATGCTGTCAATCACGCGTCAACATAGTGACTCACGCGCACCCTATGTGATGAATTAGGAAGTTGCTGGTTACTACAAATGGGCTATAATTAATCTTGCGCTTTGTGTGTGTAGACAAAATATGACATAGTGGGTTTAGTTGAGGTTAAACAAATGAGAGAAAACAATGTCTTGCTTGAAGGACGAGTTCTGATATAAATTAAGTGTCAAAGTTTTAATGAAGTATAGATGTTGTGTGCTAGAAGTTTTATCAAAGTTACACTAAGCCATCGATTTCACGAGCATCTTTGATTGAGTCTGAGTCCATCCTTAAGAGGATTCTAAAATGCTTCCATATTTAATTAATACTTCATACAGGCTAGCTTCACAGGTTCTGTTATAGATCTATTTTGTACTGAGACAATGTTTAGTCATCTGTCATTAATCTATCGAGTGGTTAGCTGTGATTCACCGCATGGTTTGTGGTTTATGTAAATGACGTTAATAATTTATTGGTTTAATTGTTAAAGTTTTAATTGATTGGTACTAACTTATTAAGAGTTCTGGACATAATACACGTGCTGCTGGCGGTGACAACATGATTATTTTAAATGACGATGTTGATAATCTTGATCTGTAACAAGTGTAAATGCCTCTGCGAATATAAGGCTATTTTGTCAGCACAGTCAGATCGCCAGGCACGAGATTATGTGAAGAAAGCTTTGTGTTTTGTGGGTTTTAATGTGTTAAATTAACCATAACTATCAATTATATAATGATTAACTTTAGTTGACCTACTTAAGTAAGTTTCTCGTGATAATATTTAAATAGTCATTAAATAAACATGTCACCTTGTTAATGCCTTTATTTATTTTACCCGGCCATAATCACCTAATTTACGAGGACAATACAAATCAACCTACCTTCGATTCAATCTCTCAATGAAACGCCCATTCATTGAGTTAAGTATCACAACGACATTAGGTTCTCTCCGGCATAAGTAGAGAAATTTAAATCAAGTGTCACAGTCGTGACCGGTGTTTAGCACTTAAAATATCCACCAGGCGGTAATATTGAGTACCTATGCATTCACAGGGAAGGTACTACTTATTTAAATTCAGTTCCGGACACTAATATACCTTTGAAACTGGTTGTTCACAAAGTTCTATCGCCTGAAGATACTGACCATACAAATTAATGAAGGGGATTTTGTGAAAAACCGTTGCATATTATTAAGCAGATGGTGCACTAAGCATGCTTGCACCTATCTTGTGTAATCAACCGTTGGCCAATCCAACGACCATTACCGGTCTGTATTAGCCAATCAGACGTGACTACAGCACATCACGGTTGCCGCAACATGTCTGCCTTGTGTCATCTATGGACCGCTTTCATTGTAATCTAGCACAATAATACTGAATGCGTTGGGCATCCAATAATCTAAATATATAACATTGCTATCTTTTACTTGCAAAGAGTTAAATATAGGTTCCCCAGAATACATTGCCCAAAAACAAGCAAGAGCTGCGTATCGTCTCGATTAACAGCTCTTAGATTCTTCAGGCAATCTCAATTTGGCTATAAGTAAAGGATAGGAATATCTGTAACGTTTCTGTCGTAAACTAACCTGCACTCAAAACATGGCACATTACTAATCTGGTCCTTATTCCCCAGCAATCAAACAAGAGCGTCCTTTGACCCGCGGCGCAGGACCACACCCCGCCCTCCGCGAGAGAGGACGGGCGATACCTCCTGGAGTGGCTTCTACGCCTACGAAGAACACTGTGGCCATGCCACCTCACGTCAGGGTACGAACCTCCCCGCTATCCGGGTACTATGAACTGGAGATCAAGGTCAGTTGAGGGGGGAGAATGCTTGTGAGGCTTTGCAAGGTAGGTCGGGAGTTCCTGGTGGTTTGTTGCCGGACCAAAGGTTAAGATCGTGACTTAGTCTTTCAAGAAATATAAATAGTTTATTGTAAAGACATCTACTTATATGATTACTTGTGGGGAGTGGGGAATGTGGGGATTGTTAGTTAACAGACGGAATTTCTCCCTTAAACTCTAAATTCACGTTTATCCCTTAGAAATGAAGAGACTTGAAGAACATAAGTTCTATATCGATGTAGCTTAAATAATAACACCGCAGTTTTTTGCTTTCTTATTTCCTAAAGCGGATTGAGATTCATAATAAGTTTTGAATAAGTCAATTTTGAAAATTACAAAACGGAACTTCTGGGAAAGCAACATTCTAAAATCATCGGGAATTTTCGTTACATGTACTAATCCTAGAGACTAGCTTCGCCTGTGGTCGGCACATCTAATACTGGTGAGTATGCCTAGATTAGCGCATAACAATATGTAAGCTTAATGAGCTTCATAGCACTGTTAAATAACTTTATGATGATATTTTCCAAGATGTATTTATAAACTAGGACATTCCAATGGTGGTGTTAACGGTGCCGGTGACATCAGACGTACAGTCAACTTCACATGGTCGGTAGCAATTGAGACTGTGAACTGGTATAGCGAAGTATGGAATTTCAATAGAACAAGAGGCCAGAGTATACTGATTTTGTTCCCACTGACGTGCGAGTTTATAGGATGTCTAAAATCCAAGAAACGGGCGCTTTCCAATCATCTACATGGAACTAGGTCCAGCTATGGTAATTTTTCGGCTGATATGATTTCATCATAGAATTCATAAGTATGAAACTCCTTGGAAATATTTTCTACCTAGGTTCACATTAGTTGGTGTTCTATGTGGTATTTCTCGTGTTGCCAAAAGCCTGCCTTAATTCCATTATATGTTTCATAACGAAGGTTCAAACAAACGCCATGGAACGAATATAAAATTAAACAAGATTCAATGTTTGTTGTCCTAGTTTACCCATTAGTTTGTATTCACTCGTAGTTTCTTTAGATGTTTGGTACAAGTTCATCGTTTTCGACGTTGACTATTGAAACGTAACTTTGATATCGTATCGGTACTTATGCCGTTGTAAAGTATCTAGTCAGTAAGAAAGATAACGATTTTGTTAATCCAAGTTGCGTCGGCCGTCCAGGATACCACGATACGAGTGATAGTCAAAGTTCGTTTTAATTAGGACCACACTAAAAGTCGCACGTCGCTTTTTAAGACAAGGCTTCCCAGTCTTACGGGATGCAGCTGAATACCAGTATTTTACATGGAGCTACTGCCTATCTAACCTCCACTACCCATTTACTGGGTGATATGATGCGTTTTGGTAGGACTGGTTGTCAGACTTTCGAGCTTCTGACTACTCGTAACGACTGTCGAAAGATCTACAAATGACAGCCGGGACCAACAGCTTAGTGATTTCCGAGGCATTGTTTCGATATCAACCATCCACGGACCGACCTCGGCAACCGTAACTTAATCTTTGATCGACCGGTGCGGGTGTTAGCCACGAGCCCCTCGATCCGCGATCCGCCTATCGTTTATTAATTAAACGGCCATTGCGGCTAGAAAGACTGTGAGTAAACTTACAAGAATGATGTCATCGTCATTATTTTCGGTGCTCATGGCTTTTGGCGGCACACATGTTGGTACTTGGTAACGCCGTCATCTATCGGATATAATTTAATATTCTTAGTCTAATTAAAATAATGAAGGCGCTATTCTATCAGTCTGAGCCAAAATAGCTTCATTGCGTG
Organism: Eupsilia transversa; assembly: GCA_914767815.1. Lineage (NCBI taxonomy): Eukaryota > Metazoa > Arthropoda > Insecta > Lepidoptera > Noctuidae > Eupsilia > Eupsilia transversa. Next base: position 13,723,946 of record OU611889.1, on the reverse strand, counting down.
AGAATTTGTTGGATGGGCTGAATATGGTGTGGAAGGCTGGACTTTAGTGGGCACCAACATGCTTGGTGCCCACTAAAGTCCAGCCTTTGCCATCTTAGGCCAACTCCCAAAGGATTAAAAGACGATTAATCTGATCGGACTTTGAATTATGGACTATGTCTCTTGAAGAGGAAACAATGTCATCCACAGTTAAACAATTACTTGGCACACAGTCAAAATGTTTTTAAACGTGTGAGAGTTAAAAGCATGCCTATTAATATTAAAATTAGGACATGAATTATTATTGATTAAAGATCAAGCTTTTGGCTTCTGAAAGTAGGTCCTTGATATCATAACTCCCAAGACTCAAAGGAACAGAAGGTTTATCATAGGAATGGAGATGAAAAGAGGTCTGATAGTAATGCTTTTTACCCGGAAGATACTGGCGCCAAAGAGTTACTGCAATCGGAACGAAAACATCTTTGGAAGCTACGGCCACTGCCAACTATCAATGCTATGTGTCCCGGAATGTCAATGCGAGTCAGTCAAGGTCGGTTGCGGCCGTCAGCTCTTGAAGATATTACAGGGACAGGGACACTGACCGTTTGTCATCTCTTGAATCTAGTTCCCTATACGATGCATGATCTTTATTTTTTTAACGGTGACTACATTATGCGCATGAAAATTAAGAATCTTACCGACGATCTTCTTCTTTACCATTTTGAGCTGCTTATGACCTGATCAATAAAGTTATGCATAGAATAGGTCACTATTTACTTGTCAATACACTCGAGAAATCTTGAATCATACAGTGATTATTTAATTGAAATGTTTGACATACAAAACTAAGTAAACTATGATGGTGACGCAAACAGATGAGGTTTATCTTGCAAATATTTGTCATAAAATTATGAAAGACGATGCCGCCTGAGAAATTAAAGTAATTGAATTTGGATTGGATCGAAGCTTCCAATATCCATGCAATAATTATAATGGATGAGTTGCACACGGCTCGGGAACGTTCGCTGTGGCAATTTGTCGAAGTGGCCTAGTTATAAAAGTGCTATATTTTTAAATTATGGCTGTTTTTATTATTAACAAATGAAACAAGTGACAATGTAAATAGCTGGCATAATAACGCCAAAAGTCAAGAGGTGTATGTTACAAAATTCTATAATTGAGATACAAGGAGACATGAACAAGTACAACGTGAGTGTTTTGAACGAGCATCCATTTGAAGATTCCACATCAAAGAGAATTGGGAGTTAGACAGTAAAACAACAAATTATCACTAAACCGCCAAGAAATACAATTACCCTTGTAAAACGGGCTAGTTTATTTACTAGTTAGCAACAACTTTGTCAAAGAGGCCAACGGTTACAGTTACAAAGTACTGAACAAATGCCTTTGAAAAACTAACATTTGCATGATAGTGAGACGAAAATTTTAGTTTTTTTGTTTGAAAAATAAAAGGCTTTGAATATGGACGCGTAGACGTTTGTAGATGAGTTAATTATGATAAACAATTTGCGTCAATGGCTGGTGTGGAACAAAATGTGGGTTGTTGTGGATCAGTTCGGATTCTGCGTGTAATTTACATTTTTGGTAAAAGTTTTTCTAATTTTGTTGTACTTTGGATGAAAGGAATATGGAGATTATGTACCTAGTGGGTTTGGATGGATTCAGATCTATGAGTTGGTTTCTGTTAGTGTGTAGTTAAGGTACATCTTGGAGGTAATGAATGGAATCGTTTCTTTCTGGGCTTTTGCTCCTATTGTAGATGAATTTGCCTTTGTCTCACTAATACGGGGTGGCCTTTTCTGGTTGAAAAATTGATTTGACTTTTTGGTCCTTCTGTTCGCAATTGATGGCATAGTTGCTTTGTCTGATAGAATTTCTGAAAAATAAAAACCTGCTTCTGCCAAGTTCATTGGTAGATCATTGATTTATTTATCTGCAGTGTTTATTTAACCAATGACTTAACATGATTTCGTCACACTTCTAATTGAAGAGCCTCTCAATCTACTTAATTCAGGCTGTACACAAGCTCGTTCTCAGAACTAGGTAGATAAACAAATGTGTGGCTGGCATTGGTCGGGGCGACCCACAAACGCGGCCTAGACACAGTGCGCAGAAATAGCCCGCAGTGACACTCCCGCGCATAAACGCGCATCTCCGACGGCGGGCGTCGCTACGGTAATGCTGTGATTTATGGACTTTCTTTTTAGCTACTGTTTTATGTTAAATGTGTTGGATTTCGTGTGTAAATAAAATGGTTAAAATAGTATTGGTTATTTGGAACACAAAGTATTTTTGTTTTTCCTTAAGTTTTGTATCTTCTAAGTTTATGTTGGACATCACTCACATCGGTGATTGAAAACATCCGGACGAAACCTAGACTTAAAATATTAATATAAGTCTGAAATCTCCAATCCGCATTAAGCAAGCGTGGTGATCAATGCTCGTGTCTTCTCTGTATGAGAAGAGGCCTTTGCCCTGCAGTGGAACAATAATAGGCTGGTATCATTATTTTCTCAAAATTATCAGAATTTTTTCAATTTGGTCATTTCCTTTTGTCAAATACTCTTTGTGTCTGCACTGCACATTTCCTTATAGTAAAATCAAGTTTCTGGATCTACCCATAGGTAAATTGTATGGAATTTTTTAAGTGTCTCTATGTTTGGTCCTTTGATACGATTTTATTTAGACTTCTATTTTAGTCTACGAAGACGATGACAGACCTCGTAATATGTACATACAAGAAGGCCTACATTTTTAAGGTAACCAGCGCATACTTATACGGCAGGGGACATCAAACAATTTGTCAATATTGGGCTCGGCTCGTAAGACAATAATCTCGTTTAGAGGCCGCCTACACTTATACCTACGTGTACCAACATTGACCATAGATTAATGGGCAGACGAGTTTATCTTTATGAATAATATAAATGAAATAAATTTTATTCAAAGGCCGAGCATTTAACACGGCTCAAAATATCAAGAACATGAGACAGAAAGAGGTATTTGTCAGGAACTGTCCGGGGAAGTACTCCCATTTCTGACGCTTTTGAAGGGTGCCAGGCACAGAAGACATTTCAGCTGTATCTCTGGGACGGCAAGGCGACTGCGATATCTCAGGTATTACTATCCAATATGATGTGCAGATGTCCAATACGATGTGCAGATGTCCAATATGATGTAAATCCATAGGTGGGGGTGACAACTTACCACCATCAACTGGCCGGGGTTGTTGAGTTGTCAGCTTATTTGCTAACCAAAATCATAACAATAGACTCAGTAGTCTAAAAGTAAGCACGTGTTTGTTCCCAAGATTCGATTCCTCTCACATTACCGATGATAGGAAGATGTACGGTGGCTTTAACTCAGACCCGGACATGCATGAATGCAATTCAATTTATGACCACATTCAAACAATGAGGGTTCGTGCTGAAGCATATAAATGAAATGTTCTAAGCCCACTTTATTGCCCTAGGTAGACGGCGCCATATTCTATTACGATAGCTTTCACTCAGGTGATTGAAATATGAATTGAACTTCCCTAAAGGGATTGGCAAATAAACATTGACAGTTCGGAATGTAATATTTGGAGAACACGTTCTTATAATGACACAAAATGGGCGCGATTCCAAATTCCAATGTCAAGATTTTAACTGTAATTTAACCTGACTTAGAAATGCTATCCTAAAGTTGTCATTGCCGCTGAAAATCTAAAATATTTCACTCAAAATAATAATTAATGTCTTAGTTTATACAGAAACACCCTCCTAAATTATTTGAGAGAATGCCAGCAAAAACTGCCCATAAAAATTGTTGGTCCTTTTTTAATTAAAGCTGCAGCATAGACATTTTAATTAGCTGTGTCCTCATTACTTGTCAAAACATGTAAGTACGTTTGTCAGTAAATTAGCTGAACAGCTGACGATCACAGGCGTGTCAGACAATCTCGCCGTCTCCGAGGTCGCCTACATGCGTCCCAAACATTTGAGCATAGACTATGTAATTGTGCAGATGGGTGCTGTTTGGTCCAAAAGTATTTCATGAAAATGTAAACAATTGGATCGCAAAACGTACCTGTGGATCCCAAATTGTAATGCTTTAATCATGTTATTCATACAATAGTTCTTGGAACATATTGTGAAATAGAAAGGTGAAACTTTCTAAATCCAGATAAATGTGTTACTAATTCCCTTTAGTTAGTGATTGCGTAAGTATTTGACTTGAACAGGGTTTGTTTACACTCTCATCAGATACTTTTGGAACAAACCTTAGGTGCATACATGTTGATGGCTATAAGACAAGGGGAACACCAAAAGAAAAGATGGATGGATGATGTGAAAGATGATAGGGCTAAAAGAGTGTGACTATTGAGATGACCGCTAATGAGAAATGTATAGAAGAAGGTATATTACACCGACCGACCCTTAATAAATTGGGAAAAGGGCAGGAGGATGATGGGTGGGTCCTCATGGAATGATGGTATTGGCTTGCATAACTTGTCTTTAACCTAACTTGGGTGAATATGATAACTAAAGGGATCGTTGAAATATGGACAGTAAATTTTTTGGTTTGCGCTCGCGTTACACAAACAGTAAATAGTCGATCGAGTTCTGCTAGGGTGAAAGTTGTTTAGCTGTGGCTAAAGAATAAGCATCCAAGTATAAAAGTACAAACTCCCATCGACTTGATCTATGAAACAAAAAGATGTTGTCTCTAAGAGGTCGCAAGCGCATGTAGGACGTTTTCCCTTTCTAAGTGCATCTGTATTATATACAAATGTGTGCTTTAAATCATGTTCACCATCAAACAGAGAGTGGGAATGGCATTGAACCCACGTAATATTAAATTATTGCTTAATTTTAATTCAGTCTGTTTGATTTCGTGAGAATTTGTATAAAATAATTATGATATATCGAATGGATCAGCATCCGTTCGAATCGAACTACCCACATAAAAGTCTATCGCCTGTCAATCTTCTTTTTCGTAGAAAATTTGTGTTAGAATTTTTTTGTTTAGTTTTATAATGAATGCTTGAAACATAAATTGCTCAATGCATTATCTCGAGAAAAAAATTAAAAGAATGGAGACGACCGATTTGTTTAATTTTCTTTTTTAAATGTGTGTCCGAATGCGGTTTTAAGGGAAAGAAAATTTAGAAAAATTACCCAGAAAATGGAAAAACTGAAAATGTTTGTGTTTTCTATGGGATAGACATGAAGAATAAATATGAAAAATTTCGACAACGAGGGTCAGCTTCGGGTCAGCTTGTTGACAATAATTTGAATGGAAGAACATGTTGCTAAAAATGACGCTAGCAGAGTTATAACTGGAGTACCTTTTCTGGAATCGCCCCACTCTCTAACATCAAATAAAAACGACTCATACCAATGTCAAGTTTACTAAAATGATGTGTTTATCAAACCTCGTATTATTTTTTATCGCTCACCGCCATAACATGCGACATGAATCTATAAAATGATAAACATCATTTTACCACCGGAATGTAATCGTAAAACCTATTTTCATAGAGTAATCAAAATATCCTCCAAAATTACGGAAATCTAAGCAGTATTAGCAACACGGGATATTTTAGATAGTTAAGACTTTAGGGCGGGCGCACAGTTGCGGCAAAACAATCGTCTAATTGAGATTGATTAACGGTAGTGCTTTAGCTTATACGCTATTATGACAAGAATGTAGTCGTAGTAGACTTCAGTTTTAACAATTTTGATGTAGCCGAAACGCAAGCTAAAACTCCGTGTAAGCTCTATTCAAATATTATTGAAGATCGGGCAGCCGGGCGACAAAAAGAAATCTTTGGGCCCTGAAAATGGTTGCCATAGAATTCAGATGTTATTTGGTCCTTTGGTCCATGAAGCAAACATACGTCCCTCAAGAGTAAACAAGCAATCCGAATTCCCTGCCACAACGCATTAGCCAATACGTCCGTCACGGAAAAATCGCAAACACACAGATTGTCTAAAAGCCAGTAAATACAGGAAACCATTACGGCGCGTCGTAAACGAGAGCGGACAGTACACATTTGATTCGATCCGCAGTTCGTCAGTATCGTCTCCAGACGTTCAAACGATAATCGTGTCATTTATTTATAATTGAAGCTGTTTTCGATCATAGTTTCCTGTTTTCTTGCGACGATTGCTGATGTAACAGTTTACTTGAAGTTTTAAGTGGAAAAGTGGTTAAAATATTGCGGAAAATGCAGGACTTGCGACCCAAGCAGGTATTGTTTAAAAAAAAAACGAAATCCTTCCAAATCAGTGGTAAATTATTTCTGGAAGTAGGTTGCTTCGATTCAGATAATGAATCTATTAATTATTCAGGAATAGATTAGTGTCTATGTACGTTAGTTGTCAGGCAAGGTTTTCAGATTCCCTGAAGTGTCAATTCAGATTTGGATCAATATTGTTTGGTTGTCGTGCTCCAATAAACTTCTAGGAATAACGTTGATTTGCAGTGACATGGAACCGGGATCACTGATGCGGATGTTAGAGTTATTGTGGTGTATGAAATACCAGAATGATTTTTAATACCACTCTATCGTACAAGATAATGGTCATGGACGCGTCACGCATCAGTCAGTAAATAAAATATGATGGTATGGAATGTTTGAAACGTAGAACTACCCCCAAAATCATCCAAAAAATATATATTATAGATATTCACAACATAGATAAAAAGGCACTTTATTATACTCGGAAAGAAAAAAAAACATGAGGAAATAAAATACATTAGAACGAATGTTTAATTTTCTAGATGAAAAAACTCGGTGCTAGGTACCTATGTATTTCATATTTTTAGGACATCTATTTCTGTGAGTGCTATCATCCATACAATAACAAGAATATTTTTGCATCACGATAAATTTACGTGTACATGGTGAAAGTGAATTTGTATCAATTAGTTTGGGGTTTTTGAGCTGCCATGGTTGCCAATTGGCTTTTGGTCAAACTTGTTGCTGTCATTGTTAACCAAATGCTTTAGTAAAATCTTACTAACGGTGTTAAATTCACTAACAACAGGATTACTTGCTGTAAGTTTTATCCTAATGTACGCTGATGATCGCCGTTTGGTCCTTATGTCCAAAATGCCGTTGAAGGCGTCTTAATAATAACTGATGTGACTTTTTTATATTTTTAAATGTTTTTTATAATTTTTGTATTCTAATATTTAAAAATGTAAAATATATGTATTTAATGAAATAAAAGAAACTGATGTGAAATGTATTTATAATAATCTTTTATTTTGAAAATGGTTTGAAACCAAGGACTAATGAATAAAGAATATTTACCAAATAAAAGGTGTCTTTGTTTCATGCACCGAATGTTTGAGTATCAGTTTTCTAGTTTGTGATTACTTACATTGCTACCAGAGCCCCAAGTGATGCTAAAATACTTATGCATTCAAATTCTGCGTAAAATAACCATCCAGATCTGGTTTTACATTCACCACATTAACTGGTAACAAGATCCCCTGGCAAACGCAATAACTGTAAAGACACTAAAGACACTTGTTTAACAAAGGACTAGTTTCCACTTAGCTAAACACGTGATTTAAGGTGGCACATTTATATGGTAGGCATCTAATAGGTAAATGGCAAAGAATTTATAAACTCATGACAGTAGTGACATAGCCAGAAGGCGTCGCAGCAGACCTGGTAGACGATGGCGGGACGAACTGGATAAAACAACGTTACCTGTGGTCCACATTAGTCCTGGATCGCAAGTGCTGGAAATCGAGGGGAGAGGCCTTTACCCAGCAGTGGGATGATTCAGGCTAACAGTAACAGTACGGTATCATATCACGAATTTGTAAAAGATTTTTCCAATTTTTTCATTCTCTCATTCTAGCCCCCGCCGATCCCCGGCATGCGCCCCCCGCTCGGCTCTCCCGGCGGTCCCGTGCCGACACCCAAGTCTTCCATGGGCTTCGTGATGCCGATCTACACCATTTGCATCATCGTCTTCTTCGTATACACCCTTAGCAAGGTATGTAACAGCAATATTATGTTGCAGAATCGTAAGTAGAATAACCCGGTTTCCGTATTGAGCCCACGGTAATGCTAAAGAAGAATTTGCCAAGTACTCAACTTTAAATTCTCAATTCAGAAACCAGGATTCTTTTATTTTCTTTGAGGAAGTTAAATAGTAAGTAGGTGCTGAAAATGGAAACTGTTATTTTTTTAGTAGCTTAGGAAAATGAATAATTTGAAAGAGATATAATATGTCAAGAAGCTCCATCACCAAACTAGTAAGAGTTTCGGTCTTTTAACACCGACCACATGCAATATTCCTCCATAAACATTGCCATAGCCTACAGCAGTTTGCCACGGAACATCTTCTGAATACTCAATAGGTTTATTGAAATCCACAATGTGAAGTTAGGTTTTACAAAACATGATCATTGTGGGCCCTATCGGTCACAGCAAAGTAGACATGAAGAGGGCAAAAACGCTGAGCTCGAAACTGAGCCACTCTCATCCACCAACAATCAGAGCCATTTCGAAGAACATCCCCAAGCATACACCAAAAGTTATCAAGCATCGTTTTCTTCAGATTCTATTCAAGCGTACCGGAACCACAACGTACGAGCCCATCACACCAGATCCTCAGTTCAGGAGACGAGTGTTTAGGGATGACTCTAGAACATCTCCTGATAAACTGGGTAAGTTTTCCCTTTCCAATATTTACTAACCATATCCAAGCCAAGATATATTTTATTATAATCGTCAGAAGAGATATTATGAAGGATTATAGACGCTTGAAAGCGATTTTGTCGTAACTCGAAAAATGACAAAATAACTAGACTGACTATCCTAGAGATTTTTTTTGTAAAGATTCTGCTATTGTCTGAGCCATAAGCAAAGCTTAAAAATGTTAGATGAAATTTATTGAGTCGTTATCGATGACCTTGGAAGATAAATTAGGAATACTAAAGTTTAATTGCTCGTAATGAACTGAGAATCACTGAATCTTTTACAATAGTTGGTATACAGTTTGGCAGGGACACCGCACGCAAAAACTGCTGTTTCCTACAAAAATGCAATACCTCCGCGGTCAAAATATATGGAACAGATTATTTTTTTATTAACCCCGCAGTAAATTACAAAGCTGGAGGAGCCAGAATAATATACTGAATCCATGGTAACAGGTTGGGCGTCGATGTCTCCGACACCCTGTATGGTTATGAATGATAAAGTTTTAAGAAGAAGTGCAGATACTGCAACCATCTTTGACGAAGTCTAGAAATTGTAGGCAAAGGCAAAGTTAAGATCTATGGTAGTTAGTATTATTAAACATTTCTAACCCAAAACTCTTGCGCATGCAGGACCAAAAGAACGGGACACAAGTAAGTAATACATATAATGTTTTACGTACATTACTGTATGAACAGGAAAATAGCGATACAAGCGGGTGGCAGTTAATTAGCATTGAAATAATAACACAATGGTTTGATAAAGTAAGCTGACCAAAAAAAATTATATGAGAACATTTTCAATTGGCTGAACATCGTTGTGTATAAGTATGTATAGTTTATGTATAAAAGCATCTAACACAAAATTACACGCAAACATTTATAAATTAGATGCAACGAAATGGCACAGAGCACTTTAGGAAACAGCAACATCATACCAAAATTTTGCTCATCTATCAAATCAAACAAATCCAGTAAAATGTTCTTCGCATTTCAGCAAAAGAAATCACTTACGATATAATCGTTATGTAGTGTAGGTACATGTTACAAAGATGCTAATGGATTGGCATAACTACTGGTAGTTACGTAGATAGAGGTTAGAGTACATAATAAACAGTAACTATAAATTATTTGCGTTTTACATTTGAGTTGATCATCAATAAGACCAGGTTCGCACGAGCGATATTTTCCCGCGGCGATTTATTTTTCGCGCACTGTCCAACAGTGTGTTTATTTGACGCGCTAGGATGCACCCTGTTGGATTATCCATGCTCGGCTGAACAACGACAGTTGAAAATTCAGTGCACGATAAAATCTCGCCGCGATATTTTTACGCCCGTGCTTCCGTGGGCTTAGGGCGTGTTTAGCACCTAGTTTAGATAGACGTCACTTATTGTTAACATGAGTTGAGTTCTATGTTGGAAAAGGTTAAGGTCCTACTTTTGTCGTAAAATGTATCACATTCTGATAAAAATATATCTGATCAACTTGTAAAATTAAACTCTATCTCAATTGCATAAAGTTCTGGTTAAAATTAATGTAATTTTCGTACTGTCTGTTAGTCCTTATATTTTTGACGCGGACTGCAACAGATTTGTATTTAGTGCAACAAGTAAGTATAACTCGATACGAAAATGTGAGACTACTTAGTGCGGATTTCACCAATGAAATTGAACGCGACCAGCATTTCAAACCGCGTTCAAGAGCTGTCAGTCTCAATATTCCACAACTGGCTGTCAATTTTGACTCTGACAGCTCTTGAACCTGTAAGATGTGCTGAACGCGTTCAGTTTCGTTCGTGAAATTAGCCCTTAGGGCCAAAAGGACCAATATTTTCAATAAATACCAAATAGCGTACCAAAGCACACCTATGTACCATGTTGACCCAATGGCTCGATGCTCAGGGGACGTGGAGTTGGAAGCGCTGAGGGCTCGCCTGGCGGAGACAGAGCGCGCCATGCAAAGGATCGTCAGTCAACTGGCGCAGCGCGACGCGGTATACATGGCGGGTCGTGGGCTGGCCTGGGGCTTGCAGTTTTGATTGAGACCACTTTGATAACTTACATAAAAATCGAAAAATATTTTCAACCTGTTAAGGGCGAATTTCACCAATGAAACTGAACGCGATTAGCACTGTGTGCAAGAGTTGCTAGCGTCAATATTCTACAGCAATAATGACACTGCCAGTTCTTGAACGCGGTTCAGATACGCTGATTGCGTTTTTTCATTGGTGAAATTCGCCTTTAGTCGTTGTGATAAAATGTAGAAAACAATATTTATAATTTAATTACTCCTAAAAAAATTGGAGCTTATTTATTTTCATAGTAGTCGAAAACACATTTTGCATTTGAAATGAACTCGTTCAAGAATTTTACAGAATATTCTGTAAAGGGTTTTAAAATCAAGGAGATTTATTTGCACTCTTGTTTTGTCTGCAAGTAATTTTCGCAACACCAGATGTGCTTTCCTCCAAAAATAATAGCATCGTCTATATACACAAATAGACTAAAACAAGCTACCCCATCGGCCAGTTCATCATATCTGCTAGATTTCTTCGTTTATAAACCGTATTATTTAGATGTGTACCTAGCAGCTTGCGGCATGGTGACGGTTGAGTCCTTTTCTAGTTGTCCGGGTTGTAATTTAACTTGCAAATACGACTGCGATGCATCCAAACGATTGTGGAGTCTAATTGTCTTAGACATATAGTCTTAATTCCTATATGTTTAGTTTATAGAGTGGATTTTTGGAGGTAGAGTAACGGTTTCCAGTTTGTTTTGTCCTTCTAACACTGATAAACATCTAAGGGTCCCGATAACATAGTATTGTGTGAAGTATTTATGTTAAATGTCTATTTTAGATATAATCAAATGATTCCATTTGTAATTTGTGTCTCCTTGTGTTTATTTTTAAAGATACATTGTGATTGTGCATTCATTAATGTAACAGTGTTAATGTGACGATTAGTTATCGAATGGCTGAACTTAAATAAGTTTTTTGAACAACTTATTTAAGAAGAAAAATGTCTTTAGTGCTGAGGAAGCTTTTTAATTTATTTGCAAAATAAATATAATTTATTTGTTCAACAATATACAGTAATTTAAATAATAAGGTACACTTTATTCTATGATATTATTTTAAACATATGTCTGAACTAGATACAAAATATTTGTACTTCAAATGTAACCTATTTCAATTTAATTGCCACATTCTAGTGTCAGAAACAAATCAGAGAATCCTAGGAGACGAAAAAGCAAACGATTATCCAAAATTCACTTTATAAATACAGCCAAGTTGAACTCCCGAGATAGCGTTAAGTATGGTTTGGCCCACATCCAACGTTGGAGAGCATGCCCAATCGTCTGATGCATCCCGTTTATTTTCGTCAGCGTCCTTCGTTGTTTGTTTTTATGTCTATTTTTACTCTGGTTTCGTTTTTAATTTGGTTTTCTGCTAAAATTATTTGAGATTCATTCATGAGTTATTGGAAACGATGATTTTATATTCAATGAAAATAATTTAGTTTATAAATACACTGTATTTAATACGGCGGTCGCTTATTTTGTAAAGATTTGAATCCGCTATAAATTGCGGTTTGATTTGCACAACATCTTCATTGTCCATAGTTAGGGAGACTTTCATAAAACAAAAACCAATATGGATTCAAATTGCGGTTTTCTAAATGAATAAAGGGCCACGAATAAAAATAATTAATCGAACGGCCTTGAAGCATTTTATCGTTAGAAACAGTCTCCCATATACCTACATACTGAAATACTAATGAGTACACCGACAATAGACTCAAAAAGTCTATCCATGCAAATAGTCCAGACACTGAACTAATATTATCATTATATGGCACAGTTGTTACCGCCATATCAGGGCTGGTAGCCGAGGTGCAGCAGCAGATGGAGGCGAGCTACACGCAGAATCAGCAACGACAGGTCAATGCATGTAGCAATCCTACCATATGGTCGCTTGCTACATTTGTGCAGCTGTAAAGGCCTGTGAAATGTATAGCGTTGACATGAGCTCTCAGGCCCGCTTGCACCACAAATCAGTCAGTATTTAGAACATCGTTTAATTTCTGTCAACCGTTTGAAGATGACAGACATAGAAATTGGGCCTAAAATTTGCTCTTTATAATATAAACCTAATTTGGTATTTAAACGTCAAAAGAAAACGAGAACCCACAAAAGACGCACACACACACCACTTGTGTTTGAGCTGGGAAGAAGTGTTGCAACATAGTCACGTTAACATGTCTCTGTTTTGATACTGTCAACTCCGTACATTTCGTTGGCTTTTAGTTACTATTGTAGTGAGTGACAATGTCTTCTCTCTGGTTCTAGTTTCCGTGAAGATTAGACAAGGGAATCTAATAGATTGTTTTGTCTAGTCTTGATATTTTTATTTCTAACCTTGCTGTCTAATCCGAAATCCTGTCTTGCTATGATTTTCTGTCGTTTTTATTTGTTGTTTTTTTTAGTTGTTTATTTCTGTTTTAACATCGTGTTTTAAATCTTAATAATTCTGAAATAAATAGTATAATTAATTCTTAAGCGATTTTCGGTAATGTTAGAAGTTGCCAATAATAAGATCAAAAATGTAAAAGCTAAGAAGGTTTTAAAAGACTTTATTTTGGTTCTCGATTTAAACCAAATTACGTTTTAAGATGTAAATCGTCTGAATTTGTTTAAACTCGACCGTAACATAAATTGCACTCATAAAGCTTTTGATGTAGGGCATTGCGTCTTCATTACAGATATATTTCATGCCAATAACTTTGACTTATTATCGCTTTTCTGCAGCGAGATAATCTTTGCTTTACATCTTCTTGAGTAACAATTTGCTTACATTTTTTATGTGACAGTCCTTTCATAGACTCCGTAATAAAATAAGTGGCATCACGGATGGCTGTTTGAAGACTTCAGCTTCTTAATTTATCGCCAAATTAAGACGTGTAGGACATAATAATGATAAAATAATACATCATTATAAAAAAGGGAAGAGCTATATCTTACCTTTCTTTTTTTTACTCTAAAATGCGATTTTTTTTACTACAAAATCAAATGTCATTTATTCAAACTAGGCTGAGAATCAGCACTTTTCGAACTTCAAAATTACATAAGACAGTCCCCCAAAACGCCAACCCTTCACCACTTTCTAGTGCTTTAGCTGGGAAGAAGTGGCGCAACAAACTCCGCAGCAGTTACAAACATCGTAATAGTTTATTACTCTAATGTTTATTTCTACATTTAGAGCTTTATTTACTTATAACATTCTTTGTTAGACTGACATCTGTATTTACAAGTTATGAGTTTGGCAGGTATTGCCAGCCAGTGCACAGTATTGCCATAAACAAACTTGGCACATTTACTCAGTTAAACATAAATTGGGATAATCCTTAAACTTAAATTCTATGCGAATGGCAAAGCTGAAAAAACAGAGAAAAGAAAATTATCAATAATATAATAAACGGAAGAGTTAATATAATTTACTAGCTCCATGCACATTAAATGATTTGTGTCAAATAATGCTTCTATTTGGAACATTACATAAAAATCTGTAACATAAGTTCCTTTACAGCCTAATCTAAGAAACATTATCTCGACAATAGTGTTATTGGTATAAGCCATCGTTCCAGTTCGAAGATAAATAAATAACCCAAAAGCATCTTAATATAATTTCTAAATATGTTTAAGCACATGCACATTTCTTTTGCACATCAGCTTACTTGTTGGTTTATTTAAATAAAGAACATTTCTATTAATATTTTTGATTCTCACGAATCCTTGTTTAAAAATCCTATACCTGTTACATTTTGTTGCATTCCCAATTTCCCATAGTCAAAATAAGCATGTGTTTTTTTAATGTTTAGTTAACCATGTCGTTGTCGCCTTTATCTGTCTGCCTGCACCTCGCCGTTGACTAACACATAATAATAAAAACATTCATATTATTTATTAATAATAATAAATAAATCGTTCCTATGCTAGGTACCTAGACAATAAAATAACAATGAGGGATATCAGAGTCAATTATGCACAAAATAGGTTTTTTTAAATTTAATTTTTTGCTTATTAGCTGCGTTTAATTATGCTGCTGAAATCGAAAAAAAATGCATGCTAAAAATGTGTTTAACGTTGTCCAATAACAATAACACAAAAATAAACTTATTTTTGTTCGTGCCTTCAGGATTTTGCCACCAATTTGATTTCAGCGGTATAAATATTGTAGGTATTGATGCGATTTTTATTTTGGTTATGCGATATTTTGTAAATATAGTAATATTTTATAGACTGATTATTTTTCTTTTAAGTAGTTTTCTAGTAGTTTATTTTTATTTTTGTTAAACTAGGAGTTTTCATTTGTTGAGTGTGTTGTAGTTTTGTTTCTTTTTTCTGCATTGCGCTAGATGTAAAAGCGTTGATTACTTTAACTGAAGCTTTAAAATACTTCTCAGCTTCTGAAGTACAAACAAAATAAGCAATCAATGCTTAGAAATAGAACGCATGAAATTCATGTAGAAATTGAGCCCTTGTGTTTTGATACGAAAAAGCGGACCAAAAATCTGATTAGTTGTTTAACATTTCCAGGATGTGCAGGATAACCACGCTCGCCCATACACGAATGGGACAATCTTACACAATAGTGGCCCGGTGCATATAGTCGCTAGTGAGTACCGAGAGCCATCCAAAGAGAGCCTGGAGACTGTCGAGGAGAGGGAACCATCTCCAGCTCCAGAGGAACCTGAAGCAGTACCTGAACAGATCCTACAAGAAAAAGAACCCTTACCGGAACCTCAGCCACCTGCAGAAACCAAAGAATCCACGCCTGAAATAGAAAAGCCTGAAGAACCCGCTATAGAATCTTTATCAATTGAAGAGCCTGTTGTAGAAGAAAAAGAACCCTCACCTGAGAAAGACACTCAATTAAAAGAACCCACTCCAGAACCAAAAGATACTACACCAGAAAAAGAAGTACCAACAGCAAAGGAAGAAACACAAGACGAAGAAGAAGAATTAGAAGAGGAAGAAATTGAAGAAGAGATAGAAATAGAAGAGAGTCCAGAAAGAGAATTAAGTAAAGAACGAGAAGTAGAAACAACAGACGAATTAATAAAACTGGCAAGTGATGTGAAAATAGAGAGGAACGGAGATGTGAGGCATACAGAGGAATTCTTAAAAGAGGAAGCGAAGTCTTCTGAGGCACAGAAGCAAGATAAGCAGTCGACACCTGAGCTTCTAGAAGAGGCTATTAAAGATGAAGATGACCAGGAGAATGCCAGTGTTAAGGTGAGTTTAATTTCATATGCTTATATTTTTACTAGGTTGACCGATGACTTGGTGAAGGTCGCAAGAATCTAGTCCAATCGTGAAGCGCGGCACCAGTTATTAAGGCTATACTAGGGGATGCTCAATGTCCAGCAGTGGACGTCTTTCGGCTGAAATGATGATGATAACGATGATGTTTTTAACAAAAATAATAATTATGGTGACTGATAGTGTAAGAGAGTTCTGGCAAGAGATCCAATGAATGTTATGTAAAATAACAGTCAAAATAGCCAGGAACATTGAAAGGAAATCCTATAGTTCTTGTGTGTGTAAAGCATTTTTATGTTGCATATGCTTGGAGAAAAAAGAGTTTTAACATTTGTAAGGCTCACCACATTAGTTGACATTTCTAATGTGTTAACACTCACACACACCGTTGATAACTTTTAGATACGTAGAAAGCGTTTTTTTTTAAATACTGCTATAGGTATGTAAAATGTACTTAATTTCTTCTGATCCAATCCTCAAACGAAATATAAATAAAAACTTTTGTTCCATTGCGAACAAAAAGTGGTAAAATGAGCATTTTGCTTAATGCTCATTTTCGTTATACCTATTTGGATTTTTGCAAATTCACTAAAGGGTTGAAAGTTGTATGAAAGTTCCCAAGAAAGTAAGGTTAATTTTTGCCGATGACGACAAATTTCGCAATCTACGTATCTCCCCCACACATAACACATTAGAGCACCCAGTATCACATGCCCTGCTCACTCAGGTGGTAGGCATGGAGGTGACGGCGCACGCGGCCGACGGCGGCGCGTGGAGGGCGCAGCGCCCGGGGACTGCGCCCCCCGCGCCCCCCGCGCCCGCGACACACAGAGCGGTGAGGGCTCATGTTACCGTTCATATCGTGCAGACCATTTATGACTGCGAGTAGAGGTCGAGATTCTTTTTTGCAAACTTTTAACGCCCGAGTCCTTTTTGTAACCCAATTTTAAGTTAAAAGTTTCATGCTCTCTGCTACTTAGGTACAGTGGGCAAAACACTTTCAAGAATGGCCTAAAGTGTCATTTGAGTATTCGAGAGTTAAATATTCTTTTTATGTGGGTTTCGTTCGAGTCCAAATCTAGTCCGGAAACCCCGAAAGAGGCATGTGAGTAAAACTGTACAAAAATTTCTTGTGTGGACTGTCCAAAAGTACAAATTATTATTATTATAAAAGAATCTCAATCTTTTTCGCTTTGGTGTTTCAATATTTTTATTATTTATTTATTTATTTCCTTTACTAAACTATTTATTGTCCTTTGTTATTATTTTTTAACATTTTTACAAATAATTTTATATTAATTGTTATTGTTAGTCCTGTAGTTAGTGTATGGTAGATAGTTTAGTTGCTTTACATTCCAATGCTTAGTAATATTATTTAGACCAATTTATTTGCTCAGTCACAGGGACTTCAGTTATTTACGTGTATTTGATAGGTGCATTTTTGATTCGTTTTCAAATAAGTAACCTTCATGTACAGTCGCCAGCAGGTCAAGCTACCCGAAACTGTCAGATTTTCCCAATCAAACTTCAACCTTAATGCTTTAACGATAAAGTTGAAAATCTATTAATGAAATTTGACAGATTTTAGTAGCTTGATGTGCTGGCGTCTGTACAAAAAATTTCTTCAAGTTAATATGATACTGATGTCCCTACATAATAATTACTATCGTAGAATAAAACTGCTTGCATTTCTTCTTTTATATTTTGTTAGACATTTTTACAAATAAATCGATTACTCTAATAGAGCAGTTTTATTTTAACGTCTCTTTGGCTAACACCTCACACACACACACATAATGTCATCTACAATACATTATAACAGCGAATCAATTTTCACGCCTCCCCCTTAAGACCTAGGCCAAATATTTTTTGATAGGTATTCGGATAGCTCATGACCTGAAGAGGTTTCATAAAGATTATGTAGGTATGAAAGATCTCAACTAATTAAAAAGTTATTCAACGAGGCGAAATTTCGCGGGAATTCTGGTTATAAATTGAAACACTGGCAATGTTAGTGCTTAGAAGTATTTAGGAACTATCAAATAAATTAATATTTAAAAGAAGTTATTGTTTCTAATAAAGTAAATAGTAGTGATAGGCCGACTATGGGTTTTGCCAATCTTTGACTAATATTGACTATTGGATATATATTACGTCTTTAGATATAAGTACGTAGTTTAATTTATTGTTGTATTGTCGTCTCCATAAACTCTGGCAGAAACATACAGTAAAAATAAAAATGTAAGTTATTTTCACCTATTAATAAACGAGTATATTGCTATCTGAATTTAATGTCATAAAAACAACAAAGAGTATTTATAATTAACTGTAAAACTTTCCCGAGTCTGTGGACTGTCACAAAGGCCAGAAACAAAAAAAAAACATAAATCAAGCTTAACATTATGTAAGTGTGCCAACCATAACGCACGCATTGTAAGAAATCGACCTTCTGTGCCTCTTAATTCAAGTTGTAATTTAAATTATAAATTATTTTATAAACAACTGTCGTATTAGTCCTATTCTCATTTATCAATTTTACTTTCTCGCTACCGAAATAGTCACCGTTACTAGCAAGCTCAAAGCCGATTATAAATTGGTAGAAACAAAAAAAAAATCGTTGGTAAACAAACATCTGACACAGCGTTAGGTAGGTACTTACTTATCAATAAAATTGTTATGTCAGGTAACGTTTAAGTATCCAAATAAAGTGTATGGGTCTTGGCAGGAACTTTGAGGATGTTTATTTTATTTACGCCTGGCATCCCCGAAGGGTTAGGCATAGGTGTACCTTTAAAATATATTTTCTTTTATTTGAGTAAATAGGTAGTGACAATTGGCAAAACTATGAATATGTGAGCAAATTACCATTATTAACTTGGACAAAAGTAAATTATGGGCCCTTTCTATAGCTTACTGTCAAATAATCACAAAATCAGACACATACATACAAACAGACACACAAAGACCTTTTACGAACAAATCTCGTAAATATATTTTCAGCATGAAGCTGAGCAGGTGCAGTCCATATACCTGGAGACAGAGATCCCGCAGCAGTCGCGCGTCCTGGTCACAGACTTCGCAGAGAACAGGACCGACAGGCCTGCGCCCACCAAACACTCGCCGGTAAGACACTACAGACTTACAACAGCACACGTAGCATGATCACCGCAGAAACGGTTTTTGTCGACGGAAGATAGACAAAATAACAGATTGTGATTGTTTATCTGTCATTTTGTCTATTCTTCTGTCGACAAAACCCGTGCAGTTCATATACCTGGAGACAGATCCCGCAGCAGTCGCTCGTCATCGTCACAGACTTCGTAGAGTACAGGGCCAACAGGTCCTGTGCCCACCAAACACTTGCCGTTAAGGGGACATAACATTCTTCACTTTAAAAACTCGATCAGCTGAGTCTATCGTTGTTCACTGCCAGACATAAGTCTATTCCATCCCTACAGTCTGTCCCGGCCGTGTTAGTCTATCGTCGTTAGTGGCGATGCCATGAATAAGAACAGTACGTTTATTTATTTCATTCTCACTAATCGAGGAAGACACCCATTTTTCACTCACTAATGTAGTTTATAAGTGAGTTTTCTACTTCACTATGGATTCACTATGGATCAATGTAATCTGAATTTCAGTAAAGAATTACGAACGAAATCGGAATGCATGTCGCGGGTTTTTTTTTTATTTGCTTCGCGCAAGGTTTACTTTATCATACACCCTGTTACTTGTTCATACAATATTCGTGATTGATCTCTTTGGTTATTGGAACTTTTACTAACAATACCCACATTGCAAATCCAAATCACTTTTAGTCCCTAGGGATTAAAGAGCTATTTTAGTCCCTGTTTACGAAGAATAAACTAAAGACCTAGTTTTAGTTCTGGAGTCTAGTTTTTTAGTTTAGAAAGAGTTAGTTGAATAGATGTGGTAAACAAATATTGTGTAATTTTCCAGATGGTGGTGAGTGGAAAGATGACACTGTCCCTGATACAAGATGCGCCAAGGGATACTCCTGAACGGGACCAAGGTACTGCATTCTTATTTTAGAACCTTATCCAAGTTTCTCTAAGAGTTGTAATCTCTGGACTAAAATATTTTCTACTATTTCAACATTTTCTCTTATTTTAAATTCATTGTTTTGCCATATATGATTGACATTTACTATTTTTTGCGCGGTTAAAAGAAAAACATTGCCGCAGAAAATGGTATTTCGATAAAATGAGAGTCAGCAATATGCTATCCGTATAATAAAGACTAAATTTTGCTTGCTTATTCTTTACTCTTTTATTTCTATCTTGATAATATTATAGTATGTAAAAGCTTCTGCCCGCGACTTTGTCCGAGTGAAATTCGGCCAATCGCGTCGCATCCCATCGCCCGCCCGCGCTATTACTTCGTTTTCGCTTAGCGTTCTTTCTGACTTTCGTTTTGCTCAGCTCCTAATAGTCGTAGCGTGATGTTACATAGCCTACTACCTTCCTCAAGAATTGGGCTATCCAATGGTAAAAGTTTTTTTTTTCAAATCCGATTGGTAGTTCCAGAGATTACCCCCTACATACAAACAAAAAAAAAAAAACCTCTTTATAATAAGTATAGATAACAAAATTGGACTATGATTTCAGAATCAACAGTGGACGACTTCACAACGGCCAGTGCTATCACACAGAATGCTGAGGTATTTGTTTTATTTTTATTATAAATACCCTTGCCATGGCAAGGGCGTACTCTTAATACTTTCCAATAGCTCTTGTCATGGCATGAGCTATGAGAGGCCTATATCTTGCAGTATGCCTGATGATGATAAGCTATTGGCCTTACTATGGCCCATACAGACATGAAAGAAGGTTTGACTCAATTGACGATCTATGGATAGTTAATTGATTCAGGCGTGACTTGGCGGAAATCCATTATAAAATATGATGACGTAGATATATTTAGTAACCTGTTCCGCTTAACTATTCTTAAAGAGTCTTAAAAAACCCTGTAAAAGAAATCGACAAGTGTTTCACCTCTCAACGAGGCATCCTCAGGACGAGGATTGACTTTTCGCGACCCCGAACACGACGTGTTGCCACGCCAAGCGCTGGACGCTGATTTTTAATGGCCGGCAAACAACTTGAAAAATCATGGCGCAGACTATACAGGGGGGCCTCTTGACGTGCGATGATAATACACCTGGTCAATCCTTTGCAAAGGCTGTAAAAGCGTGTATATATTTACAGATCTGCCTCGATGGTCTAGTGGTCACAAGCGCTACTGCGGACCATGATATCTTAGGTCAGGCACATTATCATTGGGTTTTTCCAGAAGGAATGTCTCAGTTATGTAGCAGCCCGGAGTCTGAATTTGTGCCCGGTTCATGGCAATAGGCTCGCCCCCAGTCACATCTGGTGAAATGTGGGTACTACAGGTACACCTCCGCCTAACCTTTCGAGGCGTGATGTTATGTTATGTTATATTTACAGAAAGAAGACGAATCAGATGAGGAAATTGAAGAAGAGATTGAAGTAGAAGAGATAGAGGAAGAAGTAGAAGAAGTCGAGGAAGAGGAAGAAGAAGAGGACGAGCCTGAACAGAAGCCACAGAAGGGAAAGAAGACAGAGTGAAGTACTGATAGATATTAATATACTCGTACTTGTGCGGTTATGTTTTGTGACTTTGTGATAGGAGAGTTTGTAAGGATATGATGGCTGGTATTAAATTTTGGACCTAATGGGGGTAAGCTTAAGGATTATTATGGGAATATCCACTTTCGTTCAATGTTTGGGTGGTGTAGCTAGTTTGTTAGTTATGATGCGGAAATTCAAGAAATTATGATACCAAAAAACTCCAATGAAGCAACTCTTAAAGGTTCTAGTAAATGTAACAGACTTTTGCTTTAGTCTTATATCCCTTTGAACTGCTCAAAACAATTAACTAGGTTGTAGTCCATTATTTCCTTCATCATCTATTCTGTCCAGATCATCTCAGGG
This sequence comes from Eupsilia transversa, assembly GCA_914767815.1. NCBI lineage: Eukaryota > Metazoa > Arthropoda > Insecta > Lepidoptera > Noctuidae > Eupsilia > Eupsilia transversa. Next base: position 13,701,934 of record OU611889.1, on the reverse strand, counting down.
TAATAAGTATGACAAAGTTATAAAACATTACTTTAACTTGAAAAAAGAAACTATTTTGTTTATGGAATGCAATTAATTTGTGTATTTATTTTGTCTATGCTTCCCTCCTAGTCTATTCGTTGTTGAAGGTGTACATTTTATTATATTCTACATGGTTTTATGCTTTCGACGTTTTGAATACTGTTGTTAATAAATGGAATAGTTTTTAGAGTGTGGTTAGATGGGACTGGGTGACAAATTGGGGAGATGTTTGCTACACTTTTACCTAACTGTTGTAAGAAGTAGTTGTAAGAAGTCCTTAGTGAAAACTACCAGAAGTCGACAAAAATAGATGCTTTTGTACCTCAAAATCACACTATAGAATCTAGCAGGCTAGTCCAAATGTAAAATTATGGACAGAGCACATTAGAATATCTCCATTATGGAAAACAAAGGCAAATATATACGTGAAAAACCTACTATACAAGTCCTCAGCCGTATCTAAACACTCTCGCAATGTTACAATTGGTTATTAATAATACGAATTTAATAAATTGAGTGTTCGATAATTTGTGCCAAATGTTACTTCAGGCTTCTTAAGAGTATTCTTCTATACTTTCGTTAAGTACTTTGTTAGTATTTAATTAAAGTATAGTTTAGTCTGTGAATTAGCCAAATTTTAATTGATACCCTATAGGTTATTAATATAACTCGTGTATTAAATGTCTACTTCTTAACATAGCGAATAACACAGCCATGCAAAAAAACTGCATTATGAAGAGGAAAAAAATTATAGCCAATTTTGATAAGTTCCTTTTTTATTTATAAAAGTGTATTTTACAAATTAGAGAAAAATCATGACATTATTTATTAAGTTTAAATATTTCTTATTCAAAATTGATTGATGTCATATTGGCTCAATGATTATTTAGTGTGATATGATAAAGTTTTTAATTAAAGCTCAATATACTGTGCAGTTTTTTTGCCAGTAAGTATACTAGTAGCCCCAAACGTAATTTCAATGTCTCCTTAGTATTGGGCATTTAGTGTAATAGAATAAAATAATAAATATGTAATAATGAAAATTTTGCACCAGCGTGAACCTATAATAGTTATAATTATGCATTTAAGGGATATTGTGACAGTTTCCTTTTATTTTTCTATGAAATTTTATTTTTGTTAACTTGAAATGAGAGTAGAAGAATTTATGTTATAGTTAGCAACTACATTAATGTTATTTTGTCTGTCTTGAGCTGTCCAAAAGTGTAATTACTCATTTCAGTATTAAATAATACATATATCAATCAATATTATGTCATATTTTAACATTTACTGTAGCATTTTTGTTATGTTATGCTTAAATCTGTTTTTTTTAGTTTTAAGCAAGGATGTAGCCAGAAGGGGAATACCAAATATTTTATTAACTTCCCAATTTCCTCATATTAAAAGGATTAAAATTTGATGTAACTAATAACTAAATTAAAAAAATGGAATAAATAATGGTGAAATTAACCCTCTTTTGGTTACAACCCTGGTTGTAAGAAAATAAAAATAACTCTGAAATATTTTGTGTTTTATTTATATATGACATTTCAAATCTAATAATAGTGCTTATTAATTTATAATTTGTGTATTGCATTTGAAAAAATAATTTTTCCCTTGATACAAATCATCTGTAATGCTGAGCATCAATTAATGATTTTATGTTTACCTGCTTACTTAGGAAAAGTTAAAAACAATGTATAATTACCCGATTTATTGTTGCTCTTAAAATAATTAAATAACATTGATCTTATTTACATTCTACTATCCTGCTCTGGACTTCTTCATGTTTGATGTTGAGAACTGAAAGAAAATAAATATTTTTAGTATATGGCAGCACTTAAAATTGTCTGTAAAATTAACTGTTTGGTTGAATCCTTTTTGTGTGAAGAAACTGTCAAAAATTCAAAATTTACTTGGAAGAGAAGGCTTATTCCACGGATAAAATTTATTCCTGTTTGGTCAAATCCAGCCTCAACCAAGTGAAGTCAAGTCAAAGAATTTTTATCAATTATACCATTTTTAGAGCACTTGGAAACAAAGATTTACAAGAAAAAGAATTGAATACAGGGCAGCTAGTCTCTAGGATTACTAGGGTGGATAAGAGCAGAAATGCATGCATGCAGTCATACTAACATACTGGTTAAAAACATTACCCTCTTCGTGGGCTTAGCCCCCACCTAGGGTAAAAAGTTGTAGATATTAGAACTTTGTGCAGCAGTAAAACAAAAAGGTAAATAGTCAAAGGTTTTCTTTCAGCTTTTCACTTTATCTTTTAGAGTTCAGCATTATGTGATGATGTGAAGGAAAGCAGTTGAGAGAAAATACCAATTTGGCAAATTTTTACTAACTTATTTTTTCGTTACCTACTACATCATACGATATAGCTAATTATAAAAGCGAATAGCTTTAAAACATGTTTTTTTTAAGAATTCATATTCTATATGGCACCTCTTTAGGTAATGAGCTATCTGTATATAAAAAAATATTTGGCTTAGGTCTTAAGGGGGACGCGTGAAAATGTATTCGCTGTAACAATGAATAATAGATATAATTATCAAGTACCTTTACTTAGTCCAGTTCTTGAGTTCATCATGATCTTTGGCGACAGTCCAGTCATATCTCACGGATCTGATTGACTGTGTTGCTGCCGTCAACTCTGGGAAGAAAGACCAGCCCTCATCAACAGAGGTCTTCTTAACAATAGCTGCAAGGCCCAAGACTACGGCGGCAGGCACAGCTGCGACGGGAGCTTTTTGCCAAGCACTCAAAATGCTGCCGGCGACAGCACCACCCACGAAATAGTTCAGCTTATCGTTCTTTCCTCTTATGTTCTGCATTGCGTTGGTAGTTACAACGAAACTTGCAGCTACGCCAACCATTGGGCCTATGAACCATGCAAACCTGCCTGCTGTGCTTGCAAAACCCTGCGGATGGGAATACATCAAGACATCCAGGGATGCCGCAGCCAGACCAGCCATCGCAGCATATTTAGAGGCCGCAAATGTCTTCATGAATATGTCCTGCCCCTCGGGCGTGTCGTAGTATTTATATTTAATTAGTTGGCTCATTGTTCTACAATAAAATGCAAAGAGTAAAGTAATATATATAAAATGCTTTACGCAAAGTAGTTACACAACACAGTGCATGAAATGTCAAAATCAAAATTTTACGAAAATCGTTATCGATACTTTCGGATCGGAATGTCAAAATTAAGAACAACAATACGAATAATTTATTTTGAATTTTCTGATTTAGTTCTTCGTTGATGAGTATAAAAGAGCGTAAAATTTTCTAGCAATTGCTGGTGACTGTGAGAAATTTATATTTATTATTTTCCTTTTTCTTTCTTTTGATTTGATTGTAACTAACTTTATGAACAAAATAAAAATCACAACGCGAATAAAATAATCCTTATATTGTTATTGTTATTGTATTGGTAAATATATAATTTTGTAAGGTATCGTTGGTTTATTTAAAAAAAAATCCTTATTCCTAATTATGGAAATATTTTTTTTTGAAGTTATGGGGAAATAGTTTATGGAAACTGCTTTTGAACGCATCCAATGCGATAGTTCTTGCATATCCGACAATCCGTCATTAGTGTCAAAAGTATCAAAAATGGCGGCGGACGGTGACGAAGTGATTAGTGATCAAGAAAAAGTTAGAATCGTTTCGGATTTCATATTGCATTCGCCACCTGGAGAATTTAATGAAGTGTTCAACGATGTAAGGGTTCTACTAAATAATGACACCCTTCTAAAAGAAGGCGCGAGCGGAGCGTTCGCGCAATACAATAAGGATCAACTAACGCCCGTGCGCCTCGAAGGCTCGGAGCTCCACACGCTCATCACCGATCATAACGAGCTCGGCGGCGGAAGATTCTTCGACCCCCGCTCCAAACGTTCCTTCAAGTTTGACCACTTACGTAAAGAAGCGTCGGAGTATGAGCCCTACGAGCCCGACCGAGTGGCGGAGCCCTGGCGAGCGGCACTTGACGAAGAGCTGACGGCGTACGTGGCCGCACACTTCAAGCACGGCGCCAGCTTAGTAGTAGGACGCACGCTCGACACGGGTGCAGTACAACTCGTAGCCTGTATCGAGGACCACCAGTTCCAGCCGAAGAACTATTGGAACGGTCGATGGCGCTCCGTGTGGTCGCTGACAGTGGGCGCGGGCGCGGCAGAGCTCCGCGGCATGCTGCGTGTGCAAGTGCATTATTACGAGGATGGTAACGTGCAGTTGGTGAGTTCGAAGGAGGTGCGCGCGCCCGTGACCGCGACTGGCGAAGCCGCCACCGCTAAAGAGTTCGTAGGGCTGGTGTGCGACGCGGAGAACGCGTACCAGACCGCCATCTCCGACAACTACAAGACCATGAGTGATACCACTTTCAAGGCGTTGCGGCGACAGTTGCCGGTGATGCGCACCAAGGTGGACTGGGCGCGGCTCGTCTCTTACACGATCGGTAAGGAGCTCAAGAGCCAATGATGTCCCGCCGCTGCGCTCTGAGCCGCAGCGGCCGCTCCACGCCTGTACATATTCGCGTAAGAGTAAATCTTGTTCAAATGTTTACGGGCGCCGGGGTGACGTCGCGGCGGGCCCCGGCGCGTATTTATCTATGAATATATAGAGAAATCGCTATCTTAACTGTTAAATTTTATTGCATTTTGTTACACTCAGTACGGAATGATTATTGAATAGCGAAGTGTCTGAATGCGGCTTATTTTTGGACAGTACACTCTCACAAGTCACGAGAGGTTGATTCAACGAGTTTGTGTCCATTTATGTTGGTAGCAAGAGATTATACGGCATGACGTTGTACTTAGGTGTGGGCAAAGTTTACACCCAACTAGATCTGTAGAACTTGACTGGACGTCAGACTTGATCCATTTATTTATTTGCTTGTCGGGGATGATTAGTTGTTGTGTAAGCAATATGATGACTGTTCATTCATTGAATTAGCTTTTTGTGATTATTTAAAAAGACGCATGTCAATTACAATAAGATTTAAATAATAAATTACCATAATGCCTAGTTATGGATGTTATAAAACTTAACTCATGTATGTATTTTGAAACTTTATAATCCATCCACGTCTGCATTTGTTCTATAAACAGTATTATTTCTTTGATATTGCTTGCATAACAGAGTATTATATGACAAAATTGTTCAGGAAAGGTACATAGAAGGTCTCCAATGGTGCATTTAATTGTAGTTAATTTAACAAATTGTCCACGTAGCTTTAAAGCAGCGTCTATGAGTGTAGAGCACAAGATATTCAATATTTTTCAATTTACAATAAATAAAATTGGAGTGTTGCTCAAACGGTAACTAATGCAGTGAAGACAAAAGAAAATTAGAGAATTATTGTCCATATTATGGCTTTGAGAGTGCGAATGATGCGTAACTTTTTTTTATATAATGTGTAATAATTGTAACGCCAATAAGGATTATTTTGTAATTATTATAATTATTATTTTAATAAAGAACGTACATTAAAAATCCAAGATAATGTATGATTGGATTCATTTCAATAAAAATATATATTAAAATGTTGCTAACATCTGTTTTCTTTTTATTTACGTCGCCATCTTGAAATGAGCAAAGTACCGTTAGGTAAACAGGTAAAATGTAGTATAATAAAATTGGTGATATCTGTATATCAAAGATATGTGAGTGATAAAGTCGTGAGTCACTCTTTTATTGGGATCGCCGGTGACGGTGTGGCCGGCCGCCAATATTGCATGCATTCACTAATTTTACACACGCTTGCTTCCATACGTTCTCTGGTGACCCTGTTTTGATTTAGCGGGTGTCGTAACGATACGATGAAGTGGCAAGTAGAGTTAACGTTGACGACATGCTACATAATAATGAACGTTTATGTCTATTACAGTATTACCATAACATAACAATTAGTCATTCTTTTGGGCGTTCCCATGTTGTAACTCGTAAATTAATCAGTGTTCATATTCATTTGTATTCGTTAATAATAATTCTAAGCAACTACTTATAAGTACTAAATAGACGCTTAGAATTATTATTGTAACTGCATTAAACAATGAACAAAACCGCAAAACCACGTTAAAACTTCCATTAGTATGGGTATGCAGGTTTATCATTATCATCAGCCTACTAAAACATTGCTAAGTAGGTAATTGTATTTATTTTATACGTAGGCACTACTCAAAAGTCTTGATCTGCGTCTGGTTCCACACTAAGGTTCGGACCATTGTTGCAATACGAACTCATATGAAGACTCATCGGCCATGTTGGTTTACAACAGGGAACATTCCTGGTCATGCCTAAAGCGCGATATTTGGTTACAACAATATTCCTCTTCAGTTTTCAATTTGCCTGTTTGTTCCTTGGAACTCGTATCGTATTATATAGTACTACTCGAGCTCTCGAGTGCCGGAAGCAACGAGATAATTTGGTATATAGGCCGCGGTTTATCTGTGAACACAGTAACCGTTTATTTGTAAAGTTATAATGTCGCGTGTTTTTGTTTCGTTTTGGAGCTAAGATTAGATTTCCCGGTAGGTAGGTATTTAGGGTAGTTGGAACTACGTAACCTACTACAGTTGGTAAAAAGCAATGGGAAATGAGCTGCCATTACTTAGGTCTTTTTTGACGACTGCTTAGAAAATAAGAGTACCTAACGATTTCACAGGGGTCATGTGTGTGCGTGATCCACCATAATGTGTCTGCTACTTCCAGTCTACGCGATAGTTGTATTCAGCAGTGTTTTGGCACTCCCTACACAATATTAATAATGTGTTTCTATTCTAACAACTATGTAACCACCACGCTGAGTAGTTGAGATGTTAACGTGCGTAAATAACAAGGTTCTCATGTCGTTTATTGCGGTCAACGGTACTGTGATACTGTGATCGTACATACCGTGGGTATAATCGTTACGAATTGCGCCGAACGCATACGCATCGTACGTTAACTACTCTACTGACTACTTTAAATTGATCTATAATAAAAGTTGCGGTTGTGGTTACTCTCCCTAAAACTTGCTCTTACAAAGAGTCATTTAAAGCCCAACGATGCGTCGTCCATCATCACCAGCCGGAAGACAGACATCTATTGTTTGCATTCTCTTCCATTTCTCAAAATGATCTGTTCTGGTTCGCTCGCATCCTGTGACCTTACGTCGATTGTCGTCTGATGGAGGGCGGTCCAACGGATTTCTTTCTAGTCACTATTCCAGAACTTTTCTGTTTCAACAGTTGCTATTTTTGCGCAAATGCCTGCCTGGGAATGTAGGACTTAAATAGGAGGTTTCCACACCTTGGATCACGGATTTATTTTTAGTCATATTCAAAACTTTAATGACTTGTCTTATTAATTACTCTTGGCATGAATGAGGAACAAAATATACCTATGCAGGGCAGTTCCCTCGTGTGCACAAAAACGAAAACATTTCACACGCCATTGCGTACAGCGGGTTGCGCTCCTAATTAATTTTGGCCGCCATTTTTCCGGCAAAAACACGACGAATTAAAACAAAAACACACAGCTAAAAGTAATATTATATTGTGTCTATCTAAAATTCTTGCTAGGAAAGCGTGGATCAAATATCCGAGGACGTCGACCTCATTGTTTGTCTAGCTTTTAGTCTGGTCTGCTAAAGTACCGAATGGAATGGCATTAGTGAACTTTATTATGATGCGTTATGAACTGCCAAAACTAATGTTGGGCATATTGCCATAATTATACAATCATCGGCACGATTCTTGAGCGCTGACCTTCACCTGCGCAGAAGTGAGTTATTGGGTCCCTTTACGTATTTTGTCATAAGTGTACGATGCGCAAAGCGTTCCCCACTCTTCCGCCGAGCGCTCAAGAACCGTGCCTGTATCTGTACCATGTCTGAAAACTGGTATTTGAATCCACGTTATTAGAAACTACCGGTGATCCCAATATGTTGGGGAAGGATTTGGTAGACGCCTACTACTAATGATTTTAAATCCACAAGGCGAAGGAATACGAATTTCCATTTCGATTCCTAAAACTAGTAGGTAAGTAAGTATCTACTTAGGGACCTGTAACTACATACCGTTCTGCCTGTCTCTAGTAGGAATGCAAGTTGTTTCGGCTCCGGACCCAGGAGTTATATAGTTCGATTCCCAGGCCAGTATTGTGTTGTGATATTGATACAAATTGCAGACAGGAAATGGGGGACTCGACAAATGGATTTCCCTTGAGGTCGTCTCGTCTCGTAGTCCACTTATTGAAAGTGATCGATGAACTCCTTAGCGTGGTTTTAATAAAATCGTACGATCTCGTAATTCAATATAGGAGTCAATTAAAAAAAAAAAAAAGGTTTGGCGGTTTTTCCTTTCTACACCGTTTCATATGACAAGAATACATTATTCTTTACGTACTCAATAACAAATAAGGTCAAGCTAAATACCGTCGGTTGGCGACTATCGTCCAAAAAGCCGTCAAACATAATCACTTCAAAATATTCCAGTTTCATTAGACAACATCCATCCAAGCTTCCGAAGTGCACTCCAGCAGTCGATCCAGCCTAATTTAGTTAAGAGCCGCTTCAAATCGTTGCAGAGGTCTTAATCTAGTTTAAAACTCGTCAAGAGCTCGCTCCTAACTTTCTACAGACAGAAGATATTGCTCCTTCAAACTTACTTCGAATCAATTGAAGTTATGTTCAACAGAATTGGAGATAATCTTGATTAGCTAAGGTTTTCAACGAGTTTTATAAGTCAAGCAGTTGGATAAGATTGTACAAGTTGGTTCACCTACTAAGTTTGTCAGTTATCTTTTAGCAATAAAAAGTTTTGTTGGTAGAAATTGTCTTACCTCTCCAAGGGGTATCGCTCCATGTAAAATACCTACTAGTATTCAGCTGGATGCGGTTAGACGGGAAGCCGACCCCAACATAGTTGGGAAAAGACTAGGCAGGCATGCAGGCATATTTCATGTTCCTGCGGTTAGGGATCGGGTTACTTCTCTTCCAACTATTAAAATCGGTTGTTAATCAATCACGAAGGCCTAGTAAACGGACTCAATTTCGAATTTATTAGATATTTGAGGTGTGTACTGCAAGGTGTATCTGTTTTATCAGATTGATTAATTCCACTGATTGATATGAAATCTTTATTATCAAGTATCCAGATTGATATTTACGTACCTACCTACATATATAGGTAGGTACCTAAATTCTCGTCAACTGCTAAACCAACTCAGGGGTCAGGGGCCCTATTTTATACATCAATGGTGTCCTGTAAAAACTTTTTTATTCGAATTTCATTACTTTGAACCCCGATACGTCGACGACACTTTCGTTCAATTTAACATTACCTACTTTGACAAACTCCTTTTTACCGATATATTGATACTTAGATAATTATTTATTATTAGGATCTTTCGGTACACTTGCCTATTAGATAGAGAGGTTCTATTTTAGCTGCATCTCGACGAGGCACACGCGTATAGATATATTTTTACAGAAACCAAATAGTACCAAATTTTTCCAAAGGCCCTGTTTGACACACGGCTACGCCCGGTTTGACCAATCATAGATATTTAAACGTTTACGTTCAACGTCTCTGTCTGTAAGCTCGAGAGTCACTGATCCAATCCATTCAAATGATATGTTCATTTTGCAAATGCTTGACACAGTGTAGCTGCAGGAGTCAAAGCCATTTGCATAATTTGTCGGATGTCCAGACTACAGATAATACTAACTGTGATGCGGAATGTTAGCGGTATTCTGTTGTTTGCATATTATTATCGACTGTCCACACAGATAATTTATCTACCTACTGATAAAATGTTTGCTGCTTTTGCGGAACGAAATACTTAGGATGTGATAACATATTTTTACATGGGAACTGTCTGCCAAGAGAGTTCATAAACATCGGGAACGCCTGACAATTTTCTTTATTGTTTTCTGACGTGCAAACGAATTTCATGTAAAATTGGTAGTCTGCTTTTTGCTGACTTAACTTACCTATCTACCTATTAACTAGGTCTACTTGTTTTCTTTACTTAATGGTTTCTTATAAGAGTAAGCATAAGCAGCGGCGTAATTGGGTAACACACAGTAGCATTTTTCAGCACAGGCTTTCATTGCATTATTTAAGTTGCTGAGCAGACGAATTTTTCGAACATAAGAAGCAATGGATAAGCAATATCATTCAAAATCATTCAGATTGTGATTGAAAGTGTGTTACGCAATTAGGATGCGTACAGAACGATTGGTGCCGTGATCGTCAGTTGTAGGTATCCTCCGCTTCCTTGATTTATTCAGGCATGTGGATTCCCTAAATTCCCTGAGGGCATGAGGTCGAAAATTCAGTTAACTTTGGATCAACGGAATCATGTTCCGCTTAGGGAAGGCCGTGGGTACCTATTACTCATATTATATTCATTTATATCCACGGATGCTGTAGCTGATATTACCTAGGAATAAAAATCGATAAATCTTATTAAGTACATAGTACCTACTCCCTAATAACATCTCTCACAACTAACCATAGGCTCTAGGCACCAAAAGGCCCTTTTTTTCTAGAATGAGGGGAGGAAGCTCTTCCGTATTTTTTTTAATGTGAGTAAGTACCTAATGTTAGTACACAAGAGCCATCTTAGGTTAAACTATTCCTAAACCCTCATAGGGCGACAACTTTCAGTAGTAGGTACAGTTAGTAGACCAAATCTAAACCAAAAAACCTGGATTTTTTTTCTCCTCATTACGTTTAGCAAATTAAATGAAGACACAAAATTTTGTCGCTTCTGGCAGTAAACGACAACTAAGTATTTTGCTTTTACTAAGCACATACTTAGATAAAGTGATCTCATCTCGTTTGGAGTGGCTGTTCACTCGATTACCTAGCCGCATGTTAAGGGTAGGGGGTTATAAAGGTCGTGGGTGACGTCACTATGACGTCAGAATCACGCAGGCTATGGAAATAAATGGAGGCTGCGCGCCTCTGCGATGAGTATTGAATAGTCATTATGATAATTAAAGGATTGCGTTGGGGAAATATTGGTACCTATTAATAACATAACATTATCATGCCTGTATTTCCAGAAGAGACCATTTTCTAATTATCCGTGTTTTTGCAATATCCCTACGGTTTTCACAATAATTCGAATAATCAAATCTCCCTACGACAAAAACACGTTATAATTAATATTGCAATGGCAACAGCTATCCCCGTTACCATACCGTAACAATAACAAGCAGATTTCCTTCCTCAAGGAAAATAATACGCCAAACAGATTCATTTATAGTTTATTCACAGCCTAAAATAATATGACAGACAACCAACTACATATTTATATAAGAAAAATAAATAATGACTTATATTTTTAATCAATTTTATTGTAATGTACCTAGATGGTTTGATGGTTCCGTACATGAAACAACTGTACGGAATGTTGCTTGCCCTAGTTTATACTTCTTAAAAGTTAGGTTTTTGTTTTATAACACACGTAGGTACATAATGAACTAGCTCAGTACCTACCTACATCTACTTTTATATTATATTATTTACTTTTAGCTTATGTTGTCCCAATATAGGGCAAAGACTTCTTCTTCTCCTTTCCACTCCTGTCTTCTCTTTCACTCTGTCGTGAGCTAACGTGGACAATCCTGTTTGTAGACTTTTATAGTAGCAACATTTTTTATTTATAGCACCAGAAGGTAAACGCCAAAAACGATAACATATTGTAAAACAATGCTTAAGTACATAAAGTTAAATTCTTTGCTAAGGTTTAAACACACACATAGCACACTTATCACTGTCGAGTCCTTACTGGCAAGTAATATCTAGCGAACATTTGCAATATTTTGCATACAATGCAATCTTTACTTATATACTTAATTATATCTACCTACATTATTATCTACCATTTCGAATGTCATTAACACTTCGTGATAAAACACTTATCATTCTTGTGCGTATTTTTAATTGTTTTTATTATTTAATCACACTGTCATTATCAGCAGTCTTACAGGCAGTGGTGGACTCGGGGCCGGGGGAACGGGGCCTCCCTGCTCAGGAATGAACGTCGAAATAATTGGCACACTGCCTTTGTTTACTTTTGACAATTATTGATATAAATAGGAGATACTTTGTCGACATCAGTAAAGCAAGGGCTTCAGACGAATAGAGGATGGAAGAGCGAGGGAAGTGAGCTTGAAACTTGTACCCCGCAATGTAAATTTTTTTTTTTTGAACGTTTTTACAGAAATAGGAATGACTTTGTCAACCTATACAGTGAAGTGTGAAACTGTAGGATGTAAGAGCGAGCGAAGCGAGCTCGAACATTCTAGCACACCAACCACCCCCTAGGTAAGACTGTCTTTTGACTATTCGTACATAACTCGGGGTTAGGTACTTTGTCGACTTACGATGAGAGTTTGGGAAAGAAGAAGATGTACCTATGTTGCAATTGCAAGAGTACTTCTGAGTTTTGGAGGAGCCTGGGGCAGACTGCATTTGCCAGTTGCATCCCCCCCCCACTTATTCCACCAGTGCTTACAGGAAAAAAGATGCATAGAGTTATAGTATAGAATATACAAGAAAACTCAAGAGTTTGCTGTTGTTATTCCTACCTATATGGAAATAATATAACTAGGTATCTACAATAATAAAATCATCAGGCTCGAATCTGTTGGGCATGGGAAATTGGTTTTTGTAATGATTATGAACTTTTTCCCAGGGTTAAAAATACCCTGTCACCTGTGTGACTGTGCGTAACCATTATGTTCTAATATTAGTTAGCAGTTTGCGCCTAGTAGGAAAATATAGCAATTTTATGTGTCAAATAAACATAATTATATATTTTCTGTCTTCTTTATATTGCTTTTGTCGCTCGCTCCCCATGATATCAGTCCAACTACAGATACACGAGAAAACTATACTATACTCCAAATAAATGCAGAAAACAAACTTCACACATATGCAAATGCATCCAAAACCTTATAAAGTTACCTACAAATATATTCTAACTAACGTTTTGGCAAAAAAAACTTTCTATTATAACCATTACCGTTCGTTTCAAAATAAAAATACGGCCCATTAGGCGTATCAATACTTTGCATTCGTCCTAGGTCCGACGCTCCAGCATAATGTTTTGGCGGAATACTAGTAGCAAATGCACTTTCTACACTCGAGCCAGGGTATGCTGCGTGTGCGTTCTGCCGTCCTCGATAGTCTTGAGGCGGTGGTGCAGGGAAGTTAATGGATGGAGGTAGTCCATCAAATATTGCTGGTGTTTCGTCGCCATTAGATAAGTCTGCCTCTGCGGGTAGACTTCGCATTCTAAACTGACCATATGGTTTTGGCGATAGACCGAAATTTGGTGGTGGCGGCAGGACCTCTGGAAATAACCTGACGTCGTCGTACGGTCTGTGCTTATATATCAATCTTCTTACGTCGGCTGGTCGCAGTGCTGGTGGGACGTAGCCCGGGGGTGGAAGGACCGATTCGGGTACTGGTCCTTCGATTCCTGCGGGTACTTCTAAATCTTTTTCAGTATCTATGACATGAAAATCAGCTAAAATTGGATTATCTACGCCTTTGTCATTTTCAATTTCTAAGTCGGTGTTGAAATTTGTTATAATTTTGTCAGATAATTCAGGTTGCGAAGTAGCGTATACGAGCTTGTACGATCTTTTTATATCCTTTTCTCTACTTTTTGGCTCTTCTTTATAGTTGTACTTATCAACAGTGTTGTCTGAATCTTGGTTATTATTGTTAAAGTTTATTATTTTATCATCCTCGTCATGTGTGTATATAAATTTGTAACCTCTGTTTTGACTGTCAAATCTTGATTGGGTTGCATTTAATTGTTGTTTCGCTATTTTATTCAAAGAGTCAATTTCTTGAACTAGGTTATTTCGTGTATCATATTTGGACTCTTCCTTATTATTTTGAAGAGCTTCTATTTTAAGTTTGCTTTTTTTGTATTCACTATCAATATTGTATGAACTCTGTCGGTCTATTTCTGTTTCCATAATAGACATAGCATTTTCGGTTGCAACATTGTAAAAATAATTATGATCTTTGTTGACTGGGGCCTCAACAACTTTAGCATTCCCGGTTACTACATTACGTACATTACTGTTGTCATGAACTGAACCCTCATTTGGCCTTAATTTTAACCTTTTATCAAAGTTTTCATTAGTATTGTCAGTAAAAGAATCCTGATTGGTCTTAAAATGAACACCTATAGCATTGTTTGATGTACGGTTTACTGTTACTCTGCTCATTGTCGAGCTGATATTTTCTCCTACAACACTGGTAAAATTACTTTGAACTTCTTGTGTGTATTTTGTTTTGTTATTTGCGGTTACATCATTGTTGAAGTTGCTATGATCTTTATCCGTTTCCTCAATCATCCCAATATTACTTTCTTCTTTACCGTTATTGTTACTATTGTGGTCTGCGGTATCATTAGTTACTGTATCCTCTATATCAATGTCAATGTTACTTCCACCTTTTTCGGTGCTATCATTTAAGCGCAAATTTTCAACTAAGAGGCTCTCGAGGTCATGATCAGTTAAAACACTTTCATTTGTTTGATCTGTTTCTACAATGTTGCCAGAATTAGTATTGTTTGTAATTGTGCCATTTTTTGTGGAAGAATATCCTACAACATTGCTGTTAACATTGTCTTTTTCTATATCCTTACTAATACTTGTTGCTGCAGGTTCGTTTGCACTGAAATTTCCAGTTAAAACGTTGTCGAAATGCGTTCGATGTTGTTCTGCGGACTCAAGTGGTATATATTGTTCAGAAACAAGATAGTCAGAGGTGTTATGTTGGACATCTTCACTAAAGTATTTTAAATGCTTGGGTTCTTCTAATCTTCCAATTTCTTGATGTCTTTCAGCAGCAATTCTGTAGTTGGCGTTTTCAGTCAATATGCTGTCAAACATGAGTGGATCATCAAGAGGTATACCTTCGGGGATGTCATCGAATGAGAAATCGTGAGTGATGATAATTTCGTCACTGTCAGCGGCCCTCGCTTTGGTGTACAAGTTGTCTGATGATCGGTATTCGTTCGATTCGTGGACGATACGAGGTGGACATTCTTCCGGGATGGTGTATATCTGAAAAAAGATGAGATTTTGAGATTATTAGCCGAGCTCAACAAAGTTAAAAAAACAGCTGACGAACAAGTCGGACACGCGCACTCAAAGTTCAGTTCTAACTTAACTGAACGATGCAGGCCACATAGTACCACGTAGGTATTCTGTAAACATTTCAACTATGTAGATACCTATAACGGTTAAAAAGATAATTAAAATATATTGAGTATATTGACCTGTGGCAGGTGGGAGATAGACGGCGCACATAGTAATAGCGTTCCGCTGGAACTCTTAGAGTACGGAACCCTAAAAAGACTGTGCGGATGATCATACCTGTGTATCATTGATGCTAGGTGCGTAGTAGTCCTGAACCTTGGCGTATGCTGGTCGTGTCTTGACTCTGGGTCCTGTGGCGTGTATTTTGTAGCATTGGTGTCCGACATGACCGCTGGTGTCGCTACCGTCGCGGCTTCCTAAGTAGAACGTCGCTCGGGTGTTCAGGGGAGTAACTTCTATGCGGCGTAGTACTGGGGAATTGTAAGATGTGTGTTCTTATACTGAGAAGTTTATATAATAAGGCATAGAGTACCATTCATCATTCATTCTGCCTAGCCTTTTCCCAATCATGTTGGGGTCGGCTTCCAGTCTAACCGGATGTAGCTGAATACCTACCGGTCGTTACGAGTCGTCAGAAGCACGAAAGTCTGACAACCAGTCTTACCAAGGGGTATCGTATTACCCAGTTACTGGGTTGTGGAGGTCAGATAGGCAGTCGCTCCATGTAAAATACTGGTATTCAGTTGCATCCTGTTAAGACTACAAGCTGGCCCCAACATAGATGGGAAAGGCTAGGCACATATTATGATTATCTATTGTAAAATGTGTAATGTGTTTGAGAGCAACAAAACAAATAAATAAAATTGGGTTACTTACGTGTGGTACTTCTGTATAGTTGTGAGTAGAGCAGTTGGGCGTCTGCTCCGAACCCTCCCGGTAGTGTCACTTCTAGCAGAGCCATCTCCGGGAAACTGCCGGTCCACATCACGCACGCCTGAGATACAAGGGATAATCAGTCAAAATATAAAATAGATAATTAGTTGCCAGCGAAGCTACAGGCTCATAGACTTAACTGGGTCTATAAACTGGCTGACAGAAATATACAGGCTTGAGCATAAATACGTTTTTTATCTAAAGGCGATTTTCTCCTAAATAATAATAATAAATAATGAATGATTCATCAATATAATATGGTATAATTGAAACCATATTATAATCTCTTGGCCTTTCCTCAAAGATTTTTTTTGCAGTTTTTTTTTGTGCAGGGTAAAGGCCCACAAGATTTGATGATAACTAACCTCAATAACAGCAGCGCAGAAGCAGCTAGTTCCATTATTGTCGCAGTCGAAGGGACCATCCGTGTGGACTGACACTTGGACTGACAGCTGTTTGTCACGAGGAGTGGTGTCAGTCGAGAGGATGTTGTATGCACGAGTGGCTTGCACTAGGGCGCATCCGGTTCCTGGGGATAGAAAGAATTTTAATTAATTTTCTCACATAGAAGGACGACGGACAGATCGTAAACAAACTACAGATAATAATATTGGCTCATAAACAAAATAAATTGGGCCTAAAACATGTTTGTAACAATTTTTTGATGAGTGTCCGTGGAGTTTCTTGCCCGTTCTTCTCCATAGGTACCTACTACGCTTTGGAATGGGCAGCTTCATATTTTCTGACTGACCGACTCCTTGACAATTCAAAAGTACCTGTAAATGGTCTCATTGAAATGCTTTGAGTTTGAGTTTGACAATATCGTTTGTTGTCTGACGCCTCTGGTGACGCGTCTGGTTTATATGGAAGAATTTTACAAGCCACAGTGGTAAGTTATTACCTTCAATAGACACGCTCAGTTGTTTATCCGCCTTCATGTTCATGATTTCGGGTATCTTGACTCCTGGCTGCAAGGTGACGCGCTGGTCCATTCTGCTGCAGCGGGCAGTTACGGTCAGGTTCGTCTCGAGGGCTTGTGACGACCAGGCCGTTAGGGCTTCTAAGGCTACTAAGGTGTCCTGTAACAAATGAAAGATTTATATAGTATGGTCTATCCTAGGGCTTTGTGAAATAATTGCTGATGAAGAAATGTATTGTGGTCTGCGATTTCGTTTTTATGTTTATTCAGTCTTCTGTTAGACCTACGGACTCAGTTGTTGAGTTTCGATAATCTATAGTTAGCACGAGTTTAAACATCACTACTTGGAAGAAATTTTCCAAAATTAATGTTTCAAATTCAACAATACGTGGGTAGGTGTGGGGTGGGGGGTGGTTACGAATGGAAGTTTACTCCTTTACTTTTTCTCATATTGTTAGTTTTTTTTTTAGAATTTAATATCATCATCAACTAGTAATAGTCTACTGCTGGAGATAAGCTATTCTTATCCTGCTGCTACCAGCTACCCTGCTCGCATCAACGCTCCACCAACCCTGAGGTCCCCCTTCATAACGTTAGCCGGTTCTCCGTCTACACTCATAAAAAATTCTACTTCGTAGGTCATTGATAAATGATTTATTTATGTAAGTAGGTTTGTACAAACACTTTTACACGTCAATCATATTTTTTTAACTAGATGAGGTCGGCGTCTCCTATCTTACTACTCTGAGAAGAAAGGTCAAAACAAACTCAGAGGTCACAGTCTCTTTTAAAGTCCAGACATAATCATGGTCAGATCATGTGAAGACCATGTAGAATCGTGTCTGAAATGGTCTTTTGAGGAAAGAACCACACAGATTTAGTGGACCTTGGTTCTAAGGCTTATGTAACTTCAGCTTGCTTAATCTAGGACATACCTGTGTAGATATAAATCCTCCACTAGTAGTCCTGTGCGCGTTGAGCCAGCGTGCGGCGGCGGGCGCGTCTGTGCGCGCACTCGGTGACAGAGAGCGCGGTGCGGAGTGAAGAGCTAACAGTGCGTATGAGGTCGCTTCGATTGAGGTTGATAGACTGCCTGCGATTATACAAAATTTTATAAATCTTTAGAACTTTTTAAACAAGGTTTATATGGTAATTATGATAAAGATTGTGGATAAATTCTGTTTATGTATAGTTGGTAAACCTTTAAATAAATCAATAAATGGTACCTAACTCCAAAAGGCAATTATCAATTATCACATTTTGCAAATAACACCAACAATTTATAATATTATCTGGAAGAAAGCGTCATGCCATTAGAAAATTCGAGTCTATCTGTAAAAAAGATAAACTGTACTCACTAGCCTCCCACCACACGTATTCACCACTCCTCCTGGCCACTTTCAGCAGCTCCAGCACCTGTCTGACTCCCTCGTTTTCCTCCAACCCCCAGACACTTCTCCTCAAACTAGCCTCATTGATACTCCTCAGTTCCTCTTCATAATCCTGTAGCTTCAAATAAGCATAAGCCAGTAAAGCTTGGGCGTAGACCCTGGTCGGTGTTTTGGACTTCAAAGGGGGAAAGGCTCGAAGACAAGAGAGGGTGTTACGGATAACGCGGTGAGGGAGGGGGGAGGAGCTCTCAATGAGGGATGTTATGACGTAAGCGGTGAGGGCTACGCTGGCGATTTCGCCTTCATCGTTGAGTCCACCCTGAAAAAACATGATTAAGATAATAGGTGAAACTTTTTAGTTACAGAGTCATATTTTGAAATACAGCACATTATTTTGGAGGTCCATGCCATTAATTGACCAGACTGTTCTCCAGAGAAATCCAGAGTGTTTTATAAAGGGCAGTTAAAACCTTTTAATTACTAATATCACACAACGCTAAAGGCTTGTGCTTTTCAAAAAGAATTGCAAAAAACCCATGTTATATAATATAGGTTTTTTAAACCGATTATCTAGGTACTCAGGTATCTAAGTATGAATAAAAGTAGCACCAACCCTGAGTTCTCTATGAAACACTTGACCCTCGTTTCTGAAGCATCCGTTCTCCATCTGTTGGCTAAGAAGCCACCTCTCAGCGCGGATAATAGCGGGCGGGACTTGCAGGTTTGGCCACAGCAGCTGTGGGGAATAACATACTGTTAAAGTTAGAAAGAAGAAGAAAGAAAGAAAGAAATTAAATTTATTTAGCACAGACACAGACAAAGGCACACAACAAAACATATTGTACAACAAAACATATTGTACTACAAGATTTGGCAGGAATGTGTGCCTCCCGGCTGCGCCAAAAAGGCCCAGTTCAGCAAAAATGCCAGACAACTAGTGCCTGACGCTGGTTTTCAACTGGACCTGAAAGGTGGTTTTATGGTTGTTGACGGTTTGAAATAATGCTCTATTATTTTAAGCATAAAGTTCATCTCCATAAAGAGGATCTGATAACCTAATCATGTATTAGCGTTTGCCCACACTTATTCAATTTTCAGAAGTCCTCTTTGCTTTCAAACTGTTTTTTTGCCGCGTGGTTGGACCTTCTACTTTCCTAAAATCAGACATCTATGTCGTTGATCTGCCATCGTAGTAAAGCCATAGTAAAAATAATCCTCATCCATCCTTAAAAGCCTGTTAAAAATAGTTCCTCCAGTATCGAGTCGTTTTATCTACCTCCCCAATCAGTGCAGCGAAGGCAGCATTATAGCTTACCTTATGAGCTCTCCTCAGATGTCTGACAACGAATGCTGTGAGCCATGTGGAGGAGGTAGCGTCAGACGGACCAAACGCACTGAAACCGCCTGATGGGTGCACGTACTGCAGCTGACGAGTGAATCCTGTAAGTTATTGTTAGTTTTAGAGGTCTGAGAAGGTCAGATCGTCAGATTCATTGTGAGTACACGTAACCCTTCAATAAAAATAATATTTGAATTTGAGACACCTAAATGTTTGCCTAAAATACTGAAAACGGGCAACAGAGCCACAGCCAGTGAGAACTAAGTCATGGTCTGCCTCAACAGTCCATAGGACGAGCTAAAAGTAGGTCCTTAGATGCTCATGTGGTAATCCTAACTAATATTTAAATGCGAAATTGAGTTTCTTTGTTTGTTACGCTTTCACACTAAAACGGCTGAACGGATTTGGATGAAATTTGGCACATGGTAGACGATGACCTGGAAAAGGATATATGCTACTTTTCATCCTGGATCGTAGACGAAGTCGCGGGGAACAGCTAGTAATAAATAAATGGTAGTTAGCAAAGTTGGTAGCAGGATTAAATTCCCCGGGCAGACGTGGTGTAGGTTACGTCATGCGCCATGTCTAGCAATGAACTGCAAAAAGTTGAACACATATCTACCTCTAGCCACATGTTCCTTTGCAGTGAAAGCGGCGATGGAGCGCGGATCCAGTTGATTCAACGCAAGTAAATTAGTGGCGAGTTGTGCCATGTTCTGTTCACCGCAGCCTCGAGGTATGATGAGTAAGGAGTCGGCATCCTGTTCGAATAAGGAAGTTAAGTATAGCATCATAAGATGGTGTTCTCATATGCAGAGGTGACCTAAATAGGTCCAAGATATTCTTGTTCTTTTAGGACAAGCTGGATTGGATAGGATTACATAAACTATATCGAGATACACTTAAGGAAACAAAAATACTAGAAATACATATGTATGGTACCTAAGGACCAAATATTATACAAATGATCGCTAAAGCTTATTCCGATATTACCTATAATCTGTATCTCCGTGAGAGAAGTGGATTGCCAGAGGTATTTATGAAATGTATTACTTACAGCTAATAAAGGCCCAGTGACATCCCCAACTGCCCAGACGGTCACAGTTTCAGTGCCGGACACAGCCTCCACTGGATCCCAGTTCCACAGTACTTCGGACTTGGTGAATTCTGTGCTACCTATAAAATAGTAAGAAAAGGTTTAATGCTGATTAACCTGTAGAAAAACCTAAGTTGCGAGAGTCTGTCATGCAGATTTGGTAACTATAGAAAGACATTTTTAGGAATTTTGTTTTTACTGTTATGAACTTAAAGGGAGAGGAGCTCGTGGCTAAGTAAAAATAGCCGCACGTGTCGATCAATCAGGTTAAGCTACGCTGGCCGGGGGTTGTTCCGTGGACGGGGGACCATCTTTACATATTGAGAATCCTCCGTGCCTCGGAAAGTACGTTAAGCCGTTGGTCACGGCTGTCATTCGTTGATGGGAGAGTCGTTACGGGTCGTCAGAAGCCCGAAACTCTGACAACAGTCTTACCAAGGGGTATCGTATTACCCAGTTACTGGGTTGTGGAGGGCAGATAGGCAGTCGTTCCATGTAAATTACTGGTATTTAGCTGCATCCGGTAGACGTAGTTGGGAAAAGGCTAGGCAGATTGATTGAACTTAAAGGTATACCTAACAGGTGAAATGTGGGTGTACTATATGAGGTCATCTCTGCCTAACCCTTCGGGTAAAGCAGGATGTAATGTTATGTATTGTTATAAACTTACTATTTCCACAAAGAACGATAGATTTCTGCTCTCGGACAGGCACTCCTTCAGGATCAACAGTAAAACGGATGATCACTTCATCACTAGAAAAAAAAAACTTAGATTAAAAGAAATATGCCAAATTGAGCAATGCTGTACTGGAGGTAACAAACAGCCGCGACGCGACTTTCATAATACAATTTCTAAGAAAACTTCATGGTAGAACAATTACTGGTGTTGCGTTAAACGACAAGTCGCGCCAGTATGCACGAGTCTTAAAACGTGGACGCTGGCAACAGACCAGGGAAGTAAGATAGGGAAGACGCCAATACTTAGCAGAGTGGGTGGAAGAAGACTGTCAATGATAATGATGATTCTTCTGAGCGTGTCAACGGCAGTATAAATTCAGTCGGCCTGGAATTGAAATTTTAATGATACTCGAAAGTGCATTTACCTGACTCCAGTCTTCCCGCTGGTAACATTCCCACAGTTCCCATCACTGACAGCTTTGGCCCGGATACTGAGCCTGGCGGCGCCGGGCACGCGCGCGCGCACCTCCACGCGCCGCGCGAGGGAGGCGCGCGCGCGCACACACGCGCTCTCCACCAGGTCCTGGGGACCTTCCACGTGCGGGTCTGTGAGGATTTGGATTTGGACCTGGGAAGATACACACTTTGTTTTACTTGTTGAAGGGTGTACTCTTGACGCCAAATGAAAAGGTGTACTAGCTTTGGATAAACCAAAATGACAACAAGGGTGATGCTATTTTGCATTTTTATAATACACATTAATAATATCATGTTTGATACACCAGTGCTGTAGGTACAATTTTTACAGTAAAAAGGCGATGACCTGTAGGTATGATTTTTACAGCAAAAAGCTGGGATCACACGTCGATATTCCACTGTTAGTACGGTTAAAAACAAATGCAGTGTGGAACAACCATGTTTATGATCCCAAAATTAAAATACTTAGTGAAATATCTTAGGTGCTGATCATCGCCGTGTGAATGGCCTCAATGTAAAGGGCTCCCGCAAAAAGACGCAACGCGACACAGGTAAAACAAATCATTACGAATTTCTGACGCAACTTTTAGAAAGGCAAGTAAGTCTATTCTTTATGTGGCCCTGTAGAGGATACAGGGCCACATGATGTTCTTTTTATACTTACACTAAGAGGCTCATACAAGTAGTTGAAGATCCTGTAACGTATGATGGTAGAATCTCCTCTTCGAAGGCGTTTAGGACTATCCGCGTGTATGAAGAATTCTCGGAACACCTGCATATGGAAATGGGTTTCGAATACAATCGGAATTGTTACTGAATAAATTAAATTAAATTGAATAAAGAGAATAACATAAAACGGATTTAAGTACATGGGTTCAGTCACAAGAATAAATCAGTCAGTTACGCAAAATTCAAAAGCGTTTTTCTCGTGAAATAAAAATTGCAACTTTCATAATAGTAACGTTTTGATAATACTGTTTTTAACACCATAAAATATCTTTCAATGCTGAGAGTATCGCTATTGAATGTCAATACTCGATAGTTTATTGCATTCCACAATGAGTAGGTACTTAGGTGGCACTTACAGAACAGAAAAATAGTAGGAGAGAGAAAGCTTTGAAAACTTTGCTTATCAGTCTTCTGAACGAAATCTCTAAGGTTATAAGGCTATAGGTAAAAATAATACAAAAAGTCTTAGAATATGTGGTCCAAAAATGCATAGAAGAAGAAAGATAACATAACACTATACTCTCGATGTGTGTAGGTATTTAAGTTTCATTGATGTACGAGAAATCATTTTCATTCAACCAATCATTTAAATGCGACGTTGTCTTGTTTCACGTAAGGGTGTTTTACATTAATAATTGTAATTTTGTCGAATTATTTTGTATGATTAATGAAAAAAAAAAGATAAGTAATTGAAAAATAATTCATATTTATGCCAGTTGATTCTTTAATAAGGTCTCATTCATACCCTAGAGTTATGGGATATAAAAAAGCACCTTGTATATTCGGGTAAGTGTTTGTGTGTTTGTGCTCACGAGCACAAATACCTATAGTTATCTAGGCAGACCTTGTTAAGGAAAACAAAAGAATAACGTGAACAATATTATATACGAACCGCTTTATGTCTTCTATTGTGTTTCCATGTAATTAACAACAAAGGAATATTAATTTGGAAAGTGGGTAGGTAGAGTGTTTGTTTGTTAATTAAGTCTTTTCTGCTCCTACAAGTTTCCACGAATTTTGAGGCTGTCGAATCAATTTCAAGGGATTAACTAGGTATAATATTAGAGGAGCGTTCATTCTAAAAGTTGGCAACGTCGCAAATAACTGTCAAATATTTACTTGTTTTGATTAATTTGGAATTATTACCGTATAGATTACTACTTTATGGAAATATGAAATATCGCTAACTAGTGTCCTAAAATATTAATAATGAATTGCAATTATAACACTGAATTTGATGTTGTGACCGTTTTAAGTGTAAAACGGGCATTTGGAAAGTTTCCAAATACTTTCTTACATCTAAAACTAAATATTCGGTGTCACGATATTAATTATTGCATTTCATAATCAATATTTTAGTTCACTAGTTAGCGATATTTCATATTTCCATACAGTAATATTGCCTAATCATACCAACGAAATATTTGACAGCTTTTTGCGACGTTGCCCACTTTCAGAATGCACGCTTTTAACACAAAATGTGTATGAAAACTGTCTTTGAATTTTCCATCTGCTTTTATATTCTTGAAGATGTATAAGAAGACTATTCTCTACCACTAATATGGTTACCGTTGAAATGACCAATTCTTTGTTCGATTCCTCTTGACTTAGAGTCTTGATTAAGAAAGTGTCTACTGCCTTGACCATAATATGACGTCACAATATAATTTAACATGGCGTACGTTTGACGACATTTGAATTTTATTCTTCATAAATCGGTGTTCACAAGGTTTATTAATTTATTTTGATAAGCACCTTGATTGAACAGGGTACATTAATGATAACACGATGACCTGTTGAGTATAAGAAGTGTACTGACTTGTAAAACAGCAGGTGCAGATATGGATACTCCATTCCGTGACACACAGATGGCGCTAGCTTCAAACCGTGTAATGGAGTCCGGCGCATGCGCAACAGCCACACCAGTGCCGTTTGCGCCGATACTTAGCAGACGCCATAGCCAAGCCTGGGGATATACACACATCAACACGGTCTAGGGATATTTCATACTCAATTAAATAACTCGAAAAGTACTGGCCGCATTGGAATCTTTTATACACCGATTTGTTTGTAATTTATCTCAGACTAATTCCAAATTCAAATTTTTGAAAATTCTTTTGTTTCGGTGGCATAAAAATGTCTTGATGTATAGGAGAGGGAATTTTCATTTGTGCGAAATTTAGAAAACAATACGAATTACGTTTAGTTACAGTTTTTTTTCATTTTTAAACGAAAGATAAAGTTAAAATTGAGGTATTGTAGCCATGCAACGCCAACATTTGACAAGGGCGGAGATGTTACGAGCTGTGGGAATGCTGGAAGCTGGGTCTGTTCAGCGTGATGTTGCTGAGGCCATAGGGACCCACCAAAATGTAATTTCAAGATTGTGGACACGCTATCGTGCCACAGGTGAAGTAGCGGAGAGGCACCGGGGGCCAAGTCGCATCACTACCCCCAGACAAGACCGATTTTTGCAAATTACCGCGCGAGCTCAACCAAATGCAACGGCGACTCAATTGGTCCAAAGGCTGCAAGTGGAACACCAAGTGCTTGTGAGTGACCAAACTGTAAGAAGGCGACTGCATGAAAGCAATCTACGCTCTCGTAGACCACTCCGGGTCCCACCTTTACGGAGAGGCAATCGTGGACGACGATTAGAATGGGTTCGGAACCACGTGGACTGGGGCCGTGAGCAATGGTCCAATGTGCTGTTCACGGATGAATCCAGGTTCGGCTTCCATCCAGATTCACGAAGGACACGTGTTTGGCGAGTTCCTGGACGATGGAGCCGTCTTCAGAACCCTCAGGAAGTTCACCCATACCAAGGAGGAACAATTATGGTTTGGGCAGGAATTCGTCTTGGAGGACGGACGGATCTCGTTTGGGTGCGGGGCAATATGACGGCAGAACGATACGTCCAACCGGTGCTGGGGCCCGTAATCTTGCCCCACAGAACACAAATGGGGCAAGATTTCCTGCTCATGCACGACAATGCCCGGGCACACACGGCGAGAACGGTAGCAGCTTGGTTACATACACACAATGTTAGGGCCTTAGACTGGCCTGCTCAATCGCCAGATCTAAATCACATTGAGCATGCGTGGGATATGCTGCAAAGAAGAGCTCTGAAGGACGTTCCTGAAAATCTGGCTACAGAAGATCAACTTTTTGCGCACCTCAGAAGGGCATGGGACAATATTCCGCAGCAAGACATTGACAACCTTGTTCTGAGCATGCCGAATCGTTGCCGATGTGTTATGAACATCATGGGCGCTTTCTCAGACTACTAACTCCAAGTTTATAAACACAAATTAAATGATTTTTCTATTTTTTTCAGTTTTTACTCATAAATTAAAAGTTAATTCATATACGGTTTCCGTCTATACTTCATTTTTTTCCATAAAATCCTGAAATTTTAAGCAAAGTACCTTAACCATTATTAAAAAATGGTAGAATATTAAATAACGTATCTTTTAAATATATACATGTCATATAAATAATTAACACATTGATAGTAATTCGCTTTTTTAAAAATATCCCTAGACAGTGTTGATGTGTGTAGCAGTTATTTTAAGAAAAATAGAGACTGTTTCCTCCTAAACAAAGTAGATGGCGAAATCATACGCTGAAGGTAATTCGATTCATTCACCTCATGTGAATGAATCGAATTACCCAAATAGATGGTTGTGAGAAAAAGAGAAATGTTAGGAAACCAAAAATGAGGAAGCCTTTTTCATTCTGAGTAGTCATTTCTTGTAAGAAGAAGTAATAGAAAGATCAACATCTAAGTAAGTGTGCTTGGTCGCTTGCTAAGTAGAGTCTAGCTTACTTAACTTACGAGCCGCCATTAACGCCGTCAACTGCATTAGGTGGGCGCACGGAGAGCCCGCGCGCGTGTTGTTTTCTACGGGCCGCGTGCGACGGGATACCCGCCTCACGCAGCTCTGCTCTATGAATGATAATAGAAAACAAACATGCGGCGCGGGCGCCCGCTCCGTGCACCCGCTTAACGCAGCGGACGGCCTAAGTTTGAATCTAACTGTATTAGGTTGAATGACGGCTCCCTCCTCTTAAGTTTTTACGGTGAGATTTTTGCAGAACAGACCTGCAGGGTTTACGGTGACTAGATCAGCTACCCATATCACCTCACTGACTGGCTCACCTCAGAGAAGTCACTCCTAGGGACAGTAGTTTCATCAGTCACCAGCAATGCGGGTGGACGAGGGATACAATTACTGCTGCCTGCCTGCAAGTCACCTCCCAACAACCTCACTCCTGCCGCGGCCATCCAGGATGCTGTCAACTCAATACTGGTAGAAGGAATTTCAGGGTTATCGGAATCTGAAAAGATAATTATATGGTTTAATTTAGATTCAGGATTCTTGTTGAATAGACTAGAATGTGGTAAGTCTGATACTTTTGAGAGTATAGTATAATTATAGTTCTTGAGTGTCTGACCATTGAGGTTCAATGCAAACTAGATCAGACAAGATAGTTAATTGATTCAGGCGTGACTTCCATTATAAAATACAATAGACGAAAAGTACTCAGCATTTACTCAGCGTCCAGCGCTCGGAGTGCTACACGTCGTGTTCGGGTTCGCGACAAATCAATCGTCATCCTGAGGATGCCTCGTTGAGAGGTGAAACACGTGTCAATTTTTTACAGGGTTTTTTAAGACTCTCTAAGAATAATTAAGCGGTATATGTTACTAAATATATCTACGTCTATTGTATTTTAGATCCGACAATGCGAACAAAAATTTTGCGCAACGTGTTGTTATTCGGGACAACAAACGTCTCAATCTACTACCTGAATACTCATCCACCGCGGTTATCACATATTATTTGACATCCGCGGGACACATCTTTAGTGTGTTTAGTTTGTATAGCTGCTTTAGTTAACATTGAACCTCAATGGGTCTGACACGTGTAATTTTTATGCGCGAATATTTATCAGACCACACATATGGTTAGAAATCTGGTGAGTGCCAGTCTGAGGGTAGGATGTCGTGGCTGTCTGTAAAGATAAAATATTTACAAAAAAAAAGGACACAGTAACACTAATAGTAACTACTATAGTAAGTAGCCGTGGGCCTCAAACTCAAACAAAGTTAAAGCTGAAAACCCATTTTAAATTTAAAAAAAATGAAGTCTTTTATATAACTTACTAAGAAAACAGACTCCAGCCAGATCATACTCTGTCAAGTTCCTGTGACTGTCAATCAGTCTCCTCAGACTTGTCATTAGCTGTTCCTTGGCTGACTGCGGTGGTTGAGTCCACTTGGCTGCAGTGTCCAACACTGTGAGCCCACATAGCGCTGGTCCAGGAGTGGAAATCTGAAGGGATACCGTGGATCCTGGCTGAGCTTGACGGGTTAGCCATGTTGCTTCCACCTATAGGGAGGAAAGAAGATTCTGATTCTCGTAAAACAAGTTATTTTGTTGAAAACTGGTTATTAAACCTCGTATATTAAATTAATCTCTACATGGTGTTTTTAGCATCTAAACGATTCTTCAACTCTTAAACAAGGTTAATTTATAAGCCCTCAGACTCACAACTTAGAACTGACCATGGTTAGAGCAAGTGTAATGAGAGGCGATTAACTCAGCAATAATGATCGCCAGGGTAAAATTTGTAAATTAGATAAAATAAAATAAAAAACTAACCTTGTTAACAAAGCACTCCTCCATATCAAAATGCTTGCTAGCACTGATGAGCTCTCCTTCATGATAGAAGTACGCTATCAGATGACTATCAGGACACATCTGATGGGACACCTTGATGGGTAGCATGACCTTCAACTGATGCCTGTCCAACAATGCATCAGATACATCTGTACTGATGTTAAAGGATGAAGTGTCTCTCTGAGCCATGAGTACATCATGACTTCCTGGACTCCCAATGACCTCTCCTTTTGGGAATTCTCTATAGGGAAATCCTCTGACACTCCGAGTACCCTTAAGTTTCTGGGGAACTTTATTTTTGGAGTCACGTTGTGCCATTATGACGTCTTTTGGAACGTTGTTGACGTCACATTTGCTGTTCCGAGGTGCTGTGTGGGCATGGAGTCCGGAGTTGGAAGTGAGGCATTGGGTTGTTGCTGCCCAGCGGATCATGACGCCTCCTCGAGTAATGACCTTTGAGTGAAAAGGTAGATTAATTATTTATTTCTTTTCTGCGGTTTTAAGTGTTTGCTTTGACTAAAGAAGTGGTCTCTATACAAGTCATTTTCAAAGACCTGTGAAGACTTTCCAGTAAAACGATAATAAATCTATCACGTAGAAGAGGAATTACTACACAAATCTATTGGTATCTCCTACTTCTCTTCCTTCTGGAGGTTTCGTGAGTTCGGGGTCTTTTGACATTTCTAAGGGTCTAAACAAACGGACCGCATTTGAACTGCACCCCAGCTGCAAAATTACACTTTGGATGCGGTTGATGTACAGTTGACAAAACTCATCAAAACTGCCGACTGCGCAGTCAGATTGATAAGTGGGTACGAGATTGGACCATTAAAAGAAAAAGTTGCAAAGCAAACGAATTATTTATGATAAATAACGAATAATTAATGAACTGAATTTTGATTGTAGCCTTACCACAAAATGAACAGTGTAAGGTTTGCTAGTAATGTTGGTGTTAAGATACAGCGGTACGAAGGTCCTGGCTTGCCCAGGGTCTGGCTTCAGAGGACCCAGAGCTGCGAACACGGTGGACGGGCGACGAACTGGCAGGGAGAGTGGCACAGCTGATGTTGTCGTGTCGTTTGATAGATGGGCCTGAGAGTATAAACAAAAGAAGTTTTGAGTTTCCATTCCTGCTTCGAGGTATTGCAGTTAGTTTTCTGGGTTGTACAAAGACGATTAAAATTTGGAAAATATTTCCTTGATCCTCTAAGAAGTTATGATCGTCGGTTGAGCCTCTTTTTAAAGTTGGTACCTAGGAGTTAGGGATTAGGCTAGGGCTCATCATAAAAAGACAATCGAGTAGCTTAGCGAACCTTTCTATTAGTATTTTTATCTTATCATAATGAGAATTATTTGAAGATCGAATAAGTCAGTCAGTCACTAATCAAAGAGATTAAATTGGTAAGATAAATACAGAACATAGTATTAAGCTTTATCATCAAGGCATAACGTATTATGTGTATAAAATCTTTTGTGTATTTAATTTTTTTTTTTGCTTAACACACAATCCATGTTCTTCCAGAGTTTTCTTATTTAAATTGTAATCATATTTTCGCTCTCATTTGACGTCAATAGAGTTTCAATCTAAATCTCGACTCACCTCAAATCTATAAAAAGGCGCTGCATCATCGCCTGCTGCGAACAGCAGTATAGCTACACCGCTGGCATCAGTGGCTCCCTCAGCACACATGCTCTCACGAGACTTGCTGTTCGTCTCCGCGAAGGCGGCGACGTGTGTGGAAGGGTAGCGGCACACGCGGACGAGCTCGTTCGAAGCTGGTTTGTCGTCCCAACGGGTGGCTTTTACCTGGACATTGAATGAGAATTTAATTCAGAGCCTTAGAGTCCATTTGGTCCGAATTTGAATGAATAAATAAATAATAGACACGACTCAGAAACTTAGAGAAATGTGGTAAAAGGAGTTATGAGCGTCGTTATTGGAGAAAACGCAAATGCTGTGGTAGAATGGTCAAAGAATGGTAAAAACCCATTATTTTTTGTGCACTCTTTATTATTTACTAACTGCTGCCCGCGGCTTCCCCCGCTTGGACCCTTATTCTTTTTCAAAAATACTTCTTATAACAGCCCCTCCCAGTTCCTCGTATGTCGTTCGGTTCGTCGGTCGTTCCAGTGAAAGTGTCAGTGATCGGTTCGGCCGTTTCGGAGATTAGCCGGGACAAACAGACAAAAAAATTGATCTTTTGTTATAAGTACCATAATTATAATATCAGTTAGAAGCTGTTATTTTGACATTACAACATTCAATTGTATTTATTTTTATAAACTACATTGAGCGATTTGCTGTTTTAAAGTATCACATCCTGCAAATAAATGATAAAAATTGGCATTCTCAAGTCTAAAAGTGATGTTTTCTTGAAAAGCATTACCTACAATCGTTTTGAATGCACTTCTGCGAACCTAACGCAAACATTTTCACAAGTAGGTAATTGCTTGGGGGAGATTGAAAAGTTTGTCCCAAGTTCCCTTGAGTAGTTCGGGAAAAGCAATCGAGATTGGGCATTAAGAGTGTTTTTATTTTGGATGAAAATTCAGTTTATTTAAATCCTGTGATGGATTTCTGCATTAGGTATGTAGTTGAGTAAAGATTCGTCAATATCTAGGGCGGTGAACCACTACCTGGAGTTCGGTTTTCGGTTCAATTACGTGCAATGACATGTTTGACCTAAGGTTTTTATAAATCTCATTGTGTTATTATTTGGACGTGAGAACGTACCTTCAGTTTGTAAGGTAATCCTGGAGAGATGACTGCTCGATATTTAGTGAGGAACTCCAGGGATATTGGTTTGTCGACCACTTGGGATACCACTGTCGTGTTCTGCCAGATTCTGGTGCCTTCCTCCTGAGAACAGAAAGTAGAACAAGTATTGCTAGCATCAACTTTGAAAAGTGAGAAAAAATGAGCCTCAATTACTTATCCGTTCTCCATGATGGCTAAAAGGTTTTCAACATTCACACAGTATTTCTTTCGCATTCAAGACATGCTCCAAACAACCCATTTTACGATCCATACCTGGAAAGAGAAGTCAGCAACCACAACATCTGGAGGATCAACGCCATCCAGCCCAATCCTCTTGGCAGCTGCAGCGTGTCTGTGGCAGGCGCGAGGAGCTCGCAGTTGTACTGCAGTTCGGATGCCACCGCTGCTGCCTCCACCGGCGCCGCGGAGCCGGATGACTAGCATGCCTTCTACTGCTTCCGACCATGGGTATCTGATGAAATAAAGTCATGATAAATTAAATTAAACATGTATTCCACAACAATACTACCTACCATTGGTAAAAATGAACTTGATCTTCCATTTTTGGAATCTTGCATTGTGTCAGTTTGATATATCAAATCCCATTGGTGTAGCAGGTGACTTTATTTATTACCCGACTACGGCGAAGCAAAAAGGAGGGTTATGATTTTGACCGATTATGTTCATCTGTTCCCTCATAACTTCTAAACTCCTCATCATAATTTGACAAATGGGGTATCGTTGGAAGCGTCTCCTTCGTCCGCTGGTTATAAGCCATGTATCCCCCAACACGTGTGACTCCGGATTTTTAATTTGTCTGTCTGTGATGACTTGTTAAAAAAAAAAAGTTTTTTCTTATTACTTACCTGACACAAACATGCCAGACGAGTCTATCACTGGTCCGCAGCACCCGGGGCGCGTGGCGGACGCTCAGCTGGAACGGAGGCAGCTCGTAGTTGCCCACCCAAAACACAGTTGAACCCTGAAAGGAAATTAGGAGTCGGAATGTATTGGTTGGGGAAGAAAACGAATATTATAAGGAGAAACGCTGAAACAGACAATTCGATAAGGTATTGATGATTGATGTATTACACTATACTGTCTGTGTGAGTATACGGCGCACTAGAAGACAAGGCGATGTGCCTCTCTGAACATAATAAACCTATGTGTGCCCTTACCTCTGTAATTGTTAAGTAAACTAAGAGCTGTATCCACGAGAACACTGCCGATAAACTGTCCTGCAGTTTGGCAGAAGACTTGTGTAATACCGACTTGTGTAACTCTTTTGAAATAAAATTTAAAAAAATTAAAAAATAAAACTTTAATTCGGCAAAAGCAGGAAAAGTAATAATAATTTTATGATTGTATTTGCACGCAAAGGTTGACAGGTAGAAAATGGCAAGTCCGCCTCTTTATTTGTGTGCTTGAAGTACTAATTAAATAAATAAAAGTCTGATTTTTTTTGTCTTAGTTTCTTGCTCAATTAATTAAGTTTGAAAAACGATACCACCTTTTCTTGATTTTGTATCACTTTATGTATTTGGTCAATGAATACAACGCCTCTTGTGGTTAAATAATTGCGTTTACTAATGCGTCCAAAATACTATTTGCACTAGGCATTCTCTACCATATTAAAACATCGTCCCTCCTTTAAGTCATGATGTTGATTTTAATCAATGCGTCGATATTTGCTCTTTTTTGCACCCTTACCTGTGACCCATCAGTCAGCTTAGCCCTGAAGGTCCACTTCCCGCTTGGCGCCAGTTCGTCCAGCTGGTACAGCAGATGGGCGAGCCCCAGCCGCGTGCGCACGCCCTGCCATTGTGTCACCCGCGACCCCTCCCACGCACCGCGAGGGCCTTCCAGCCAGACTTCTTCGATCTGGGATACGAGAATTCACATCATTTAATTATTATACTCATCCGTTGAGAATAAAAAGACTACTCGAGACGATAGATTCAAAACAAACAAACCATAAACACCCCAATAAATAGAAACCTTGACCGGAACTATAAACGGGCTGTTAAACCATCACGAAGTAACAAACCACTTAAGATCAATAAAACTGAGATTAAGATGAATCATCTTTACCGTTACAGCCTTAACCCAATGACCCTGATCCGAGATCCAAGCTTTAGGGCTCATATACACGGGGAGAGTTTCTCGCTCGTTGGGAGGCGAGAATGTCAATGCGAGTCTCGAACCTAGGTGAGAATCGCTAGGCGAATAGCGCACGCATAATAATGTTACAATTTAGCGAGAAATAAAAGCTCGCCTATTATACTATTACGTATAATATCTTGAACTTGAATTGTAAATTCGAAACATCAAAAACAATTCAATTGTTTATGTACAATTACACTTTCCGCCGTAAACTCATACTAGATTCTCACTAGGAAGTGGTGAAGGGTGGGCGTTTTGGGGGACTGTCATGTAATTTTGACGTTCGAAAAGTGCTGATTTTCAGCTTAGTTTGAATAAATGACTTTTGATTTTTGATTTTGATTTCGAGGCAAGAAACTGTCCATGTGTAAATGAACCATGAATAAAAACTTAAGTAAATATTTACTGAAATTACAATGGCAGTGTTGAAGATTAAGATTTCGCATGGTTATGGAAGAAAGTGGTTTTTCGAGTATGTTTGCGAACTTGTTCAACATAATTTCTTAGCTCTGGCCGTGTGGTCTCTCTCAGGCTTAGTACAACAGCTTTCTTTTACCTTTCATTATTTAATTAGTAGGTACTTCCACAGTCTTACCAAGGGCTATTGTGTTTCCCCGTAACTGGGTTGTGGAGGTGAGATAGGCAGTATAGCTTCATATAAAGTACTGGTATTCAGCTGCATATGGTAAGACTGGAAGCTGACCCCATAGAAGATCACTTACACAAGTTAATTAGAAAATATGTATTGAATAATAGTTATCATAGTTCCAATAGGTTCCAATATTGAAATCCAACCGCCATTCTGGATTTTTGTCTTCAACTTATTTGAATGAAAATCTATATTAATCATATTGGGCTATTTCACTGAATATTGGTCTATTATGGGGTTTTATATTATTTAACACAAATGTATTATTTATAAATGCATCAAAAACGTGCAAGGACGCATATCGTTATTGAGCACATGAATATAGTTCAATATGTAACGTTCTCACAAAAATCTTAATATAAAGGATCTCCATGCAAATTTTCTGTCCCATTGTGCAATAAAAAAAGCCTGCAGATAACAGGTTTTTAAGCAATTGGGTATACCAATCCTATTTACATAGTTAGTCGACAATGGCCGGATGTATGTATTACGATAAAGCATCTGTTATAATGACAATAAAATCCAATTGCTGTATCCTAAAATGCATCTATTCAAGTCGTCTGCTGCACCTGTGGGTGTCGGCCCTATTATCAAATATATTGCAGTTAACAAGTCGAAATGTAAGGCATTGTAGTGAAAGCAAATGGATTTGTTATGCAAATCTGTGTATACTACAATTTGGGCAGGCATTGTTATTTCAAATCTGTTTTTTTTTGCTGTTGCCTAAAGTGGTTATGTGTTGCTTTAGCTTCAAAACACGAATAGGTACCTAGTTATGGTTATTGACGGTTACCAAAAGCAACTCTTGAAGTTTTTTTTTTAAAGGCTAGTGCAGGAGTCAGAGAATTCTATCTTTGGTTGTACAATTTGTTTTATGTCATTAAATATTTTTTGTATTAAATAAAATATAATAAATATGTCATTAATTTATTTGCCTGCTCTTAACAGGTAATAACAATTAAACGAACGAAAAAAATTTAACTCAACTGAAAAACCCGCACTGGGCCGGCGTGGTGAATTATGGCCCGATCCCTCTCACAGAGAGGAGACCTGTGTCAAAACAGTAGGAACGTTATAGACAATATACACATAGTATGATGACCAGATGATAATGACGACGATGACGTTAACCAAATATATGAACGTAAACGAACAGGTGGCGTTCTGTACTTTCTGCCTAATCCTATGGGAAAAGGCATTAGTATAGGTCGGTTTCGGTTTAAAAAAATTATTCTCATAAAGATCACAATAGTTCACTTACTTAAATAGATTATTAGATGATTTTATGTAATTTTACATAGACTTCTAAGAGTATTGGTAGATCATAGTTACCATAGTTATCTAGCCAACATTCCGTCTGCAAACCTTGACGTTCCTATATGATTGTTAATTTGTAAGTGTCTTATGGTTATGTTCGTTCACGCTCAGCAATAAACGTTTGCTAATTTTAATGATAACAGCAATTAATTATTAACCCAAATGTACACTCAAATTCCGCTAATGTACACAATTTAATGATTCCTAATTATTATTATTTTTTTGGGTTGTTTATTGCATTTGGACGGTTAAAATTAATTGATTCTTTCTAATCCTTAATATTTATTGTAATTTTATTACATTTTTTAATGATATTATATTATTTTTATATCATATTTTAATTCCTATTTACTACATATTTTTATTAAATTGTTGTGCGCGACAAACTCAAAACTCAAACTCAAACCATTTATTTCAATTAAACCATTTACAGTAACTTTTGAATTGTCAAGGAGTCGGTCAGTCAGAAATATGAAGCTAGTTGCCCATTCCATAGGTACCTATGGAAAAGAACGAGGAAGAAACTCCACGGACACACTTTTACACCATGTGAACTTTATCATTATTATTAAGACCTTTTAAACACATGATGTGTTATGCAATAAAGATTCGAATTTGAATTTATGTGAGAGAGATAATCCTGAAGCCTTAGTGTAAGTTTGCAAGTGAGGAAACGCAACTATCGCGTTTGCGTTAAGATTTTTATTCTCACCTTTATATTCTTAGCATTATGATCTAGCAGTTAAATCTTAACGCAAACGCGATAGTTACGTTTACTCACTTACAAACTTACACTAAGGCCTTTGTTTTTTTTATTAACCGTTTCTGTCCCATCGCCTCCCTTCCCTCCTTATACTGATCGGGGTTCGATTCTACTAATTTGCAACGTTACACGTTCAATTATGTTTCAGCAACAGTTCGATTTCGATCGCCGTTCGATTGGTACCTAAAAAGTCATTCTACTATTTCATAAGCAAACTGGAAACTAAACTTAAGCCGAATCGCAACTGAATCGTAACGGGAACTTATCAGCGGTAACCTGTGTTACCAACATGCCAAATAGTATGTTTCAATAATACCACAGAAAAAAAAGGTTGAATCTACAAATGTTACTAAATACGAATAAGTGTCACTAAAAGTATTTTCATGCAAAAAAATATCAAGACCGTATAAACTTTTGTCCTGTATTGTGTATTGTACAACATTTAATTAATAAAAACTTCATGTAGAAAAAAAAGTTGAATCTACAAATGTTACTAAATACCTACGATTATGTGTCATTACAAGTATTTTCATGCAAAAAAAATATCAAAACATCAATTGATCGCACCATCTATTCCCATCTATGAATGTGTCACACATCTATCTGAGATATAGAATCCGCTTCTAAAGCATCCAAAAGCAATCAAAAGGAAGAGGACGGCTTTACTCTGGTTGTGGGCAAGAAATTCCGATCGCAGCGCAGCCACAACAAACACCGTACCACCCCTGTATGCGAGGATTTTTGAGCTGCAGTGCTCAACATCCTCATGCATATTTCCCCCATAGTTGGATTCACAAACATAGAGAAAGAAGGAGCCAAGGTCTAATCAGTGCCGAACGAAGAGCGTTGCTGAAGTTGTCGTACAAATTTTAAGTCCTACATCCTCGAGGTTTCCGCGCTGCAAACGGCTGACGTCCTTAGCCCAGAATTTTTCCCGGAGGGAGTTGTGTGTAGATATTACAGGGAAGCATGACCAAACCTAAGTGTTATGTGATAATAATTATGTTTTCGTGGTATATACGCAAATCTAGTCTGTGATTTATTTATGTAAAGGATCTTTTGTCACCAGAATTATGATCTACCTATTATTGTATTACAACAGGGCCATCAACATGATGCAGAATTTTAAAAGCATTTCAAACAATAAAGATTTCAAATATGCTTTATTTTTTTTCAATATGAATCTTATAACTAACTTAAGTACTATCCTTATACAATACATTATAGGAGTCACTAGTTTACATGATTAGTCGGCGTCATATGTGTTCAGTAGCCAGCTTAGGAATCGCCGGACCATTACACCTCTTGCCCAAAGTCTTCATGAATTTCTACAGACGTTGTCCACTTTGATCACAAATAATTTGAAATTTGTGTTGTGACGAGACTCCTACCGCTTAACCTCAGGGAGGAAATTTGTTTTCGCAAGGCTTTACAATCTTTTCAGACTTTGTCGATTTGTGTAGCCGGAACACGTTAATGAAGCTGCGTCGATGGAACAGCAGGACGGTCCGGGTCACCACACTTCCTCTGTTTCTCCATCTTGATAAGCCTTGATGTTATTGTGGTAGTTGATGACTACCACAATAACTCAATTCACTTATAAATATCATTGGCAGTCAAATATAATTTTGTTTTTATTTAATTTCGTAGATACCCAATGTAAACAAACAATAAAATTATGACTTTAATTTGACGTGACAAAAGTCTTTGACATTCACGAATCAGCATCAGCCATGCATTCCGTTGTAGGAGTAAATACTAAGGAGAACTTATTTAAATATCATAATGGAGTTGTGAAATTCATAATGCATTATTATTTGATAAATGTTTATGAAATACATATAAAATGTTAGTCAAAACCTTTTATACGCTTATCAGTCATTTTTAATAAGAACATATACTTATTAAGAAGTACATAATATGGTTGCGTTTAAAAAGTAGCATCGTTATTTAGAATGGATCGCTTCACGCGACGTATAATGGCAACATTCTTTTCCTTCGACTCGTGGTTTACCAGCGACTTGTAGTGAGAATACCATAATCTGGATAATGTCACCATTTTATAAGCGACATAGGAAGACGAGCGGCAATAACGAATGCGATTTGAACGACTGTAAACGGGAGAATTGGCCTCCTGGTGCATAATAAAACTACCTTTGTTTCCGTATCAATAGTGTCAGAACGAAGATTGACGGGCATGTGAGGACTGATCTCCTAAATCAAAGCTTTTACGCGGTCTTAGGAGAGTCGGTACGTCTTAACGAACTGACGATCCGTAAGGTCAAAGGCATTATAACATTCTCTTGTTGATAAATTTCTTGCTCTTACCCTTCCTAAGTCAACCTCATGGGCGAGTTCAACGAAATCCATGTAAAACATCATTATTTTTATGAAAGAAAACGAAAGCAATTTTAAACCGATGCGGCAAAAGTTACACTTTACAAACTTATGTTCAACCGCGAATTTTGACAGATGAACCGCCGAAGTTTAGCTTTGTTTCGATTCAAACGAGTGTCAAAATAATAGTAGAATACGACTAAACGTCACGCTCATGTTCGATTTTGTTAGCAGAATAGCTTTTGAGATTGTCTCGATCGATCGTTGGCGTCAACTGAAACGTAACCGCAGTTGGATCGTTGTTCATTAGTAGAATGAGAAAGCGTATAAAAGCCGCGATTCAGTTGCGATTCTATTGCGATTTTTTACCAATTTTGTTAGTAGAATCGGTCCCCTGGAATCCTGTCATTACTTGGTCTATAACCTGTTCCTATATTCAACGCATCCATATACCTATCGGTAACTGCGTCCATCAGTATCGGTGTTATTGTGTCGACCGGTCTCATCTCGAGGTAACTGTAAACGGTTGGTTATTCGCAAACACAATGTGTAGTCTCACGTTTTGTTCATTTTTTATCGAAAACTTTACAGTTTTATTTAGTTTATTGGGTGAATGCTTTTTGTTTGTCATTATTCGGGAGTAGGTCGGAAGCTAGAGTAAAATAATTTGGCTGATGTCAATTATGATTTTGCGGAAAGTAATTTATTACATTGATTCAGTATTTCATTTTAGCGCTGAAATATAAAACGTGATTTTTTATATCCTACAACTCTAGGGTTATATTCTATAAGAAAAAATAATACAAAAATTCATTGAATATGTGGTCCAAAAATGCATAGTTTCGAAGATAACATAACACTATATTCTCGATGTATGTATCTAAGTTTCATTGATAAGTACGAGTAATTCATAAAGCTAAAAAAATGCGATAAATAATCGTGACTTTGTCGAATTATTTCGTATGAAAAATGAAAACAAAAAAATATATATATTAGTTGATTCTTTGATATGGTCTCATTCATACCCTAGAGTTATGGGTTATAAAAAAACACCTTGTAGTGACGCAGGATCGTTATTTGACGAATGTTAACACTTTTCAATGCAGTTCAGTATCCAGTAAATTGGCGTTTCGGTCCAATGATACTGTAGGTATTCAAGCGATGGATTGAAATATTGGATCAATGTAATTTAAGCTAATGGATAAACAAGTGTTTGGTCGACTTACAGACGACTTTTATAACCGAATAGAATAAGACCCTGTCAAGTGCCATTGATCTAATAGTCGTAGCAGCATCCGAGTGGATGCTTCAGGAATGATCGTGTTAACGTGTTTAATGGTATTTATTGTAAATACAATAACAACCCGATACACGGACTCAGTTTTGACCACTTCATAGACTGACGCATTGCGTGCAATTGACATTTTAACTGTATACGCAAATACCCCGCAGAATGATAAGAATTGCCAATCAAAAATATTGTTTTAGAAATTAACCTCGATAAATGGCGATTAAGAAAGAAAGAAGGAAGAAAAATTGTTTTTTCTGCACAAAAAAAAGTGGGTCAGAAATAAAATCGGCTCATCCCGACCGATCCGATTATCCGTGAAAAATGGAACGTTCGGAAATGTAGTGTAAAACGCACACTACTCACCGACAGTCGGCCGCATGCACCCTCGATAGCCACAAAGTGACGCACGTAGGCGTTGAGTCGACCACAAAATCGGTCCTAAGAATCGGAGGAAAAATCGGCCCGATTATCTGTCCTACGAAAAGTCTGACGTGGGCAGGCAGCCTTATACTAGGAAACCTTGTAAACAAAAGGTGTACGGTATAGTATCTCCGGTCAATCCATTCAATGTGTCATGTTCATGTGTGCATGTGTCATGCATACTACACAATCCTGTGGACGATTCATTCGCTAAAAGAATACTCATACGCCATTGTTTACGGTTTAGAATACTTCTTCAGATATGTTTAGACAAGTGTAGACTGTTTCAGTCACATTCACTATCATAGTGTTTATAATGAGGTATTTATTATGAATTCTTATATTATAGAGGTCATATAAAAATAACGCATTGACCTTGTTGACCTTATTGGTAGGAGTCAAGTTCGTTCCGTCATCGACGTCTTGATCTGCCGTAAAACTTACACGCACAAAACGTTACAGTCGAAGTTTATTTTATTTTATCTGTTGTTTTGTGTTTTAATTTTGTGAACGTGAGGACGTTTTAGCCAGTGTTGCCAACTCTACCAAACTAATCAACAAATCTACCATAAAAAAAGTCCAAGTGCGTGTGACACAATGATGGCTTCCGTAGTTGGGATGAATTTATCCCAAGAACAAACTTAACATTGTAGTTGAAAAACATGTTCTCCCATACATTGCAAATTCCGCGGCAAATCGACTCATGCGGCTGGTATCATATCGCCAACTAGTAAAACGAAAAAGTTGCAATGATAACTTGCCGCCTACATTGGAAATTAAAATAAATGGTTTAATTGAAATAAATGCTGTGAGTTTGAGTTTGGAAAGAAAGTAAATGACAATAAGCACTTACATTTAAATCCATTAGGTACAAGCAAAAAGTGAAATTGTTAAAAGTATAAATATAGTTTTAATTTTTATGGGCATAAGAGAAATCCTTTGCTCACAGGGTGTGCAAACGAGTTTCGAGTCCACACTGTGTCAGTGGTACTGGCTCTTATGTTGTTCTTGTGTTGAAGTAGGAAGGCAGGTTTCATACAGGAACTTTTAGCGAAAATCAATCTTCCCTGACCATAATAACCATCTTATTGGTATTTTTTCATGTCAGCTAGTAAATAAGCAGGCAGATTTCCTGGATGAGTCAGAAAATACTAAGATGACTGTGGGAAAAACATATTGTACTCAGTACAATAATACCTCAATGGGGAAGAAGAAGATAATGCTGCCCTTATCCCAAAGGAACAATTTCAAAGTCAAGTCGTTTATCTATTTCAATGATTAAACTAAAAATTAAAATTCAAACGTCATAAAATACAAGAAAAAAGAAGAATTAATTCTATCTACAAACTTTACAAACTTTTTGGAAGGGGCAACTTACCTTCCAAAAAGTTTGTATGCAGAAGAATGGGCAAGAAACTACATAGTAATATCTTTAAAAAAAAGGTTTTTACAATATTTTGTTTACGCGAACGAAGCAGTGGGTTAGCAAAAAGTTATTATAAAAGAAATGTAGTAAATCTGCATCACATCTGTATTTCGTATATAAACATGCTTGCGAACTGTGTCACTGGCACGCCAAACTTATTATGATTTACGTATTTGCTGAACGCGGCACTTTTTTTCTGAGTCAATGTTTATTTTATTCAATGCGACGTTTTTCCGTATTTATGTGAGTTTTTTTGGTCGAAAGTCGAAAGTGGAAACTGTATTTTTATGTAACGTAGTATTTTTTTAAATTATTTACATCGACATTGGGAAAATAAACAGTGACGTTTATTAATTTTAAAGTTTCATTAAAAAGCCTTTCTTTATTTTTAATTAATTTATCTGATTCTCAAAATAGAAGCAATGCGATCATATCGTGGTCAATAGAATATGAAATACCCTGTAATAATATGTTAGTATCTGTCAGAGTTTCGTGTAAATCCTCATTTTTATAACCAGCTCAGGATCTACGCAGCGGGAATAAACTGGCTACTGTTTATGTATTCACAACCCGTTTCTGTGTATGAGAGAGATATAGGTACTACAAGATACAAGTATGCTAGGGATGGCAATACTTTTAAGAAAACCACGAAGAAAGTAGAATGAATAAAGAAAACAATAGACACTAGTACGGTATGATGATGGAGAATGACACGCAACAGCCAATATTGGAGCAAAAGTTGGGATTTGTGCTTGTAATTTCGACAACACGCATGCCCAAATCTGCATGGGCTTATGCGGCACGAATTACGTATGACGGTAGGTACTAACTGGTAGAACTTCCTCAGACGAGGTTGGGGACATAGTTTAGAACAATTCATTACCGATGATATTTTTTTACATGTGCTATTTTGAAAATAATTCCTTGGTATTTTATTACGATTGTTCTCCATAATGAAACTAGCATTTGAACATTCATAACATATTGAGAAGTCATATAAAAGAAATTGAATTGAGTAAAATTTAACATTTCACCGACGCCGAAACGTAGTAGATATAAGAACAGAAACATCAAGGCTTTCCCAAACCCATCCGTATTAAAT
The DNA here is from genome assembly GCA_914767815.1 of Eupsilia transversa. NCBI lineage: Eukaryota > Metazoa > Arthropoda > Insecta > Lepidoptera > Noctuidae > Eupsilia > Eupsilia transversa. The sequence goes on along the minus strand of OU611889.1, from coordinate 13,659,305 downwards.
TACGGGCAACCCTGACCCTATAGATTCTTCTATACTATAAGTACAGAAATAGTATGCATAGGACGAGAAACGTTTCATATCCATAAATTATCAACACTAGTGGTAGGACTGCATCGAAAGCAGGAATATTTACTTTTACATGGCTTCTTAAATGAGACTTAAGTAAAAATAAATAAAGTGAAATAAAGAGATATTTGAAGCTCCAAAAGATGATACATTTTTCCTATTTTTATTCTACTTATTTCTAAAAGATTAGATACTGCATGATGTTTGTTGTTTATTTAATTTTTTTGTCATAAATTGCTTCTCAAGTACATACCTACCTAATAGGTGTTTCTCAATCACATTGCATATGATCGCAGGAAAGGCCAGTTTCAAAAGATCTTGTCACATGTCACGATCACGATTTCTAACAAATAAAGATAATAACCCGACTGAGCGTTTGGCAGTTCCAAAAACTTATCTCCAAAACATATGAGGCGTCTAAAAGTCACATGGGCAGTAAAAAACTGGAGGATGTGACATTGTTGTCATTCTCTAAAAATGAACCGTTAAAAATTACTCAACAATAGGTCAACATTATGGTATAATGGAGGTGTAAGGCCGCGGGGACCTTGCTGAAGGTCGGCCCTGAACACGATCATGCTAATAAGCTCGGATTCGCTACATATTTATGATGTCCGATGCGCATTGGGATTTAATGTTGGAAACAAGGAGAATGCCTGAGGGTGGAAGAAGGAAAAATTCAATCCCAAAGAATTAAAAGTGTGTGAAACGTGTTTGGTCGAGCTTGTTCGATTTGTGGGCACAGCTATGTAAATAATTATAGTCTTAGTCGTAATTCAGTGATCGTGTTACAGAGGTGTTCTGCGGAGCCGCTTCCTTACAATAAAACCAATAGTGTGTTGCAATCGTCATGATTGTGACCTCTTGGTGCTGTGTTAACGGTTAACCTCCAGGCCTCTCTCATGCCATGGATCTCCGCGAAAAAAACGAACTTCACAGAAACGGTATAGTTTTTAAAAAGTGGTTCAGTTCATTCAATGAAACTTTACTCTATATTTTTTTTTTTTGTGTATAATTTGGCTATTAACTCACCAATCCATGCGACGGTGCCAAGTCCTGCCTGAGCGCTAGCACGCGAAGACGCAGCAGTTCCCCGGGCCGGTACCGCGCACGCTCCGTGGATAGCACGACCACGCGTCCGCTGGAAATGCGGAGCGGCATCCGACGCTCCCACACGCACTGGGCTTCAGGGTACCTGGGTGGTAGAAGGTCTATTAGGCCATATTTTTAAGAAAAGCTTCTGTTGCTAAGGAGAAGATTATTTGGTGAAGAGAGGCCTTTGGCTTTTATTTAGGTAGTCACTCGAATTTGAAATTATATTTTCAACAGAGTTTGCAATTGATGACTTTAATTATCATATTAAATCGACACAGGCTAGAATAGTCGCTGGTACTTCTTAATATTTTACAATGGAGGAAAAATACACTGTACAGTCTAGCTTGGTTCTCACCTGATGTTGACGATCAAGTCAGCTTTTGTATTTGGCAGCAAAGGGACATTAATGTCTAAGCAACCTCCATCGCCTGTAAAAAAGGTCAAAGTTATAGTTCAAGAAGTAATTTATCACAATTCTATTTGATCGTGACATAAATCTCATCATCTCCTATTTTAATCACTTATCTGAAGACACAATAAGAGGAGCTCTTAATAACAGCCGCACGGGTCGATCAGGTTAAGCTACGCTTGCCGGGGTTGGTCCGTGGATGGGTGACCATCTTTACATATCGAGACTCCTCCATGCCTCGGAAAGCTCGTTAAGCCGTTGGTCCCGGCTGTCATTCATGGATCTTTGAAAGTCGTTGCGGGTCGTCAGCAGCCTGAAAGTCTGACACCCACCGGAACACAACAATGCTGGTAACATAATTGTTGTGATGGCGAGTGGCGACAGACTTAGGTAAGATGGTGGTAGCTAGCCAGGCGGACTCTTCCAATTAGTTCGTTGTCATAACCCAACTACTACGTTACCTGAAAGCTGTGAAGAAGCCGTAACCGTCTGCCTGTCCTCAGTCATCAAGGTCAGCACTAAGCGAGCTGGTCCATCAGTGTAGAACCTGGACACGCACGCGCGGTTCATATTACCCGCAGTCAGCACTCCTGGGGCCAGGAAAAGGTGGTTCTTGTCTGTGCATGGGTTTCTGGAAGAAAGATGGAAAGTGTTAATTTCAGTTTTGTAATTAGTCACTTATTAGACTAGTTTACATAACCAGCATTATTGTAGGAAATGGAAATCCACCATGTCTACTTGTTTGGTATTGGTCTGTTCAGAAAATAGTTTCATAACTTGCTCAGCTCAGCTTCGGAGTTTCAAACAAATGGAGATTAAAAAATTATAGTTGAGGCACACCATATACTAATCTCCGAAAACTATTTTCAAAAACGTTCAGTAGATTATTCTAATTTACGAACAAAACATTAAACCATGATTTAACAAACGACCATATCATTGAACACAATTGCTTTTTTTTCATCGACTTCCGTCAAAAAGCCATACGCTCCGAAATTCCCATAAGACATCTCACCGATATGCCCAGTATGCCCACGCAAATACCATTAACGTTTTTAGTCGTCCCATCACATCGTTGATGCTTGCCTCACGTCTCAACTACACGAAGGGTACAATTATACCATAGAACAAAAAATGATGAGATCAATTGAATAGCCGTTTCCTCGTAATGGCGGACATAAAAATCAAGGTCCGATCGACCTTGGATATCAACTTTATAAATATGCTCTGTGATGGCTTGTAATTGTATGTAAAATGTAAATGATTTACATTTTCCTTTGTCATTTACATGATGATTTTGTAATGAATGAAAAATGGAGCTGTGAGGCGGTAATTTGCATAAATAATTAATTCTCTATAACACAGCGTGTCGACTGAGTCTATCCGGAGTCTAGACACAAGCGCTTCAACGAAGTAAAGATGATCTCAGATGTCTCGCTGATGGTGGCGCGTAGTTTGGATCATTTAGCTCCCTTCAAAATAGTTGAGCTGAATGGTGTTGATCCATGCGTCATGTTTCTGAACAGGCGCCATCAGTTGGGGCTGGTCATCACTTAGCTGCCAGGGCTTATTTTTTAATTGATTTTTTTATGGACGCTTTTATGACGTACGTCTTTCTACATTGTTCTCACATGTATAATTTCAACATGAATGATGTAACCAATATCTGTAACCATTTTTTGATTTAAAAGTGTGTCCGTGGAGTTTCTTTCCCGTTCTTCTCCATAGATACCTACTACGCTTTGGAATGGGCAACTAGAATAGAATAGAATAGAATACCCACAAACTACTCACTGAACTAGCTACATATTTCTGACTGACCGATTCCTAGACAATTCAAAAGTGCCTGTAAATGGTTTAATTTAAATAAATGGTTTTAGTTTGATATTGGTTTGATCAAATGATCGGCGGGCCGAAAGAGACTTGCCACTGTACCTTAGAGATTCCTTGAAAAGGCCGAAAATAGCAAAAAAAGAAATGAAAGAAGAAAGGATGAAGAAAGGATAGCATGAGAACCAATGAATTTGTCATCGAAGTGAAGAATAAAAATGCTGAATTAGGGGCAGATTCTGACAAAAATCTGGGATTTAGAAGAATACTAAGCTGATGACCGTAAAAAAGTAACCATTAGTGGATATGCTACACTGCAACATCTATAAAAATCAATTGCCGTGCGTTACTCTCGCAAAAACTCGAAAATGGCTAGCCCGATTGGGATGAAACTTTCTAACAAAATAAATAAATTAAAAAGGCATTGCAACGCATCGGCATTAGCTAGTAAGTAATAAATGCATTGAGTCAATGTTTTAGTATCCATATTTATGATTTTTATAGTGAAACGTGGGTTTCCGTAGCGGAAGTTAGGCGACATTTCATTTTGCTCTACTTAAAACCAGAAATTCGCCACATTTACAAGCGGATCCTGTTTATAGTAGGTGACTAACTTAGTAGTATCGATGGGCTATTAAATGAACGCTGGTCCTAATGATATAATCAACTCAATTAACAGCTACCTTGTTTATTACTTCTATTAGCAATCACAGGTCTTATTGCGACACTAATGCGCGACTATTGCATGGATTTCGGAATTTCCCATACTTACGTACTTCAACATCCCAATAATTTCATCTCTTCACGACAGAAATGAAAGAAAAATTATAAACTCAAACTCAAAGTACTAGACTCTCTGATATTCCAATAAAGGAATCAGGGGGTTGAAGCAAGTCTTGCCAAAGGTCGGCTTAGCTGTGAAGTCATAACAAACAAGCAGAGACTCTTTCGCATTCATAAATCATCTATATTATTACTTACATACTTAATATTGTCATTGACTATGTGATTCTTTACAGCAACAAAAGAGTTTTTTTTACTTCAATTTTGTTTTCAGGTTGGTAGTTTTGTTTTTTTAACCTATTTTATGTACTCTGTGTAATATTATAAAACTCGCCTTTAAGTGACAAATTCACTCTAGATTGTAAGTTTAATTCTTACAGTACCTACCCCAATTTTTTTTATTAGTGATTAAGTCGTTGGAGAGCCATAATTAAATAATTAAAATAGATATGGAATTACGGATTTCCTAACTTCATCAACCAACTAACTTATGCTGCTTACTCCAGAACATGAAGCTCCTATAATCGGGTTTCAAATGACCGCCGTATGAATGCACTCGTTAACTTGTTCTTAGAAGTACATACATCTGGCTGTTATTAAAACAAGATGCCGGTGATAGGGCTGTGCTTACACAGTTACAGCCTGTTTGAGTGCTTTTATTGATACAGTCGAAAATAGCAGTGATTGAACTGTATGGAATTTCGATTTGAACTTGATGCTTATTTTTCGGCTAAGTTAGAATGAGACACTTTTAGTTAGGCCCAAGTGGGTTGGTCAAAACCGGTCAATTGCAAATGAAAGAAAAAGATTGCGTTTTGAACATCTTTTAAAAGATAACCATGCTGTACCTACTAATATCTAGTAGGTACAGCATGGTTATCTTATATCATAAAAAATAGTAACGAATACAAAGCTTGAAAGGTTTGAAAAAAAGTAATTGTGGAACGAGTCTGATGGCGAAAATATAGTTTTTATCCGTTTGTCTGAATAAGAATAAGAATCATTTAATCGCACAAAATACAGGTGTCACCAGATGTACAAGTTAGTGGTTTTAAGTACTGTCCATATTTTGCCTGTTTAGGGCATGCAATTCACCTAATTATAAATCTAATAGGTATCTACTTATAAGATAGTGAACAGAAATTATACGTATGTTTTAATATAATTTTCAGTTATATTTTAAGTTACAAATAAAAATAAATATACCTACACATAAGAAAACTAAACCTTAAAATAACATTCTAATTATTGTAACAATCGTTATTTCTAAAGTTAAAACCTTATATTCTTTTCTTTATAATCCAGAAATTCTATGTTCCCGATTGGCGCAAAAGCAGCTGAACAGATTTGGATGAAATTTGGCACAGATCAAAATCATTTATTTTCATAAATAAGGTACAGAAAATTCTTAAGATAATTACATGGATAACTTATTATGCCTTTTCGGCGTGCAAATTTTACGTACTTAAATATTTAACCCCAGCAGTACGTTCGAAATTTCCGACTTCCACGCGGGCGAAGCCGCGGTCAAAAGCTAGTACTAGATTAGAAATGTCTGCATTCTCAAGTTCTCGTTTAGTGTACCATTACCATTTAATGAAAAACGAACGTGCGGATAAGTAATTAGATAAATTCTAAAACTGTAATTAATCAAAACAATAAATACTTTTGTTATGTCTATTACGCATGCAATCCTTGTGAGGAAAGTGGCGATACTGTACATCATATGAGTCATCTCTTTGATTGGTCAATAAAGAGCCAATTCCATCAATTGGTCCTTTGATACGGATTGTAAATTGGGAGAAAGAAAAAAAAAAAATAATAAGAAGGGAACGAAAATACTTTCATCTGCGGTAAAACATGACGCACGAAACCGAGAAGTATGCCAGAAAAAAGGGGAGGCCTATACCAAGCAGTGGGTGATTCCACAAGAAAAGAGAGAGATAATGATAATATCGCCATACCGATCTTGATATTTATCAAGATTCAGACGGGTGCGACGCGACAGCGCGACTCGACTCTATTAGAGAAATGATTTTAATACAGTCGCGACGCGCCCGTCACTTCAGGCTTCAATCACACCGCGTATTGCCTATAATAACAATAAGCATAGCGTTTAAATATTGATAGAAACAACGTGATATTTACTGACCGTCTGACCGATAAGATCTGTCTACAGAATATAATGATTGGCGATTGCCGCATGTGGCTTATGGTACCTATATTTCGGAATTGCCAAACTGTTTTTTTTTGCTGTTCAACAAGACTAGAGTAGAGCTCTATTTTATTTAGCTGGAAATGCGATAGGTATATTTGTTAAAAAATACAAAATTGACACATTTTCTCATTAAGCACTATACCTACTACATATTAAAAAAAAAAAATACAATCGTCGAATTGTCAGATTGACCACTGTCACTTGACGCCCGCCAGTTTTATTAAATAGGCTAGGGATTCAGGAGACGAGTTTGAAAAATCGTATGTGCCTCTTCTTAACCTTTGGTATGGAACATGGACCCACACGAGACACACACACATTACTATAATGGCAAAAAATAGGATTTTCTCTACACAAACACGTCTGCAAGAAGCTCTAATACTAATTTGTCGGTAACCTGGCTAAACTTTATCGCAGTTGAGAGCAGTGGTCTTTCTCTGAGATTATGATTTGGCAAGGAAATCAAAAGGTATGTTTCTTTTAGGAATAAAAGCGTGGAAGATGTGTTTCTTAAAGCTAACCGCGTTTGCATGGTTAGCTTTAAGAATCGCATCTCAAATAAAAAGGGTTTACCCTTTAGAAGATCATGACGATGATGTCGAAATTAATGATATGAAATGAAATTGTTTGTTCTGTAAATACGATATCGGAATCACTTTTACACGTCATGTCACGTGAAGAAAGCCCGAAACAAACTTAGAGGTCGCAGTCTTTTTTAAAGTCCAGACTTAACAATGAAAGTCTCTTGACTTATTAGTTGGCTGGAACTGTGTAGAAAATGAAAAATAGATCCTAAATTCGATTTAGTCGATCTACATCACGGCTGTAAAACCGAAGCGTTAGGCAGAAGGTATACCTATAGTACACCCACATTTCTGTAATGGGGGGTGAGCCTATTGCCATCCACCGGGCACAAATCCAGACTCCGGACAGGAAATTCTCAGTAGCACTCCAGTAGCATTCCCGACCCGGTAATCGAACCCAGGGACAGGATTTAGTCGATCTAGTTGTAGGACAATCCTCCATAGAAGATATGGAGAATCACTGATTTCTTATAAGGTTTTAGCTGGGTTAGAAAACATGCTCTTTGGAGAGATAAACTTAATTCCAAAAGCATGGTTTAGGTGTCCTTTCGAGCTTATTTGGTAGGTATTCCAGATGTCAGCTTCAGCGAGAAGACGACCATCTATCCAAAAATAAGGAAATAATCAAAAGACAGCTTACTCTATAATATTTCCAACGTTTTCAGTCTCCTTAGCATTCTGGGAACTGACTAGCCCGAGTGCTAATAGCAGGCAAAACCACAACATTTTCATAGTTCAGATTCCTCGAAATCACAATCACTTTTTATTAAATTATATTATTATTACTATAGTTCTTGATCAGCAAAAAGAGTTTGATCCCATTTTAGACGTAAGAAGAAATAATTTGCGTTAAAGAAAGTTTATTTATAATTTTATGATTTCCTGCGTTCTAATTGATGTTTTTTTATTTATTTCGGAAGTACAGTAACTTCAAGAAATGATCACTTCATAAGTTTTGTCTGTATTTTGATTAATACCTACGAGTATTGAGCTACTTCGTGGACGATAATCTTACTTATGAATGGACTTTCTTCTCGCTTACTTAGAGTTTTAATTAACTTATATAGTTAGTTTATAATTTTTTTTAATTTCAATCTCGTCAGTTAAATTAACGGATCATTAACCATCACCAATTCAATATATCACTTGGCAACGATCTATTTTCGCAATCGCCGCTTTATTTTATTTTTAATCTCAAGCTAATTAATTATAGCTATTTTTATTTTATTGATAAACAACAGTTATTCGTTTATCTCAACCGGCGCCATTTTGAATATACTCGCAGTACGACCGTCAGAGCGCGCGCGCGCAGCAGACTAGTTGTTGTACGCATGCGCGAAAGGTCGTCGCGCATCGCGAAAACGACAGAAGCGCACAACATTTTTCGTTTTCAATGTATGAGTAATAAAGAGTATTTAAAGAATACTTTAAGTATACGATTCATGTCGGTAAATGTTTGTTCCAATTATGTTCAAAATAAAGCATAGTATTAGACTATTTTAGGTATTAGAATTGTTACTGTTGTTTTAATGCTAAGTGCAAAATTAATCTGTGAAGTAACGGTGCCCGATCTCTATTTACTAAAGCAGCCAAGATAGTAAATGGAAATCTCACTACTCATTTAATATTTAATTGTAAAAAATAAGTATTTTTCAATAAATGTTGCGCACTTCTGGCTAGGTTAATAGGTCGATCGTCGACCGCTTGCTATACAATTAATTGTTCGACTTCAATTGTTTTGCACTACACATGAAGACGCGTGGAATGTGGTAGTTTATATTTAAGAGTATTTGTCTGTGAATAGCATACGATTTGACTTTAGACGCGAGGTATTTCAAACAGAAGACAATGACTTAGTATCAAAGTCAAGGCATTTATTTCAATTAAACCATTTACAGGCACTTTTGAATTGTCAAAGAGTCGGTCAGTTAGTCAGAAAGTTGAAGCCAGTTGCCCATTCCAAAACGTAGATCTTTATGGAGAAGAATGGGCGAGAAACTCGATGGACACTCTTTTAAATCAAGATATTACAAAATCCTGGGTACACTATTCTTGTTGCTTCTGAGAACAATGTAAAAAAATAAATTAAAAAATAAAAGTTATAATAAAAGTAACAAAAACTAAAACCCAACTACTAGATTTAATTATAGATTACGTGTGACTCCGGATTTTTAATTGGTCTGTCTGTGATGACTCCAATTTAATGTAACGTCAAATAATCTATGACCAGTGGACGACCGAGACGCTTCCAATGATACCACATTATTTGTCAAATTATGATGAGAAGTTTAGAAGTTATGAGGGAAAAGCTGGGAAGAATTATATTCTATGAGAAGCGATTTTTATTTACTATTTATTGTTTTTTTTTTAAGTAAACTGTAAATGCTGCTGCCAAAGACATTATTCTTCATTAATGGCGCTCGCTGGTAGACAGGGCACAACACACTTGTAATCTCTAGCGAGAGAAGGTTTGAGGGACCTCACTACCTAATTCTCATGAACATTATCCCCATATTAACTGTAAATAAACATTTACTACAATAACTATTCATTCTGCCTAGCCTTTTCCCAATAATGTTGGGGTCGGCTTCCAGTCTAACCGGATGCAGCTGAATACTGGGTAATACGATACCCCGTGGTAAGACTGTTTGTCAGACTTTCGGGCTTCTAACGACTCGTAACGACTGTCAAAATTCCACGAATGACAACCGGGACCAACGGCTTAACGTGCTTTCCGAAGCACGGCGGAGTCTTGGTATGTAAAGACGGTCACCCATCCACGGATCAACTCCGGCAAGCGCAGCTTAACCTGATGGATCGACCCGTGCGGCTGTTATTACTTAGCCACGAGCTCCTCAATAACAATACTACAATAACTATTAATCTTAAATTGGTTTAACAAACTAAATAATTCAAACCTCATTAAAATCATAAGATGTCCCTAAACCAGGGTGTAAAAATGAAAATTGTTTGTAGAATATGAAAATAAAGTTTCCTACAAAGTAAAATTGAAACAACCGTAACATGGCAATTTTTTTTAGGGGCCCAAATCGAAAGAGAATTAAAATCATCCTTTAGGATAAAACAGTGAAAGTTTGCGGCGTAGGTCAACATGACGTCAAAATGACATAACCTATGTCAACCTAAGGAATAAACATGGCGGGGCTTCCTGCATTGTCACAATAGATTGTCGTTCGTGATTTGAATTGTAACGTTAGTTAGTTATGTGATTTCACTAATAATTGAAATATTATAACTTACACTCTCAATCCTGGGCTGAGCAGTTTCATATTTCGTTTTAAGGGTCGTTGCTAAATCATATCGTTGACCAATATAATATAATTGACAGACTTTAGTAGTCCGCCTACTGACGGCACTTTTTTGCATCAACTCGATAAGGCTAAATTCAGTAGCAGCTGAGTACTGAAACACTTGAGTCCCTCGGATGTCAGGAGCCTCGACCCAGGCTCGTATGGCATTTTACCATCATTCTGCCCACACCCGTAAGCGGAATATAGGCGTGCTACTTACAGTAGTTTTAACAGAGCCACCCCCCTTCAACTGCTATTAACTAGAATCACTGCTTGAATCCGGACACACTACGTCAGTAGATTAAGCCGCGCGCGTCTTAGTTTCGACATCCTATCATAGATGGCGTTAAATTATATTCTAGCTTGAAAAGTTTATAATGTTTTTTCCGGTAATGTCGAATTCATTTGCGTCCGAAATCTAAATCTAAATTTTAGGCTGTAAAATTTGCAGACATGTGATTAAAAGTTTATTTTAAAGTTTTCAGGAAAAGAAAAATACCTACTATATCTCTCCTGGGTTGCAATACCTACAAACTGCTGAAGTTACTTACATTGTAAGTGTATTATGTCAATTTATTTTATTTTCACTTATTGACATAATCGACTCATTACAATGTTTTATTAATAAGTTGTATTACAATATGGCAAATTATGTGTTTCTTTGTTTTATAAATAGGTAATGTAACTTACTCTGCATAGGTACTATTGTATGAAATCATGTTCTTCTAAATTAATAGGCAACTGTGCTGCTGGGTAGTTGTTGCGCCACTTCTTCACGGGCGGGCGTTTTAGGAGACTGTCTTGTGTAATTTTGACGTTCAAAACGCCTCTGATTCTCAGCCAAATTTCAATAAATGATTTTGATTATCATGATGCCTTATGTAAAGACACTACTATGCAGGGTACGACTAACTTTCAATCCCCGTTTAGAACGATCATAACTGAAACTCCCATTTAAAACTCGATTAAAAGTTGCCAACGATATCATGGCCACAACAGCCCATTATATTTCGAATGTATTTCGACCATTATTGGTTTTCAGTATGGCGGACGCAGATTTGCAGTTAAAAGGAATTAACTCTCGCAGCAGATCGGTTTTATTTTCTTTATTACTGTCTATTGTTCTGTCCGTTTGTTTTGTACCCAGAATACCTGCAGGACGAGAGTTTTTTTCAGGCTTGATTTCATATTCTTTATGGCACCTCTTTAGGTTATGCATGAGCGATCCGAATATCAACAAATATTTGGCGTAGGTCTTAAGGGGGAGGCGTGAAAATTGATTCGCTGTTACAATGTATTTAGTAGGTAGCTTATTGAGAAAGAGTTAGTATCCAAAGGTTGTCTTTAAACGATCGATTTTAGCGATAAGACCGCCCGTTGTGTCTCTATGTATTTCCAATTAGAGCTGTGGCCCAGTGGAAACAGCCGCAACTTACGAGTTGTAGGTCGTAGGTTCGAACCCTGACAGGCTCTTACTTTGTGTAAATTATTTAATCACCACTGCGCTCAAAACTGTGAAGGAAAACATCGTGTGGAAACCGCAAAGCCTAGAACCAAAAATTCGAAGTCATGTGACATCTACCAACCCGCACTAGGCCCGCGTGGTAGATTACAGCCCACTACCTCTCGAAGAGAGACCTGTTTCCCAGCAGTGGGAACATTATGAACATTATTATGACATTATTGGGCTTTTTATGAATTATGTAAGTAAATTTTCTATATTTATATCTGTAAATGGTGTACATAATAAAGAGTATTCTATTCTATTCTTCTAGGAAACTACCACTAGACTAGAATGAAACTATTTGTAGCAAGGAAGTTAGTGTCGTAGTTTGAAGGGTGTCGGCAAAGTTACAGAGGCTCTTGAGACGTTTTAACCTTGTCTGAATGATCGTCAATGAATTTGTGAGCATTTCGCTTTGCGTTGTAGATATAAAATCTCAGGTTTTTGTTTTTTTTCGTTTGTTCTGTTTCAAAATTGCATCATCTGTACGCAGAACTCAATTTATGTAAATGAAACAGATAAAATAAAAAAAACAACAATTGATGTTGAAATACTCTACGTGCGCTGCCGTTCGTTCGCTACATGCGTTTTGCCACGGTAACGATACATTGCGTGTGAGGTAAATACACAAATCAGGTTTATTGGATGAGTCCCTTATCGTTCGTGAAATAATTTAATGTACCGGTCATCTTAGTATGATAAACTGAATTCACCCCATCAGTCTGCGTAGGGCTGTCCCTTGTACCCTGAAGGTATATGGTGTTAAATGTTTTTGATCTGAGGGGCAATTTTTGACAACTTTGACAGATTACGCCTTGACATGTGAACGTTTTTTTAAGTAAACCTAGAACTTAAGAAACAGTAACATAATATTCGACTAGACGCAGAAAGGTAAAGCAAAGCATGGTGATCGAGATTCTCAAACTCAAACTCAAAGCATTTATTTCAATTAAACCATTTACAGGCACTTTTGAATTGTCAAGGAGTCGGTCAGTCAGAAAATATGAAGCTAGTTGCCCATTCCAAAGCGTAGTAGGTACCTATGGAGAAGAACGGGCAAGAAACTCCACGGACACTCTTTTAAATCAAAACATTGTTACAAAAATTGGTTACATCATTCATGTTGAAATTACTTATACATGTGAGAACAATGTAGAAAGACGTGCATGATAAAAGCGTCCTTTCAATTCATTACTACAGCTTCATTTATATATTTCCCCATTTTTGTTTCAGTTACTTTACATCGAAATTCCAACTGCAGCCACTCCCAAACGTTGGTAGGTATCACGTGTATAAACAAATGAAATGCAAATTAATTAAATAAAAGAGCGAGTGGACTCGTAAAAACAGCTAGTGTTGTAAAATAAAGCCAAGTGAAAAGTGGACATAATAATTAATTTTTATTACGGCGCCGTCGACTGGGTGGCCAGCATTCAACGCTTTGGAGTGTTGCCAGGTGGGGAATTTCGACTGAATTTTTAATTGTGGCAACATTTTAGCGATTGAGTTCGCACGTGTTTGCGATGCTTAATTTATTTTCGTTGAATTTTTTTTTTGTTTGTTTTTTTTTTTATTGTGTAGATCGTTTGATGTTGGTAACCGATTATTAAGTTGATTGGAAGGTACTTTTTATCTTAATTGTACGATTCATTTCAAAGAAAATTGAAAATGGTATGTAAGTACACAGTTATTTCTGCAGTACCTGTTTCAAGGATTATAATAACTTTAGCAGCAGCAATCACAGACAAATTTGGAAAAGAAACGGACTAAATAAAACCAACTGAAAAGATCGAAAATAGACACACGACTAACATACTATACTATGTTAGTAACATCATGCAGTTCAACAGGTATCTAGAAGCGGGTTCACACCTGTGCAAGCGCACGAACAGTGCCGCTCGCGTTCTTCTTAGGAATATAAGGACACCGTTAGACATGTTCGCGAGCGGATAGCGAGCAGTTTCGCGCGCACGTGTTGTGCGGTTCGCGTGCATCTTAGGCGTGAATTACACATAGACGGGCTGCGGCGTAAGGTGCGACACAGGCGTCGCCTTCGTACATTTTGTATGCAAACGTTTTGAAGCGGCATCATGTAGGCACCGCACCTTCACCTTACGCCTACGCTTACGCTTCATCTCTGTATAATTCACGCCTTAGGAGCATAGTATGGACACCTTCAATTCACGGTTTTTGCGTGTGAGCTTCAATTGCGGATGTGAGGTGTGGTGGATCCTTGCACGCGAACCGATCACAACTTGCAAGGTCGCGCGTAGTGTGTGACGCGGCCATAACTCCATAGTCATTCGAGTCGCCTAGCGTCTGGTTCATGCGCTTGCGCTGGTGTGGATGCGCCTTAATATGTTATTGTTATGAACGAAGAGTCTTCTGCGGCAAAGTTATGCACCTACGCCTTTAAAATAGAAGCCCAGGGTCCTGGACGTACTAGCTGATCAAAACAATCGGAAAACTGGGTGGAATAACGCCCACTCCCACTCACCAGCTAAGCGTCTCAGGCCTCGTGTTCCCCTACCATTCAAAAGTGTCAAATATTTGAAGATATATCGGGGTCGGTTTCCAGTCTAACCGGATGCAGCTGAATACCAGTATTTTATATGGAGCGACTGCTTGTTTGACCTCTACAACCCAGTTACTGGGTAATACTATAATCCTTGGTAAAACTGGTTGTCACACTTTTGGGCTTCTGAGGACTCGTAACGACTGTCAAAGATCCACGAATGACAGCCGGGACCAACGAACGGTTTAACGTGCTTTCTGAGGCACGGAGGAGTCTCGATATGTAAAGATGGTCGCCCATCCACAGACCAACCCCGGCAAGCGTACCTTAACCTGACGTATCGACCCGTGCGGCTGTTATTACTTAGCCACGAGCTCCTTTCTGCAACAGTAGTTGTGTGTTAAATGAATGAAAAAGACATATTTACTGCTGGATGCTCTCTTAATGAGTAATGTTCTACCCCTATCAACAGCCTCGACCTCATTTACAATCGGACATACTGGCTGCTGCTCCGTCGTAATGCAGTTACCTGCACCTACCTCCTTTAATTGCACATCGTTAATTCTGAGCTGCGCTACGTTCGTATGTTTAATTTAATTAACCAATTCCCTACTCTGTTTCTGGTTTGCGTGTATTTCAACTGTTTGCAGCGAAAATTTCGTGTTTATACTGCTGTTTTTTGTGGGAGTAAGGAATTGGATGGAGTAACTTGCTTACTGGTATACTCGTATGTTTACCTGATAATGGGATCAGTCTGTACACATAACGTTAGCACCCTAATTGCGTAATTCACGATCAATCACAATCTGAATCGTGTTGAAACAGATTGCTAATCCAATGCTTCATAAGTTCGAAAAAAAATCTGCTCAACAACGTAGATAACGCAATGGATGTTGTTGAACTGTCAAAATGAAACAGATTAGTCTTAATCGTGTACGAAAATGTATTATGCAATAGTGTAGTGGTAGTACTTCTCCGGACTTTGATAACTGAGGGTTCAGAAACGCAATGCAACAAGTTAACGAACCAATAATAGGTACCTACTATCGAATAGATAAACTCCAGTGCAGAAACCGAGCTTTAGCTGCATCCATACAAGCAGCTTATTCGCTTTTACTCAGTAAATGAAAACCCACCGTTTTCTCAGTAAAAGTCCCAATAGCCCATAATCTATAACAGCTTGAGGTCAGCTATTCGATTTGCCACAGCTCGACGGCTCATATAGTCGAGCGAGCATTTACAATCGCTTGCAATATGCACCTTGCGCACGGAAACGAAAATGTGAAACAATTTCCTATACCGAGTCCGTTTGAGCGTCAAATGGCGGATTTTCCATAAATTCGTGGGACGTACTTGGGTTTTGCGCGGTTATTTGTAGTTTTCTATTTTCAATATTTAAAAAAGTAAATAAAAAAATACAAAAAACCCGACTGCGTAAAAAGTTAACTAAAAAATCCCACACTCAGTACCTACTTGTAAAGCCTTTTTTTATTTTTTTTTGTGAAGTCTAGAAATAACTTCTCCCGTTCTGAGCGGAGCGGGAGGGCGTGTCAAACTCTTACTAACTAAAACCCACCCGTGTTCCTTCAGTTGCCTGTGTTGCCAGGGGCCACGGTATCCCTTTCAGACTCTCCCGCAAACCCGGCATCGGCTCTAGCGGGCCCCGCCATTGGTGCTGACATCTCTTTGAGGCGCGCGTGGAACAGCATACGCCCTCGACCCGGGCCTGGTCCTTATCGGGGGCGAGTTACTTTTTCTCACCACCCGCAAGACCGCGCCTACGGTGGCCGGGAATCGGCTTGGGATTCCCGACGTACTTGTACACCCTAAAGGTATGATACCGAACCCCGCAAACCCGTCGTCGTCGTTGTCTACTTTAGAAGAAGAACACGGTCACACAGACAGACACGAAAAGCGATTTTAATTTATAATATGTACCTATAGTTAAATAAAATATGGTAAACATAATATGCCGAAAGTAAATATGAAATTCCACCCAAGTCCGTCCCCTTTAGGCACCTGCCCCACCTCCGGCTGCAGTGAGTGCACGAAGGCAACGAGCGGTTACTCGCTGGTATGAGCATGCTAGCGTGAGTCTCTCAGGCAGCGGGTGTACTACTCTGTCCGCCAAGCGATCATCGCTGAGCGAGTACCTATACTCTCTTTGACAGCTCTTGTCGCTGCGACAAACGAATACTCGCCGGCGCAGCGGTGTAGCGATCATCGATACATTAAGTTGACGGATATAATGACATAATTTGTGGGAGATCTGAAGTCTAAACTAAGCCTAGGCCGGTATTTTAGAACTGCAGGCCCCCCATTGTAATACATAGAAAAGATTATCAACGTGGTAAAATAGCGAGTGATTTATGGTGTGTGTATGTGGGGGGTGCGTCTGAGGGTTAGTGCGTGTGTATGTCGTGAGTGTGTGTCTGTGTGCCTACATCTTTTGTACAACCAATATACAGGGTTACTTGTAATTCGACGTATATCCGTTAGGAGCTGATAGGGGGGCCAGAATGCAACAAATTGAACACCCCCTATGTATGGCCGAAATTCAATAGTTCTCGAGATATTTGAATTTTACGGGTTTTTCGATATTTACCCAAAATTTCACATTTAATTCCAAATAAAAAAAGAACTACATATTGAATGCGTACCATTAAAGAACGATATCGTAGCTGGCACTTCAATCAAGCTATGAACCTAATTAAAAGTACTTAATTCAACGAAATAATTAAAATTATGAGCGATTTAAGAATAATATCTTACCAATCTTTTCATTTTACGCTTCAAAAATGTTGTCTCGTCAAAAAAATTACTATGACGTTAATCGTACAAATAACTAAAACAACTTGCCTATTCTGTAAGCTTTCCAAAAAGGTATAAAAGTTAAATTTAAGATACGTAATTCGTGGCATGGCATGTGTTTGAATCAGCGCGGGGACAGAAATCATCTGTGTTTTCAGTTTAGGATCATCCCTAAAACTACCGATTTTAATGGCGAATTTCTTCGTGATGGGTCGGGGTGTGCGGGCTGTTTTATAACCGTTGAAGAACTTATATCGGCCACATGGGAACGCAATGGGAAACGTGAGTATTCATCGATCACAGTTATTATGTACTTATTTCTTGTATTGGAAGGTACAGTAACGGTCATAAGTGGAGTAGCAATTTCTTAAAGCAATAGATTGACGCTTCGGTTTAACTTACGACCTTCTTATAATAAGTCATAGACACACACACACTCTCATTAGTTTAACAATTATAGTATTTCATAAATTCGACTCATAACGCATATGTCATGATAGCTTAGTGGTTACCGTATTTGGGTTGACGCGTTCATGCGTAGAGAGTCGTGGGTTCAAATCTCACGCGCGGTCATAGTTTTTTAATGTTTTAAAAATCATTCGAATAATCACGCTATTGACTATATCCTTGTTATTTTCGTCGTGTTCACTAAACTCGCAAAACTTTATGATTATACCCACGGAAACCTAAATAAGTTAAATGATAATTAAGGTAGACAGACGCAGTTAACTTACGACTCATTCACCGCGAATAAATAGAACGATGTTTGTTATTGTGGGTTAGTGACGTGTGCTCAATATATTAGCGGTGTCTAAAGTTTATTTTGAAATGCAAGCAAAGAATATAGAAATGAAAGCGAATATTATTGCGCTGCGTAAAAGCGGACTTAATATTTATCACAAATATCTGATAAAACCGGACTGAGTGTGAGTAATATGATTTAATTATTTTATCAAACATTTATCTAATTAAATTATAACTGCTGATCCTGGTAATTGTTTTTTGAAACGTTTTATTTTTACCTTATTAATATTATTTATTTATTGCATAATTTAAGTAAATAAAATTGTTTCTGATCTGATTTGGTTTTGTAGCTATAGCTAACTTTATAATAACTTACTTATTTATTTCAAAACATTTGTTAACTTTAATAATGCTCGACTAGTTACAACCACTGATCTTTAAATGTCTCATCTGTGGATAAAGTCTAAATAGAAGAAGAAATATATAATTTCAAAGTAAATTTATTTACTTAGATCTTTGAACGATGAAAATAACATTTTAATTATTTATGTGAAATTTCTATTGACAATAATTACTTATAAAACTTTTTGTTTTAGATATAAAAGAGATGCAGGGACAACACATGGTCAGCGAATACGGAACAAGTGGTTTCATACCAACAAGACGTTTGAAGAATTATTCAACGTCTTTACGAACCATGCGCCGTGCAGTCCGCGCAGAAGGTTTGCATTACATGTTACCCACTGTGTGCAATGTTTACGTGCGTGAGTGGTTAAACACCCGGAGACAACAGTTATTTCACGGCCAGCACGATCTCCTGACCTCCACCCTATAGAAAACCTATGGGGTTTGATGATACAGCGATGGGAAGCACGGAATGAGCGGTCTGATGAGCAGTTGAAGTTGCATTGTATTGAAATATGGGAAAATTTAAGGGGAACAGATAATTGCTTCAAATATATGAATTAAAATCTAAATGTAAATATAATTATATTATAAAATTTATATTATAATCATTATATTATAATAAAATAATAATTATTATTATAATTTATATTATAATAATTATAATAAAATAATAATTATTATTATAATTATATTGTGTCATATCCGTAATAAGGATTATTTTGAGGTTTAGTTTCAATCTTCTTTTCGTAATGAAAATGAACACTTAAGCTATAACCTCAATAAGTCCTATTAAATACAATTTGTTAACTATTCGTTACACGAACGTGAGGTCTCAAACTTACTCGTAGTAAAATAAAAGTAGTAATACTGAGTAATTTATTTGTATTGTGACAACGATGCCGCATTTGTTATATTTACGTGGGTAGATTTGCGTAGATTTGCGAGTTGGTTTGTTACATTACCCACACACAAAAGTAATTAAAGGACATTATTATTTATTATTAAGATACAATATATTAAGCCTGATTGTCAAGGTTCATGGTACTTTATCTCAATAGATTGTTTTTTATGGGAAAATAAACTGTTTTAATTCTAGAAGTTTATTTATTTAAACTTCATAAAATGATAACGAATAAACATTTTGTAATCACTTATTAAACATTTTTTATTCTTAACCCCTTATTTCAATAACAATATAAGTAATAATAAAATTAGCTATTAATTAATAATCTTGTTTATTAATGTATTAAATAATAAAAAAACAGATGAAGATGATTGTTTAAAAGAAAAATAAAAGTTTCGTTTCGTGATTTGAACCCAGACCTATGTGTTTCACCATACACTTCAATACGCTACCAGCTATCGGAACTTGATACCAATATGTGAATTTTTAGCACTACTATGAACCGACCAAGGTCACGAGTAATTACGTACTCTGCGAAAAAGTGACGGTATGCTTTTTGTTTCATTCGACGCCAGTGTGAGAGTTCTGAGGTGTATTCTGTGTTGATACATCACTTACACACACAGATATAGGTTCGGCCTGTCGCTCGTTCATAGCAATACAATCCTAAGCGTGATAATGCACTTATGACCGCTTACTGTACATAATAACTGTGATAGATGAATACTCAAATGTCTGGACCTTTAAAATCAATTCTTTATCTTTATCCATAGGTGAAGTAGCTTTTATCAAGTCTGTAGAATTTTAGTTGTATTTCAGAACAATGTTCTCCAGCTGGAGAACATCAAATAGTCGAAGCAGAACGCCAGGCCACTGAAAATTCAACTACTCAGCGAAGAACGACGAGAGATCGTAGGCTTCCAGGCCGCTACTGGGATTACGTTCTGAACTGAATAGCTGTTCTTGATAAAACATACTTCACCTATGGAGGGATAAAGTATTGATTTTAAAGGTCCAGACATTTGAGTATTCATCGATCACAGTTATTATGTACCTTCCAATACAAGAAATAAGTACATAATAACTGTGATCGATGAATACTCACGTTTCCCATTGCGTTCCCATGTGGCCGATATAAGTTCTTCAACGGTTATAAAACAGCCCGCACACCCCGACCCATCACGAAGAAATTCGCCATTAAAATCGGTAGTTTTAGGGATGATCCTAAACTGAAAACACAGATAATTTCTGTCCCCGCGCTGATTCAAACACATACCATGCCACGAATTACGTACCTTAAATTTAACTTTTATACCTTTTTGGAAAGCTTACAGAATAGGCAAGTTGTTTTAGTTATTTGTACGATTAACGTCATAGTAATTTTTTTGACGAGACAACATTTTTGAAGCGTAAAATGAAAATATTGGTAAGATATTATTCTTAAATCGCTCATAATTTTAATTATTTCGTTGAATTAAGTACTTTTAATTAGGTTCATAGCTTGATTGAAGTGCCAGCTACGATATCATTCTTTAATGGTACGCATTCAATATGTAGCTTTTTTTTTATTTGGAATTTAATGTCAAATTTTGGGTAAATATCGAAAAACCCGTAAAATTCAAATATCTCGAAAACTATTGAATTTCGGCCATACATATGGGGTGTTTAATTTGTTGCATTCTGGCCTCCCTATCAGCTCCTGACGGATATACGTCGAATTACAAGTAACCCTGTATATAGATATTACGTTTTACGTAGTACCTGTCTACACTATAATAACATGTATCTCTTTTACTAAACCGGGATATACAATTTTTTAAACTTTTCTTGAGTGAGAAAATTGTTAATAGCTTGTCGGTTTTATGTCGGCGGTGGGTGAGGTGCCTTAGTTCGAGAGTCGTGACTACTCGTGACTGCGACGTAGTGTAGTGAATCGGGAAAGCCGCGTGTTTCGCCCGCAGCGCACTATGCGGATGATCGGCGACGCAAACCCACTGGGGCCGCTTAGAATGAAACGTGTGTTTACGCCTCTTTGTCATGGTAAGCAGACCTTACCAGAGCTATGGTGGGACCTGTAATTTTATTAAAATGGCTGAAGAAGGAAGATTTAGCTTAACTGAATGTTGAATGAAAACGATGTTAGCCGAGTAGTTTAAAGCCATTAATATAACAGAAGGAATAACGTGATCAGTGTGGGTTAGCTACGATGAACAACAGTGAGCCACGTCCCTAGGAGAAGAATTAATAAAATAAATAAATTTCATTTATTTCAGGTAAATAACACCGATTGCCAAAGATAAAATTAAATTAAATTGAATAAAATCAAATTAAAAATCAGATCAAATTGAAACCAAATAAAATGAAGTCAAAATAAATCAAATCAAATTTAAAATATATACATAGGTACTCAAAACAATAAAATAACACATACACATTATTAACATAAGACAATGATTTTGATTATGATAGATGGAGACGGAGAGGAAAGCCGAAGAAAAGATGAATGGATTGTGTGAGGAATGATATAAAAGAGAAGGAAGTGAATGATAGAGTGACGATTGACAGGGGAGAGTGGGAAAATGGGTTTCGTTTTTTCCTTTCGAGGTACGGAACCCTAAAAACAAGGGACAAGGGTAGGACGATGATGATGATTTTAATTATGATGGAGTTTTGCTTTGACAGCTGTTAACACTCACTGTGCAGTCTAAGTATTATATTTTAGTTAGGGCACTGGGAGAAGTAAACCGAGGGTCAGAAACACACATATACGAAAAAGTGAGGTGCCATTTTTGAGAAACAAACTTTTAATTTAATTTGTTTTGTATTGTTAGTGCTTTCATAAAAATGTTGAGCTCATTTTAACTACAGGTTTCATTACCAACAGCTTTGTCGCTTCGTTTGAAGTCTTAAAATGATTAAAAGAGATAAACTTCTCAGAATCTCACCTTTTTATTGAATTGTGAATTCGCAGACCCATGTTAAAAATAATAATTATTTTGGGATGTATCGCTAGTTCTGTTTAGCGGGTTCTCTCTCATTATTTTTTATTGCGAGTTACGAATTGTGGTTGATAAAATGTATAAAATGAGATTGTATCGAACTTTTGAAGTGTAAACTTCTGTAGTTGCGTTGCGCTCTTTTTGAACAGTAAACGAAATTGAATCGTCACGCTCGGGTCGGAGACGTGGAATCGGGAATTCTCGGCTTCAGTCGGTCGGTCACGCTGAATCGTGTATCCTCGATGCTAATTCGCGTATACTCGTTTCCAGTCGTCATCAGATTTTAAAATTAGAAAATAATTTATGTTCTCACTTCTATCGTGTATCATAAGCATAAAACCTCTTTTTTTACTTTTGCTGGGTTCGATTTGATCTGAAAGGAACAAGAAAGAAATAAAAGTTTAATGGTTTTAATTAGTCCTAGATCGAAATAGTTGGAAGTAATTAGTTAATTCTATTATTATCTGCGCATAATGTAGTGCATGCTGTGCTTTGTTTTAAAGTAATACGGCACTTACATTTAAGTTTGCCATGAACAAATTGTTAAATAATAGTGTACCTCCTTTTTGAAGAAGTTAGGCAGTCTCTCCATGTAGGTACTGGTATTTATTTGCATCTGGTTAGACTGAAAGCCGACCCAAAAATTGTTGGAAAAAGGCAGATTGATTGTCGAAAAATCTAATAAATAAATAAAAGCCATGGATGGAGGCCTTTTCCTAGCAGTGGGATGTTACCATGTTTGTCAAAGGACCGATGGCCGGTGGAGCAGACGAGACCTGAGGCCTAAGTCTACTAATTTATAAACGTTACAATGGTCTCTCAATGGCGGGTTTTTGACAGATTTGCCATACAAAAACTCATCATTGAGAGACTATTGTAACGTTTATTAATTAGTAGACTTTGGCCGCTAGAGTGGAGACCACGTAACGGCAAGCGTAGTGTGGACCTCCCCCCAGCTAGTTAGACCGACGACCTTAAAAGGTGGCTGGGATAGACTGGATGCGGAAGGCAGAGGACAGGATGTTGCGGCACAGCCTGGAGGAGGCCTATGTCTAGCAGTGGACTACGATAGGCTGAGTTGATTGATTGATTATTATTAAGTTCGGTTTACCTTAGTTTTTTTTATTTCTGCTTGAGTATTAGTTCTCGATGTTTTGGTTGGTATATTGGCGTGTGCTAGCTGACATATGGCTGTTCATTAAATGTATGTTTTGCGAAACTATTGTATAGAATCAATTTTTCTAACTGAACAGACAGCTGTGCTGCTGGGGAGTTTGTTGCGCCACTTCTTCTTCCCAGCTAAAGGTGACGGGTGGGCGTTTTGGGGGACTGTCTTATGTAATTTTGACGTTCAAAAAGTGCTGATTCTCAGCCTAATTTGAATGAATGAATTTTGATTTTGATTTTGATTGATGTTTAAAAGTATCTGTCTACATTTGAGGAGTAACTAATCAAAAACCGTTAACTTCATTTTGCATATTTTTTCAGAAAATGATAAAAACCGTATAGCATAGTGTAAGTAATAGAACGTATTTGTAGGATTTTGATCAAACCATCGACTCTTAAAAAAAAAATTCGGAAGGATTTACTGGTTTTTGAAGCGGTTTGTTGGTATTGGGATGAGTATTTCAATATTGAGAAGCGAAAAAAAATAAAAACATGTCCTGGTCAATAACGGCTTTTGTTCCGTCACTCCTCATTTCTTTATAATTGTCTGACAATACATTATCGTGGTGTTCTCTTTACCGAAACGTGTACGTATACAAAGAGATTATCACAGTTACATTCAACGAAATAAAATAAATCAAATGTAGACAGAGAATTAACATTATATAAAACAAATATAAATAAAAATCCCCCAAAACATGATTACAAACGCCTACATACATACGGTTTTTACATGAATTATATTTATTCGTATAAATACGTAAAAAGGCGTACAGCGATATCAAATGCTCATTTGGAGTGGGCCGAAAACAATTCATGAAGGTTATGAGACATTAGCAAACACGAGGTGTAGGAATAAAATCATTGTAGACACCTTTGTGCATAGAATTCGACGTATGAAAGTAGATTGTAGTATAGAGAAGGCAGTTTTTGCTTATTTCGCTCTCATATTGCCGCCATTCGATACCATGACCTCATTCTGCCTAGCCTTTTCCCAATCATGTTGAGGTCGGCTTCCAGTCTAACCGGATGCAGCTGAATACCAGTATTTTACATGGAACGACTGCCTATCTGACTGACCTCCACAACCCAGTAACTGGGTAATACGATACCCCTTGGTAAGACTGGTTGTCAGACTTTCGGGCTTCTGACGACTCGTAACGACTGTCAAAGATCCACGAATGGCAGCCGGGACCAACGGCTTAACGTGCTTCCCGAAGCACAGAGGAGTCTCGGTATGTAAAGATGGTCACCCATTCACGAACCAACCCCGGCAAGCGCAGCTTAACCTGATGGATCGACCCGTGCGGCTGTTATTACTTAGCCACGCGCTCCTTTTTCATCATTCGATACCGTGATCTAATTACAATATTTAGCACACTTAATTTCATTAAAAAAAATACTTCGACCTTTTGAAAATGAAAACTATTGTTTGCTAATTTTGCTCTGATATTGATGACATTCGATAATAATTTACTCTCATAGTTAACAATCCCCTGGAAACCTCATAATCTACATAGATACATAAACTCACGACTTTTTCCCAAGAGGGCAAGCGGAAACTACAGAACGCCGATTTTGGGCATGCGCAAAAAAATACTTATACAGTTATGATTGAATGGTGGGCAATTTTGTAAGCTGGCTCATGTAAGCATAACATGTCTATTTCAGATAAAAATAACTGAAATTATCTTAAAAATCTTTTAATCAATTTTCCTTTTTCTTGACAATATTGACAATAATATGACAGCACACATTTATAAAACTTCTAGCTTTTTCAACTGCCAGCAACATACTCCTCCTCGCTCGACCCTGACCGTCGAGCTCACACGGTGGCAGCTGGCCCCACTGCTTTCATCAACACCACCAACTTGTTCACCGGGCGCCGTAGCACTGCACCGCCGCGGGTAGTCACATCCACCATACGGACACGGCCATCCCGGCCTGGCAGCGTGGCGACAACTCGACCTCTAGGCCACACATTTCGAGGAGCTGTAGGATCTGCAATTAAGACTAAGTCATTAAGCCCTACCCCACACCCATCGTCGTGCGTCCATTTCGTACGCGTCTGTAGGCTGGGCAAATATTCACGCATCCATCTAGACCAGAAATGGTCCGCCAGTCTCTGGCTTATCCTCCTTTGCCTTCTTAGGTTTAAGTCTGCATCTGTGAAGCTTCCTGGTCTACCCAGCCCGTTTGATGATCCAAGTAAGAAATGGTTGGGTGTTAATGCCTCCTCCTCGTCTAGGTCGAGAGACACGTCTGTAAGAGGCCGGCTATTCACGATGTTTTCGGCTTCAGCAATGAGAGTGTTAAGGACCTCCTCCTTGGGCGCTCTTGAGTGGAGGATCGCTGATAGAGCCGTCTTGACTGATCGAATGAGCCTCTCCCATACACCTCCCATGTGTGGTGCATCTGGGGGGTTAAAAGTCCATTCAATCCCTAAGTCCGCAGTCCTGTCTACCACTTCTTCATCGATCTTTAGTAGCTCCCTGTTCGCAGATCGAAAATTAGTGCCATTATCTGAGTGGAGTCGTTTGGGGTATCCACGTCGCGCCGCCAGCCTTCTAATCGCCATTAGAGTCGAATCAGTGTTCAATGACGATGCTATTTCAATATGCACGGCTCTGGTATTCATGCAAGTGAAGATAACACCCCATCGCTTTTCATGTCGTCGCCCGATGGTCACTGACATTGGACCGAACATGTCGATACCGCAGTACGTGAATGGTCTGCAGTGGTGCTCGAGGCGCATAGTCCGTAATCCTGCCATCATTGGTTGCTCGCAGCGCGCACGCCGTGCTTTACAGATTACACAGTTAGCAATTAATGATCGCACTGCCGCCCGTAACCGAAATATGTAGTAATCTTGTCGAAGTTCGTTTACCAGGGTTGCTGTACCGTAGTGTCCTAATAGTCGGTGCTTGTGTTCGATAATAAGCTTAGTCACATTGTGTCTTGCGTCGAGTATAATCGGATTTTTTAACTCAAGAGACAACTCTCTTGCAGCCATCAAGCGACTCTGACCCCGCAGCACACCGTCGTCGTCCAGTCTCGGATTAAGTTTTCTCAACTTACTTTGCGGTTTTAACGTATAGCCATTCTTAATCGCAGCGATTTCATCATAAAATAACTCACATTGAGTTTGTCGGATAATATGAGTTTGAGAACGACATTCATAGACCGGTGACATTCTAGTGTCAAGTCTTTGACACCTATCTATGAAGAGCAAAACGTACGCGAAACTTCTTGTTAGTCGGCGCCAATTTGAAAAACGAGTATGATCAATAAGCACAAGCGCTTCCGAGACGGTCAAAATAGTTGTAGGTGGCTGTATCTCCTCCTCGGTTTCGGCCGGCTTGAACTTAGGCCATGCATCTTCTGATAGGTGAAGAAAGTCAGGTCCCGACACCCATCTTGACTTGTCCATGTCGAGGACTACGTTGGCTCTAGTGGCTTCATCGGCGGTGTTCATGTTTCCAGGCAGCCATCTCCACTCTTCAGGTTTTGTGAGTTCGTCTATTTCGGATAATCTGTTAGACACGAAAACGTTAATCTTTCGTGGATTGTTCCGTATCCATCGCCACACAGTCAGAGAATCAGTCCAATAGATGCATTGAGAGATTGTTACGCATTGTTCTTGTTTGATTGTCTCTCCCAAGCGTGCTCCAAGCAACGCAGCTTGCAGTTCCAGGCGTGGTATCGTCGTGCCTGCTTTTAATGGGGCCACGCGGCTTTTACCAGCGACAAAGGCAATTTGTGTATCACGGCGCAGGTAGGCAACCGCTGCATAAGCCTGCTCAGATGCGTCAACAAAGATTATTAATTGAAACTTGTCCATTGCAGAGAATCCGTAGTGTCGTGGCATGGAAAACAACTGGCATTTCTTCAAATCTTGAAGCCATTTGATCCATATTCGAGCGAGATCATCATTTATCTGTTCATCCCACTTTGTCTTGGTCCGCCACAACTCCTGCAGCATTATTTTCCCTCTAATCAGGAAGGGACTCAATATTCCAAGTGGATCAAAGACCGACATCACCACTTGTAGCATCTGTCGCTTGGTAGGGATTCTCACACCGTTGGCAACGTCCTTGTCGATCTTCTTCATGCTGAGATCAAAACCCAAGGTGTCTAAAGATGGTCTCCAGTTCAAGCCCAAGGTTCTTTGGACTTCATCGTCTCGTCCGAGTAACGTGACAGACTCTGTTTTCGCTTCTTTAGGTAGAACATTTGGTCGGTTTGATGCCCATCCTCGAATATCAAAACCGCCCGTCTTGTGTATCATTACTACATCTTCCACAAGTCGCTTCATCTCCTCCTCATTATCAAGGCTGTCAAGGTAATCATCTACATAATGTCGTTTCTTGATGGCTTCGACTGCTCTTGGGTGAGAGGAAGCGTATTCGTCAGCATTGCGGCGAATGATGTACGTTGCAGTACAGGGCGATGACGTGGCTCCGAAGGTCATCGAAGTCATCTTGTAGGTGCGCGGTGGTTGCTTTCGCTCCATCCCTCGCCATAGGAAGCACTGGGCGTTCTGATCTTCTGCGTTTATCTTCACCTGGAGGAACATCTCTCTTATGTCCGCAGTTACAGCGACAGCTCGTTCTCGGAATCTCAGCAATACTCCTAGCAGGTTGTTCAATAAGTCAGGACCAGTAAGTAGCTCTGTATTCAAAGAAATACCGTTCGTTGTAGCTTTGGCGTCAAATACAAGTCGTAGCTTTCCAGGTTTATTTGGATTGCGGACACCAAAATGCGGCAAATACCATACTCGTCCAGTAGGTTTTTCTTGAGCTTCCTTTGCGTAACCTTTCTCGATGAAGTTGACAACTTGCTTTTCGTAATCAGCGGCGGCGATAGGATCAGCGTCCATCATTCTCTCCGTGCTTCGTAGTCGATGTTCAGCATTTCGGCGGTTATCAGGCAGCCGTACATCGTCGCTCCGCCATATCAAACCGGTTTCCCATCTCTCGTCTATCTTTCGTGACTTCGTGTCTAGAATGTGAATGGCTCTCTTCTCATCTGGGGATAATCTGCGCCTGTCAAGGCACTTGACGCCAAGGCTGTCCAAGTGAAAGTAGTTTTTCACTAGCTTGTCCAACCGATCATCTTCGTCTAGATTTGCATGAAGCGCGAACTCAGGCATAATATTGGATGCTATGGAAGAGCAAACACCATGGAGCACCCATCCAAGTTTGGTCAACGACGCGACAGGTTCACCTTTACCGCCTTCCCTTAGTTGTCTGCTCACAATTAGGGGCCATTGGTCCTGGCCGATCAACATAGCTGGTTGACCTTCAAATGCATAGAGGGGAAGGTCCTTCAGGTGATCAAAGCTCTCGATCTGTTCTTTAGGGATTGTATGGTAGGGAAGGTTTAGCGCTTTAACCGTTCGTACTCGATCTAGCTGATGAAGACCCCAGGGAGTTCGTATCGTCAGCGTTACCATCTGACTTGATGCGCTGCTTGTTAGGCCTACTACACCATGAATCTGCAATTCTTTTTCAGGACCAGTAGCTCCGATCTTTTCGGCGATATCGCTTTCGATTAGACTTATTGTCGATCCTTCGTCGAGTAGTGCATAGGTCGTAACACTTCCAGATGGACCTTCAATCTCAACCGGCAGCACCTTCAGAAAGACCTTATTCTTTAGAGACCATGTGTTTGCTGTAATCTCGGGCTTGTCCCAGTCAAGTCTATGTAGAAACGAGTGGTGACCTCTCTTGCACGTATTACATCTGACCTTGGATTTGCATCGTTCGCGGCGGTGGTTGGACTTGAGACATCTAAAGCATAATCGGTGCTTACATGTCCAATCCCATCGTTGATTGACATCTTCATCTGCGAACTTGGGGCAATTGCTAATTCCATGGCCCTTATCTGAGCAAAACGCGCATTTCTTGTCTGTGGGTGCTTCTTCGGATGTTTTCTTAGGCACCACGACGTTTGTTGATTCCTTGTCAGGTTGGGGGTGGCTTTCCTCCACGTTTGTTGATAATATTGGATGCTTGGTGCCGGTGGTCTTAGTCTGTGTTGGCTCCAAAGCTCCTCTTAAACAGACTTCATGAGCTTCTTTCATCAGGTACTTGGCCAATGCTGGCAGCTGTGGGTCACGAGTGGTGAGACCCTTGCTGTAATCTAACCAGCGGAAGAATATTGGCTCCGTCATTTTGTCGATAATCATTGTCATCAGGTCTGGACTGTATAGGTATCCGATATGATCCATGGATTCTATAGCCGCGACGCAATTGTCCACTTTAGTTGCTAGTGATACTAGATCCGTGCGTGCCCCGGTCAGCTTGGGTATCTTCCTCACCTCGCTTATAAGTCGGTGTAGCACGAGGTCAGGTCTACCAAATCGCATTTCCAAGGTCTTGATAATCTCGTCGGCAGAGGTGACGGTGATGAGTCTGGCGGCTACCGCTTCCCAGGCTGGGCCGTGGAGACAACGTTGTAAGCGTGCTACGTTTTCCTCATCTGAGTATTGGCCGATTCTAGTCGTAGACTGGTATGCGTTCTTGAACCTCAGCCATTCGATCGGGTCGCCCGTGAAGGTTGGTAAATCCTTTGCCGACATACGGCCTAGTAATTTATCGGTAGTGGGAGTGCTGTTAGTATTCGTCGTCTTATTTATCGCTTCTGTGATGGCACGCGTAAGGTTTACGATGTCGTTGTCGTGACCGCTGCGGTAGTCGTTGACAGCTGCGCGATAGTCATGGTGACCTCGCTCCTGTTCATAATCTGCGTTTACCTCACGTTCAGCGTTGCAAGTCTCATCCACCCACTTATGAACCTGAACCGATTTTACAGCCTCTGATACAGCGGAGACGTGGCTCGCTGCATCCTCTTCCAACAGGGCCGTCTCCTCGGCGAGTCTGGCCTCGACGAGGGTTCGCTCTACTTCTAGTTTCCGTAAATCAATTTCCGCTAATTCTTTTGCGGCGCGAGCTTCGAGAATGCGTCGCTGTGATGCACTAGAATTTTTAGATCGTGCGGACTTTAGCGATGACGGTGTCATAGTAGGATTCGGACTTACTTCTTTATGTTCAGGAACAGGTTTATTTTTCTTCGTTATTCTTTCACTTCTTCGCGGCAGATCCATTTAGTCGTTCACTGTTTCTTATCTGCTCGAAGGACCAATTTATTTCAGATAAAAATAACTGAAATTATCTTAAAAATCTTTTAATCAATTTTCCTTTTTCTTGACAATATTGACAATAATATGACAGCACACATTTATAAAACTTCTAGCTTTTTCAACTGCCAGCAACAATGTCATTAACAAATACATTCGTCGAATTCTAGACGAAGAAAAGTTCACTGACCTTTCAAAATGTCCGTTCTACTTGACAGTCAATACAACTGGGATTATCTGAATAAGTCATCAGCTTACAAGGTAGACTGGGTACGTTTGAAACGGGGTATGGTTGCAACAACTCAGATATTTTAAAAAACCGTACGCGGCCCTTAGGTGAGGAGTTGCAACAGTCACATATACTCATTTAAACGAATCAATTCTGAGCATCTGATTTCGATATCTATTTGTAGTTAAATGAGGTTTTTACCTATAATGGTTTAAATCCTTGTGTATAGCTACAATAGCAACGCTATGGGCGATAAACATCGAGGCGTCTTCTGGGCACGCTCGTTACATCACAGGCCTCATCCATCGCTTTCCATCACGCGAGATCGTGGTCAAGAGCAGGACCAATATACAATTTAAAAAAAAGTTACAACCGACCCAACCTATCCTACATAACGATCTAATAAATTGACCTATCGGCGCTAAAAATAAAAATACGTTAAAATTAATAAGGATCTATTTCGGATAGCAATTAAAAATAATGGTAGACACTTGATACGGCGACGTACCGGTAGAGGCAAAGA
Organism: Eupsilia transversa; assembly: GCA_914767815.1. Lineage (NCBI taxonomy): Eukaryota > Metazoa > Arthropoda > Insecta > Lepidoptera > Noctuidae > Eupsilia > Eupsilia transversa. The sequence goes on along the minus strand of OU611889.1, from coordinate 13,628,064 downwards.
ATACTAGTAGCGGGTTAAAATTAATTAATTATATTTAGTATCTGTCGAGCTCGTGGCTACGTAATAACAGCCGCTCGGGTCGATCCATCAGGTTAAGCTGCGCTTGCCGGGGTTGGTCCGTGGATGGGTGACCATCTTTACATACCGAGACTCATCCGTGCTTCGGAAAGCACGTTAAGAAGCCCGAAAGTCTGACAACTAGTCTTACCAAGGGATATCGTATTACCCAGTTACTGGGTTGTGGAGCTCAGATAGGCTCCATGTAAAATACTGGTATTCAGCTGCATCCGGGTAGACTGGAAGCCGACCTCAACATGATTGGGAAAAGGCTAGGCAGAATGAAAAAAAATAGTATCTGTCGAGGAAATTTACGAAAAAAAGTGAGTTTATTTACTTTGTTTTATGTAAAAACTAGCTGTTGCCCGCTACTTCGTTTGTGATTCAGGATCAAAAGTAGCCTATGACCTTCTCCAGGTCTACCCAAATGGAGGGAGTGTGAAACGGAGTGACAAACGAAATGACGGCTACTAGAGTAGTATGGAAGAAAAAGACAAGTTGCACCGATAACAAATAAATGGGAATAAGGACACTAGACAGATCATGATGATGGTGACCAAAATCTTGGTCTACGGTCATTGGTCATGATATAAACTCCATTTATGTAGGTACGCATTGTGAAACTCCACTAAATCCTAATCACGCAGCTCCGAATGAAAAACGATCTCCCCCGATCTACCCCGATCCCCGACTCTAGACTAGACCACCTAAAATACACTGGCGGCCATTCCAAATATTCAATACACATTCCAGTGTCAAAGATTCATAATTTGTAGTAGTCCAGCAACGCCCACAAATCACCCGGTGTTGCCAGCTTTGAGCTTCGCGAAATATGCCAATATATCCGTCCGAACGATGAATAACTGTGTTGTCACACTCAAAAAATAATATTTGGGCTTTTGTTAGTGGTTTTTCATATTTTTTTGGCATTAGGCTGAATTTATTTTGTTTGTGTTAGGGTTCAGATGGAAATATGGTATGCAAAGGATTATTGGTCAACGCGGATTGTTTGTTTAAATTCGATGGTAAACAAATAGGAGTTAACTAGTTTACTTTACAGGGCTAAAGTCATCAATAATATTTTTGAGATAAAAACCAAAAATTATTCTACATGTATATGGGCGGATTCGACTAAACACGAATAAATTCTATCTGCGGAATAAAATGTACTCTGACAGTTCTCGTATGGAGAAACTGTCCGAAATTCAAAATTTACTCGGAAGAGAAAGCTTATTCCGCGGATAAAATTTATTCCTGTTTGGTCGAATCCAGCCTTAATCAAAGAACAAGCCCTGTCCGATAGCAAACGGTTCTATTCGAAAGCCGGAAAAACAGTCCACTTACACAAAAAAAACCATATTGAACTTCAAAAACCAATCATCATGCTGTAGGAAGCTATAAATTTCCAAACCTCTTTCCTCCGAAGTCATAATTTTCCTGCATAGATTCGGACCTGGTAGGTACCTAATACCCAGCACCTCAAAACCCACCTTTTACGCGGTGGCTTTGATGCGCAAACAAATTATATTCCAACCATCAAACAAAATCCGATCGCCTAGCACAAATAAGAGATGCATTCATTGCAGACTTGAGCAAACATTGCAGATGCACTGAAATAGCGTGGCAATCGCAACAGCGCAGCGCCCTTTAATAGTTGATGTATTGAAAACGCAACACAACAATTTAACAGCACAGTTGCAGTGGCTTCAACACCACATGCGAAGTACATATGACACTGACGTCATGAAAAATACTGCATCGCGCAAGCAGAGTTTACCGCACGACGAGTACATGAACAATGTCCCGACGTCAATCGTTGGGCAGTTGCCCACCAGACACAACACCCGTCTGGTCGGAGGAGCCTCCCTTTTCTATAGAGGATGAGTGAATTTTACACCCTTTTCCTCATACCTGTCTAGCACCATTACGTCGTTGTAGTATTTAAGGGTGATTTTCGTAGTGGAAATTCACAATGATGCTTGGTTCACTGTACTCTATAAAGTACTCCCGCTGCGTTTGACCCCATGACCCTCGATAACTGGCAGCAGCAAAGAGTAATATTTTTAATGGGCGAGCCGTAGTCATTAATTACTAAGATGGGAAGCGAGCCAATTAATCAATCGGTGGGTTGCGTGGCGCCAAACTGGTGGATACACCACAGCTGTATTAAATGTACTAGTTTTGCTTTATATTTTTAGTAATTATAGGGTAATAGAAGCTGAAAAGGATGTAAGTACCTTATACTTCAATTATGGCAAATATGGTAAAATTGTAATGGTATGGTATGGTGGTGGTGGTATGGTATGGTATGGTATGGTGGTGGTTGGTATGGTGGTATGGTGGTGGTGGTATTATGGTAATTATGTTTCGAGAGACTTTGACATAAAATTACATCACGCCTGGAATCCCCTACGGGTTCGGCACAGGTGTACCTATAGTACACCCACATTTCGCCAGTTATGTTTAAGTCCTATATTATAGGGGCGAGCCTATTGCCATCAACCGGGCACAAATCCAGACTACAGGCTGAAATTCCTAATGGAAAACCCAATAACATTTCGGCCGACCTGAATGAATATTTACGGTATAAAGTATTATATTACTTTAATTATTTTGAACGGAAGGCCTATGTGGATCATTTTTTTTTTCTTAGTTCCTTTTAATGATGTTTTGGCAGTTTGAGTATTCTATGCAGCCTACCCAAATGTCTTTTCTTTGGTATTGTTCGTCGAGCCGATGTGAACCTTGAGTTTTGAGACAAGCTCCACGATTACTGAAAAATGTTGACTAAACTGGTCCACTCAAATCTGTGGTGGTTTTTTCCTCAAAAGGCCATTTCCGATATTAATTTACATGCCTCTCATGATCTTACCAAGATTAAGAGCAAGGAGGAGGAGGTTAAGAGTATTCTATTCTATTCTAAGCCTGGATTTTAGAAGAGACTTTGGACCCCTGAGTTTGTTTCGCCATTTCTTATCGGTAGTCATAACATACGAAATGTCGACTCCATTTAGCTTATTTTTTTTATATAAGACGTTTGAAAGAGATTCCGTGGTCCTATTTACAGAATAAATAATTTCATTTTATTTTATTTCGCCTGGATCTCGAAACCAGGAACTCATGCTCAGCAGTAGCGCTTGCGGGCACTAGAACAACGAAGCAATCACTTGCCAGTGACTTTGGCTGCGTGAAAATGAAGCTCGGTTTTATCCGGACAGGGCGTTTACAAAAAAACCCAGGCTGTTATTGGCCAGACATCTTCTCTCAAACCACGCTTGCTCATAGCGTGTTCGCGAGCCCCTAGATCTTGGTTCTTACGACGACTCAGGGTCAGCGCACACCGAACTGCAAAATGCTCGCGTATGGTCTTGACGTGTATATAATTTTGCAATCTATGGAATTATCATAAGATTCATTTTTCAGTAGTCTCAGAAAATGCTCTGCTCTGCTCTTGGTGTGCGCTGACCCTAAGAGGTACGGTCCACTGACGTACTTCCTGTCAGTGGAAACAGAACCAGCATAACCTGGCCTCTTATTCTACCTATTAAAACTCCGTACAGTAGGCCAGCTCAAGGTCAAACCGTTGCCTTGAAGGCTTTTATTAAAGATTGCTTGTACACGTGTACATGACGCTTCAAGTATTCCAAGGTAAATATACTTCAGGACGAAACGTCAATTACTTTTGCAGGAGCGAAATAGGACTAGGGCTGACAATCATCTTGAATAAGTAAATACTTCTTTTAGCGGAGCTTTGAACATATTTATGTTTGATTTATTTACTTGGAGCAAACATGCTGGTTGTTGGGTCTGTTACTACGTCACTCTATTGTAGGAAATACTACTAACATTTTCCGATATCCTTATTGAACTTTGAAATCTGTAGCAGAATCTCTTCCTGTGACATGTGCCAAATAAATAATATTTTTCATTCTGTATTTCTGTCTCTTTTATAGTCGATAATTTTCATTGTTAGGACAAGAAGCAATCACAAATCACTACCTACTAATGTTTTCTCACGCCTTTTTCCCATGGGGGTAGGCAGAAACTACAGAACGCCACCTGCTACGATCCTTAGAAACTCCTTTTGCCTCGTTAACCTTCATACATCTGGTCATACACGCATGCCGTACTACGTTGCGAGTACTACGCACCTGACCTTTTTGAAGAACATCACCAATAAGGTCACTATATGTCCTCCTAGGGCGTCCCCTCCCGGCGTTTCCACTCACACTTGCCTTGTAAATACATTTTGTTAGTCGCCGTTCATTCATCCTCTCAACATGACCAAACCATCTAAGCATACTCTTTTAAATTTTTGTCACTACATCTTATTTTAAATCGCACCGTTGTCCTATCACATCATTCCTCAGCCTATCATTCATAGTCACACCACACATGCTTCGCAAGGAACGCATTTCCACAGCATTTATTCTACTTTCATGCTTCTTTTGCCATTAAATATTAATATAATTATTAAAAATTGTAAAAGCGTACGACAAAAGCTCATGTAGCTATAAATAATTATATGAAAACACATTACGGTGCAGGCCTATCGGCGCGATGCAGGCGTGTCGGGCGGCCGCGCGGAAAATTCCCGTAATACGCACCGTACGTATGTACCATGTTTATGTCTATCGGTACTGAGTCTGTCTATACGGTACCCAACCTGTCAATACGGTACGATTTTTTCGAAATGTTACAGACCCTGCCGTTGCGTAAAACAGAAGTAAACTTTAGATTTGAACATGGTTTGCATTCTGAACTAGTGGAACGTCAGTTTCAAAGCTGTTTTCGCGAGATCGGTAGCGGGAAATTAAAAGTCGAAGTCTTTAGCAATTTTTGAATGGTCTCTAGACGCATGAGGAACATAGTGGAAAGTTCCCATTGAAAGAGGACGATCCTTCGACCAGACGGGTGTTGTATCTGGTGGGCGTTGTATATATGTACAGCTACAAGTCGCGAACGATAACGATAACTTTGTTTGCGCGATGCAGGTTTGTGTGACGTCAGGTCTTTGATGCATAGTTTGTATGTGGCATTGCAGATGCCGCCACAGGTCCTTTGATTCGGAAGTTTTCATGAAACCGTAATGAGTACTTGGAACCTTTTAGGAGCTACTATGTAGGGTTTGAACAGATTTACAGACACATTTTTAGTTTCTGCAGATGAAAACGACGTTTTTGAAAAAAAGGCAGGACGAACTAAAAGGCTTTACTTTGCCAGTTTTCACTAACATTTGGCGATACCTTAATGAATGGCAAATAAAAGCGCTGTTTGATTTTCAATGTTTGGCTCAGCTGCGGCAAAAATCTAACAGCTCTTTGTTCTTGAGAACCTATTTTGCCTAATTGTGTGACGTTTTACTAATAGAGTAGGTATTTACGGTATTAACAAGGCAGATGTGAGTGTAGACGCCGGGAGACCGCCGCACATGTGTGATATGCAATCATACAATATTTGCGATCGAATTTATACAATGCAAAGATAGTTTTTAAAATCTTCAGCAG